>JAGFNQ010004528.1:187934-218297 GCA_024364735.1 Boesenbergia rotunda
CACCATTGGTCCAACCTCTTTCGATTTTTCTTTGGCCTTGGGTGCTACTTGTACCTTTTGCTTGACCAATTTGGGACACTTACTCTTATAGTTCCCTTTTTACCTACACTCAAAGTAAATAATATGATCTTTATTTTTACAAATTGAAATTTCTATACCTTTGCTTGTAAGGGTAGAATATGACTCTTCACTCAATTTGGAGGTAAAGACTTCTTTTTGTTCCGGAGTCAATGAGCTTCACTCCCCCTGAATTCTTGAGGTGTATGCCTCTTCAATTTCCTCCTCGATAATGCTTCTCGAATTTCTTCCTTGGATGTTAGCACTTTCAACCTCCAACTCCTCTTGTATTTGAAACAAAGAGTTTCTCTCTTTGCCTTTGTCGTTGCATTCCGTTAAGGATAGATCTTCATGAAGCTTTGCCAATTTGCTCCAAAGCACCTTGACATCTTGATATTCTCCAATATTGTCCAAGATTGTGCTTGATAATAGATTAACCAATATTTGGTTACTTTATCATTGGCTTCACACCTCTTGATTTGCTCTTCACTCCATTTATTTTTCTTAAGGAGCTTTGCCTTGCCATTTGTTGGAGCTTCAAAATTCTCCATTAGAACAAATCATTGCTCTATCTCCATGATGAAGAAATTTTTGATCTTTGACTTTCATAGATTGAAGCTTGTAATTCTGAATGGCGGACGTGCCCAAATATCATAACCGAGCTCTATTTTGAAGTTGAATCCCTTGATGATGAGTCTTTTGACTTGTGGAAATTAGGGTTTCAAGCTTCTGTTGGTGCCGGAAGCACCATATCGAACCTTGTTTTGATATTGGCAAATGATTCAAAGTTAAGTATTATTTTTGGTCTAATGTGTTCACTGAGTGTGCAGAAAGAAGTCTTGGCGAAGGGTTGCTGGGCACCTAGCGAAGGGCTGCTAGGCATCGAAACCCTAAGACCTGGCGAAGGGCTGCTAGGAACCTGATGAAGGGCTGCTAGGCATCGAAGACCTGGCGAAGGGCTGCTAGGCACCTAGCGAAGGGCTGTTAGGCATCGAAACCCTAAGACATGGCGAAGGGCTGCTAGGCATCGAAGACCTGGCGAAGGGCTACTAGGCACTGGCGAAGGACTGCTAGGCATTGAAGACCTGGTGAAGGGATGCTAGGCACCTGGCGAAGGGCTGCTGGGCAAAAGTCCAACCGGAGGAGCCGGTTGGCAAAAGGTAAACTCTCCTGAGAGGAGTAGGTGAGGACGCGTTCCCCGTCGAGGGAACAGTAGGCGTCGGTTCGACCTAGGGTTCCATTTGGGAGACCCAAAGTCAGAACCAAGATAGCTACGGCTGTAAAAACTAACTAATATTCTTGCCTTGTTTGTGTTGGTACCTTGAATGTAGGGACCAAAGGAGTGTGTTTCTGCAGCTCAGAATGCCTCAAAGGAGAGGAGCAGGCAGCTGGGCCAGGCGCCCGGGAGGGCCCGGGCGCCCAAGGTCAAAGCCAAACAAGCAGTTAAGCAAGAAGCGCTTCGAATCAACACTAGGCTAGGCGCCCGGGAGGTCCCGAGCGCCCAAGGTCAAAGCCAAAGATGAGTCAAAGCAAAATCAGCCACGAAGCCAGCGGACCCAGTCAACCTGGGCGCCCGGGAGGTCCCGGGAGCCCCAGTCAGCTCCAGAGCCGATTCGAAGGGGATAAGCGCTGACCAAGCTTCGGATAAAGGTTCTCGGATCCGAAGGCACGTGTCAGGCACCCCCGACGTCCCAAGCGCCCCCAGGAGCACTATAAAAGGGGCTCGACCCCAAGGCTTCAGTACAAGAATTTTCCAACGTCTCTAAGCTTTTCGTTCAAGCGCTCTGCTCCGGCAAACTCCGTTCTCGACATTCTAGCGCCGACGATGACCCTCTGCTCCGAAGTACGATCCACACCGGGCGTCGGTAACGAAAAGTGTACTTTTTATTTACTGCACTTATATTGTATCAAATTATGTAAATCTTTGCGTTATTATAGAATTGCCCGTAGTAAACGGTCAAGGACCGTGTGCCTTGGAGTAGGAGCCGACCGCGACTCCGAACCAAGTAAAAAATACTTGTGTTCCTCGTGTTTATTTTTAATTCCGCTGCGTACCTTCTCTTAAGTTTTATCCGAAAGGTTTTCACGATATTCACCCCCCCCTCTATCGTGTTTCTCGATCCAACAAGTGGTATCAGAGCGGGTGGCTCAAACTTGGTGCAACCACCAGTTTGAGATTTTTTTCGGATTTTTTCGCCTTTTTCAATTTTGAATTCTTATTTTTTCACCAAAAGTCAGAATTGATAAAACGATCAATTTTTGAAAATTTATCATAAACTTTTTTTATTACTATTTTAATATTTTTCTCGAAATTCATGCTACCTTAATTCAAGCAAATTTTTTTTTAAACATTGAATTCTTACTTTTTCATCATTAATCAGAATTGATAAAATCAACACTTTCAAAAATTTCTCATAAACCTTTTTATTATTTTATTATTATTTTACCTCGAAATTCGTACAATATTATTGTTGGGCTATTTTTTTTCCTCTCCCGTACTACTAATCCAAGGCCAAGTCTTGGTACATTCCTGTTATTTCTCTTGTGTGCAAGGTCTAAACTAAATGACCAACCAAGAGTGGAACAGTGCCCGTCCACCGCTATTCTCCGACGAGAACTTCAATTTTTGGAGAAGTCAAATAGAGTCCCTTCTGAAGGCCAACATAGACTTATGGCTGATCATTCAAACGGGATTCTCTTTTCCCGTAAATGATGAGTTATCAATCGAGTGGGACAAACTGGATGAACAAACCCTCAACCAGATCTAGATCGATGCAAGGGCAACTGCAATCCTACAATGTGGCCTAACCAAGGAGCAACTCGAACTAGTAGGTCCATTCAGATGTGCTAGAGAAATTTGGGAAAAATTGACTAACCTTCATCAAGAGATCTCAGATGAAGAAGAAGATCAGGTAAGTTATCTTGCCCTCTCGATCCAAGCATAGACATTCAAGTCAGAGTCTGAACCCGAATCCAAAGTCGAAATCGAACCAGAATCAGACAACGAATTGACTGAGACGGTAACCGATTTCGAATTCTTTTCAAAATTAGAATTAAATAATCAAACAGATACTGTAATCGTCGAGGAAGGTGTATGTTCTATTGCAGGGAAAACTCCAAAAGAACCACCAAAGAAGGAGCTTCAACCAGTATCCGAGTCCAACTCAGACATGGAATCAGAAGATGAGTCTAGATCCGAGGCGGCAAGAATCAAGGGGGAGATTCCCAATAAGGAATCTAAAGGTAAAGGTGTAAATTCAAATGTTAAAAATCAAATAATTTGTTACACATGCAGAGAGAGAGGGCACTACAAAAGTAAGTGTCCTACTCGTAAGATTCGAACGACACCACCGAGGGCGACAAAGGAACCAGTTCCAAGAGCACGAAAAGATAAAAGTTTGATCCAATGCTTCAAGTGCCAGGAGTTTGAGCATTACAAAGATGAATGCACAGATAGAAGAGCCAAAGATCCAGGACAACCAACCAAGATGAGTAACTATAATTTATATGAAAATCCAGTCTTTACAATGAATGCTGATAGTTCATTTAATCACTCTTGGTCAGATTTAGATATGGACACATGCCTAAATAACTTAATTAAATCATGTATAGTAATAAACTCAAATTTCAGAAAGTTAAAACAAAAAATGAGACTTGGAAAATTAAATTTGATATGCTAGAAAAATTAATTAATAATCTTGCTAACTTAGAAAATCCAGAAATTTTTCCTCACTATAACTTTACTTAAAGTTTTTTTTGGCTATGCATAGGACTAGAAATAGTTAGATAAGGACCTGATTAATTGAAACTTGAACAACCTAGTATTAAGACAAGGTTTGATGATAGTACGTTAGGAAAACCTGACTAAGGAATCAAGTAGGGTAAGGAGTACTCTATTTGGTCTTTTTAGTCTGGTGGAACTAGCCGAAGCTACCTCTCCGAATCCTAAGCTAGTTAGACCAGAGTGTCTCAAACAATAATTTGAAAATGATCTTTCTTTAAAAGGCTTTGTCTAGGAAAGGGTTGTTGATCCAATAAGGCTATGACCAAAGAAGGTCTTTGTGCCTCGCCAAGACCTGGAAGCCAATTATCGAAACTCACTTTTAAATTATTATTTGTTAAACTTGAATCTAACACAGGCTTCAATTAAATCATAGTGTTAACATAAAATCAAAGATAAAATTAATGCATCTTACAAAACAGTTAAGGATATCCTGTTTTGTCACTTAGATATGGGTGAGATGCTTAGGACCTAAAAGTTTAGTCTAACCCAACCAACCTTACAAACTGAATCGATTTCAAATTTCAAAATTCAAACCTTAATAAATGCTTTTAAAATTCAAATTTAATTCAACTGAACAACTTTCAAAATTCAAATTTAATTCAACTGAACAATTTGCAAAATTCAAATTTAACCCTCTAAATTAATTTTAAAATCCTCAAAAATCAAATTTAACTTTTAAACTAAGAGTTAATGTTTCATGTCATTGTACTTAAAATTAGGTCTCTTTTGTTCACTAACCTGAAATTTATTTCTTAACATGTATGTCTTTTCTTTGCCATTATACAATCAAACAATCAATTTCTCCTTCTTGAAAAATAAACATGGCAAAAAGTCACCTTGGGGATTACTTAGGATATTTTAAAGAAAAATGTCTGCAGTCTGGGCTCTGATATATATATTCTTTCAACTTAAGTTTTTGTACAAAAAAAAACCTTCTATTTTTTCTTGGAAATCTTTTTTTTCCTTTTCAGTCCTCTATATTAACCTTTTCAAAAGGGAGAAAGAAATTATGTTTCAAATCATTAAAACAAATTTTTTTTAGTTTTCTTCTCTTTTTGTTTGAATCAAACCCTAAGACTCAGAGGAGGATTAACTTATGGTCAACAAGAACTCCTAGGAAGTGTCAAATTTAGGGGGAGTCTAAATCGAAAGAAATTATTTTTGACAATTATTTTTCAAAATTATTGATCATTTTCAAATTATATGATTTCATGCACTGCACTCTTAAAATCCTTTTGAAAACATAAATAATTTTTCTTTCAAAATAATATCGTTTTAAATCATTTTGCTTATATATATACCATCACTTTCAAAAATTTACTTTACTTTGGAATACTTTAAAAATCTTTTTAGATTACTTTTGAAAATAATACTTAATTGACTTTGAAAAATTTTCCAGGACACTTAGGGAAATGTCCTTATAGTTAACAAGGGTTCCTAGGATTGTGTCAGACTGGAAAAGAAACCAAGTCAAGTATTATGTTTTCAAAATAAAATTAAAATTTTTTTTGTTAAATATTATCTTTCAAAAGTACTTATATTTTTCAAAAATGCATATAATGTTTTAAAAGTACTTATACTTCTCAAAAAGTCTTATACTTCTCAAAAAGTACTTGCATTTTTCAAAGGCTTGGTTTTTCAAAATTTTTCAAAAATTTTATCCTTTACCTAAGAAATTTCTATTTCTCTTTATCTTGAGGTTTAACAATAAGTGGCTAAAAGTTCGAAACTTGGACTTAAATCATGCTTAGAATCAAATATAGTTCTGAACTTAGACTTATTGATTAAATGCTTTAAGTTTTACATATCAAGCTTGGACTTAATAGAAATGTCAACTTGGTTTAACAAACTGTTCTTTAGCATTAATCCTTGCTTAATAAGTTAATAATGTGTTACTTGTTCCCTATCATTTAGTTTTTTTAAGGAACACCTGATATTTTGAAAAAAAAAACTTTTTCAAGATTGACTTATGATTTTGCAAAACTAATAGGCTCTGATACACAATCCTTTTTCCTTAAACCTTTGTCAAAATATATTTTTCAGAGTATTTTTAAGGGGGAAAGTAGACTTAAAAAATTAAATTTTTCCTTAAATTTCTTCCCTTCTTCAAAGAAACTTTATTGAAAACTTCGAGTTGCTCTTAACTAAAAATTTCCTTTGTGATACTCAGAAGTTTTTATAAACTTAGAATTATTTCTTTCAAAAGTAATGAACGTTTTCATACTTAGAACCTTTTTCAAGAGCTAAACTAGGCTTAGAACCTTTTTTTCAAACTGAAAAATTGCATATTTTTTAAAAACTTCAAAGGGGAAGAGTTTCATATTAAGGGGGAGCTTCATGAAAACTTCTTGTTTTTCAAAACATAATTTTCAAAACTTCCAATCAAAAGTACTTTTTCAAAAAGTTTTGTAACATGTTTTGTTTGAAAACTATTTTTTGAAAAAGTTGTGAACTCCTTTACTTAAATTTATTTTGGTAAAACTCAAAACTCTCTATTCGCCCATGTATGTTTTTGATATATGTCAAAGGGGGAGGAAAGGTCAAAGTTAAGAATTTTATAACACAAGTATTCAGGGTTTTAGGGGGAGTATGAGAAATAAAGGATTTTTTTTCAAATTTATTCTGTTCATAACTACTATACTTCAGGATTTTTTTAAATCTATTCTGTTCATAACTGCTATACTTCATTGTTTTTTACCCTCATTTATTAACTGTTATAAGTTTTTACTTAACATTTAATTGTGTTGCCATAAATCAAAAAGGGGGAGATTGTTGGTGCCGCAAGCACCATATCAAACCTTGTTTTGATATTGGCAAAGGATTCAAAGTTAAGTATTATTTTTGGTCTAATGTGTTCACTAAGTATACAGAAAGAAGTCCTGGCGAAGGGCTCCTGGGCACCTAGCGAAGGGCTGCTAGGCATCGAAACCCTAAGACCTGGCGAAGGGCTGCTAGGCACCTGGCGAAGGGCTGCTAGGCATCGAAGACCTGGCGAAGGGCTGATAGGCACCTAGTGAAGGGCTGCTAGGCATCGAAACCCTAAGACCTGACGAAGGGCTGTTAGGCACCTGGCGAAGGGCTGCTAGACACCTGGCGAAGGACTGCTAGGCATTGAAGACCTGGCGAAGGGCTGCTAGGCACCTGGCGAAGGGCTGCTGGGCAAAAGTCCAACCGGAGGAGCCGGTTGGCAAAAGGTAAACTCTCTTGAGAGCAGTAGGTGAGGACGCATTCCCCGTCGAGGGAACAGTAGGCATCGGTTCGACCTAGGGTTCCATTTGGGAGATCCAAAGTCAGAACCAAGATAGCTACGGCTGAAAAAACTAACTAATATTCTTGCCTTGTTTGTGTTGGTACTAACGTTGAATGCAGGGACCAAAGGAGTGTGTTTCTGCAGCTCAGAACGCCCCAAAGGAGAGGGGTAGGCAGCTGGGCCAGGGGCCCGGGAGGGCCCGGGCGCCCAAGGTCAAAGCCAAACAAGCAGTTAAGCAAGAAGCGCTTCGAATCAACACTAGGCTAGGCGCCCGGGAGGTCCCAGACACCCAAGGTCAAAGTCAAAGATGAGTCGAAGCAAAATCAGCCACGAAGCCAGCGGACCCAGTCAACCTGGGCGCCCGGGAGGTCCTGGGCGCCCCAGTCAGCTCCAGAGCCGATTCGAAGAGGATAAGCGCTGACCAAGCTTCGGATAGAGGTTCTCAGATCCGAAGGCACGTGTCAGGCACCCCCAGGAGCACTGTAAAAGGGGCTCGACCCCAAGGCTTCAGTACAAGAATTTTCCAACGCCTCTAAGCTTTTCGTTCAAGCGTCTGCTCTGGCAAACTCCGTTCTCGACATTCTAGCGCCGACGACGACCCTCTGCTCCGAAGTACGATCCACACCGGGCGTCGGTAACGAAAAGTGTACTTTTTATTTACTGCACTAATATTGTATCAAATTCTATAAATCTTTGCGTTATTAAAGAATTGCCCACAATAAACAGTCAAGGACCGTGGGCCTTGGAGTTGGAGCCGACTGCGATTCTGAACCAAGTAAAAAATACTTGTGTTCCTCGTGTTTATTTTTAATTCCGCTGCGTACCTTCTCTTAAGTTTTATCCGAAAGGTTTTCATGATATTCACCCCCCCCCCTCTATCGTGTTTCTCGATCCAACAGCTTCAACTACTTATTCTTCCTCTAGCTCTTGCTCTCTCGGCGATTAATCCAAAGAAGAGCAACCTTGCTCTGATACTACTTGTTAGGACATGTCGAGAGCTAGAGGGTAGGGGGTGAATGGCTTCGATCGCTTCGTCAATGATTTGTCGCAGCAGAAACTTCAAGCAATTGCTAACACCTTCTTCTTTACTTAGTATCTACCTCCTTGAGGTGACTAATTCAAGGGACCACTCTTCCTCACTCTCACATCCACTAAGAATGATCTCTTTCTTGGAGGCGGAGAAGCCTCGTATAAGCTCACAAGAAGAAACACAACAAGAACAAGCAAATACAAATAAAATCTTACAAGATTTACAACAATGACTTCTTTTGCTTTTCTTGATTTCTTCTAGCATAGAATCGCCTCTAGATACTTGGAAATGCAACAACACTATGCTCTAAGAACTCATAAGAAATGATGATGGAAGGAGAAGAAGAACTGCTACTTCAACCTGCGTGAAAACCCTATGTACCAACGACCTAAGGCTCCTTAATTGATTACCCAATTGATTACCACGTCAGATCTAACCATTCAATGACTATTTTTCAAGGCTTAATCGATTACCTAATCGATTAAGAAGGTCTAAATTGATTGCCTAATCAATTCAGCACTTTTCTGTGCTCTTGCGCAATATAGCCACCAATCGATCACCTCATCGAATGGCCAACCCTTAATCGATCACCCAATTGATTAAGAGGGCTTATGTTCTTGTGACCAAAACCTACCTGATCAATTGGTGTTGCCTTAATCGATCACCCAATCAATTATGGGTTATTTTGTTTCTCTTGAGAAATAGTACTCCAATCGATGACATGATCGATTGGATTGGGATAATCAATTGTCTATATCCTAAATTGCCTAAACTAAGTCTATGGTTCCCTTGCCAAGTGACTGGTCAATCCTTGAACGACTTGGATTTACTCTTGCCTAGTTTCCAACTAGGACTTCTCTTATGCCAGGTGTTCATCTCCAGCTAACCCACCTTGACTTCACATAGTTCCCTATTAGGTTTGCCTAGTCCTACTAGGGTTTCTCTTTGACTAACCACAGTTAGATCTAATCTCTCAATAGATTTCCACTCTTCTAATGTGCGATCCTCCCAGATCAACTTGGATTTCACCTAGTTCCCAACTAGGTCTACCTAGTCCCACTAGGACTTTTGCTTTACCTAACCCTCAAGTTAGGACTTCACCAGTCAAGTCTCCAGTCAACCTTGACCCACTTGACTTATTACACACATCTTGTCAAACATCGAAATTCAAACTTGAACCCACTCAAGCTCAGTTAAACTAGTCAACCTTGACCCGAGAATGATTGCACCAACAGTATGAACATAAATAGCTTATCTCACTTTTTTCAAAAATAAATAGATTATCTCTAAGATCAAGCACGCAAGTATCAAATGTAAGATAAACATATGAGTAGAGTCAAGGAAAAATCATTCACTAAGGTAAATGAACTATAGAGACCAAAGAAGAAATACCCGCCTTTAATGTAGATTATTCTAACCGTCTTCAAGTCTGAAGATCACATCAAGCTCTAATCCTACATGTATAGGAATACGGAACCAAAAACTAAGAATCTATCATCAATGTATCTTTCTATTAATTAATTAATCAACCTATTAATTAATTACCTTCTTAATTAATCCCAACTCCTATCCCTTAATTAATTAATCAACTAATTAATTAAGCAACATTCCAATTAATCCTTCATGCAATCCTAACCAATTTAGTATAGCCTAAACTAATCCATCACATTGAGATTAACATTTTATTACCATTTATGTAAATCCTCCATAATATTCCTCATACAACCTAAACTGAACAATCCGTAAATCCTATCTTAATTCCATTAATATCCAACAATTAATCAAAATCTAGTCATTAATTTACAATTCAACTCAATCAATTCTAATATACTCTGATAACCTCTTAAATTAATATTAACAAAGATTAAAGTGGGAGATTCATTATCTTTGAGATTTTCGCTTCCGAATGGAAAGATAGAAGAAACAACCCTACCGTCTAATCTCAAAGATCAATTTCAAATGCATCTCCTGCTTGTTAGCCTACGCCACACGATAAAGGCACAACAACCTCAACACAACCAAACCAATACTAAATCCAAATAGAATTGATAATAAGATCTAATAATTCAAGGAAGCAAGATTATTCCACAGTCATTGCTTGATCTACCCAGTAATCGAAGATTCCTACAACATGTGATCTACACAACTAATGCCCACATCATAACCAATCCCTACACAAGCCAAGTACTCACCTGAGGTAGGATTAATCCTGTAACGACCCGGCCCGTCGACCCGATCCCTCGGCCCCTTGGGCGGCCAAATTCCATTTTTGGCGGCCCAACAACCTGGCCCCTTTGGTCGTCGATCGTCGATACTCATAAGAACATCCCACCCCTGGCCAGTGGATTTTTGCCTTCCCCAGGATTCGAACTTTAGTCCTCCAGGATAAGTACTAGAGTTTATGAATCCTGGTAGCCAAATGAGTCTAATTGGACTCCTTTCAAGTCCTGTTGGTTTCTAAGATTGCAGAGAATCTAAATGTAAAATATGACAATTAAATTCTAAGGGCACTTGGCTACCAGGATTCATAAACTCTAGTACTTATCCTGGAGGTCTAGAGTTCGAATCCTGGGGAAGACAAAAATTCACTGGCCAGGGGTGGGATGTTCTTGTGAGTAACGACGGTCGACGGTCGACGACCAAAGGGGCCAGGTTGTTGGGCCGCCAAAAATAGAATTTGGCCACCCAAGGGGCCGAGGGGTCGGGTCGATGGGCTGGGTCGTTACAATAAACCGTAGGGCACGACCTAGAGAGCCGCCTGATGGGGCTAGAGGGACCGTGTCGCTACATATTATGAATCCTGGTAGCCAAGTGAGCGCTCACATGGCTACCAGGATTCATATTATTGTAACGACCCGGCCCCTAGGTCCCTTTGGCGGCCAAATCTCTCATTTGGCGGCCCCTTAGGCGACCCTCGGCCCTTTGGTGGCCAAATCCCATTTGGCGGTCCCTTTGGCGACCCTTGGCTGTAACGGCCCTGCCTCTATGGTTCCCGCAGGCAACCCTCTAGGCCGGCGACCCTACGGTCTTCCCACCCCTGGCAGTGGATTTTTGCCTTCCCCAGGATTCGAACTCTAGACCTCCAGGCTAAGTACTAAAGTTCCTGAATCCTGGTACCAAGTGAGCTACAGCTCACTTGGTACCAGGATTCAGGAACTTTAGTACTTAGCCTGGAGGTCTAGAGTTCGAATCCTGGGGAAGGCAAAAATTCACTGCCAGGGGTGGGAAGACCGTAGGGTCGCCGGCCTAGAGGGTTGCCTGCGGGGACCATAGAGGCGGGGCCTAGAGGCCGAGATCGCTACATTGGCCGTGCCGTTACTCACTAGGTCTTCCTACCCCTAGTCAATGGATTTTTGCCTTCCCCATGATTCGAACTCTAGACCTCCAAGCTAAGTACTAGAGTTTATGAATCCTAGTAGCCAAGTGCCCTTAGAATTTAATTGTCATATTTTACATTTAGATTCTCTACAATCTTAGAAACCAACAGGACTTGAAATGAGTCCAATTAGACTTGTCTAGGTCAATCAGTAGATTTTAACTTAAACCCACTATTAGACCTATGCTATTTGAATTTCTGCAAATTTGCTACCACTAAGAAGGGTTGAGTGAGCAGAAGGTACATATGGTGTCAAACATTGGTTTTGATCAAGGAACAATGTGGACCTAGTGTCGGGAGATCAACACTACTAAGGGTCTAATATGATTCCAGATCAAGCTCAACGTGGGCCTAATTTCCAAGAGACTAATATTATATTTTAGTTGAAAGTTAGCATTACATTGGAGCACCTTCGGAGAGGCTAAAATAAGCAATGAAGGGTTCCTTTGAACTCCTTACGACTTCAGAAATTATTTTAGGTCTGATCAGACCTATCTAAGTCCATTAGTGAGTTTTGACCAAAACTCACTAATGGGCCTAGGCTATTTGAGTTTCTACAAACATGCAACCAGTAAGAAGGGTTGAGCGAGGCAAAGGTATATTTGGTGCCAAACCTTTATTATAATCAAGTAAAAATGTGGGATTGGTATCAGGAGATCAGCACTACCATGGGCCTAGTCTGATCCCAGATCAGGCCCAAAGTAGGTCTAATTTCTTAGAGATCAGAACCACATTCTGCTGAAAGTTAGTATTATATTGGAGGACCTTTGGAGAGGCTGAAATAAGAAATAGAGGGTACTATTAGAATTTTTATAGTGTTAAACTAACAGAGCCTAAAATCGGTCCAATTAGACCTATCTAGGTCTATTAGTGGTTTATAATGGACAATGACTATTTGGATTTCTGTAAACTTGCAACCACTAAGAAGGGTTTGTTAGTGCAGGCAGCACCAAAGTCGAACTTGGGTTTTGATATTGGCAAAAGGGTTCAAAAGTTAAGTATTATCTGTGTTCTAATGTGTTCATTAAGTGTGCATAAAGAAGTCCTAGCGAAGGACTGCTAGGCACCTAGCGAAGGACTGCTAGGCAGCAAAAACCTAAGACCTGGCGAAGGACTGCTAGGCACCTAGCGAAGGGCTGCTAGGAGTCGAAGACCTGGCGAAGGACTGCTAGGCACCAAGCGAAGGACTGCTTGGTACCGAAGCCCTAGCGAAGGACTGCTAGGCACCGGGCAAAGGACTGCTTTGTACCTAAGACCTGGCGAAGGGCTGTCAGGCACCTGGCGAAGGACTGCTGGGCAAAAGTCCAACCGGAGGAGCCGGTTGGCAAAAGGTAAACTCTCCTGAGAGGAGTAGGCGAGGACGCGTTCCCCGTCGAGGGAACAGTGGGCGTCGGTTCGACCTAGGGTTCCATTTGGGAGACCCAAAGTCAGAACCAAGACAGCTAAGGCTGTATAAACCTAATATTCTTGCTTTATTATGTTTGGTACTAACCCTGGATGCAGACCGAAGGAACGAGTTTCTGCAGCTCAGAACGCCCCAAAGGAGAGGGGCAGCAGCTGGGTTAGGCGCCCGGGAGGTCCCGGGTGCCCAAGGTCAAAGCCAAACGAACAGTTGAGCAAGAAATGCTTCGGAAGCTCACTGGGCCAGGCGCCCTCAAGCTCCCGGGCGCCCCCAGTGTCCCGGGCGCCCTGGATGCCTCGAGCGCCCTGGGTCCAAGCCAACGAAGCGATCGAATTCAAGTCAGCCGAGAAGCCTGTTGAACAAGTCAAGCAGGGCGCCCCCTGTGTCCCGGGCGCCACCGTCAAACTCCGAGCCCGATCCTGGAGGGATAAGGGCTGACCGAGTTCCGGATAGGGGTTTGCGGATCAAGAGGCACGTGGAGGGCGCCCCCAACGTCCAGGGCGCCCCTAGGTGCACTATAAAAGGGGCTCGACCCCCAAGGCTTCAGAACACACTTTTCCAACGCCACAACGCTCTTCGCTCAAGTGCTCTGCTCTAGAAACTTCTGATCTCGAGGTTCTAACGCCGACGACGACCCTACGCACCGAAGTACGATCTACACCGGGTGTCAGTAACGAAGAGTTCAATTATTCCTTTTACTGCAATACTACTGTACAATTCTCTGTAAACCTTTGCGCATTATAGAATTGCCCGCAGTAAACGGTCAAGGATCGTGGGCCTTGGAGTAGGAGCCGACCGCGACTCCAAACCAAGTAAATCCTTACGTTTGTGTTTGTTTTTGTGTTTATTTTCCGCTGCGCATTCTCTCTCTAATCCGAAACGGTTTTACGATATTCACCCCCCTCTATCGTATTCTCTCGATCCAACAAGTGGTATCAGAGTGGGAAAGCTCAAATTTGGTACAACCACCAATTTGAGAGTTTTTCAGATTTTTACGAAATAATTTTTTTTATTTTTTATTTGTTTCTTCGAACGAATTTTTTTTTATCGTTAATCGAGGTTGGTATAACACCACTCGATAAATTTTTTTTCTATCCCGCACTACTAATCCAAGACCAAGTCTTGGAACATTCTTTTTCGTTATTTTTTAGAAATAATTCCTAGATGGCCATGCAAGAAGGCTTCAGTACCGCCAGACCACCACTTTTCAGTGGGGAGGATTGCTCCTACTGAAAAGTTGGATGGAAGTCCACCTGAAAACTCAGGTGGACATGTGGATAATTATCCAATTCGGTCTAGAAATCCCAAGAAATTCTGAAGGAGTGCCACAACCCTACACCGAATGGGATGCCTCACTCAAAAGAAAAATCAAGGCCGATGCCAAAGCAACCCAGACACTCTAATGCGGCTTAACCAAAGAAGAGCTGAACCAGGTTGGTCCATTCAATAGTGCAAAGGAACTCTGGGGTAAGCTAATTGAGTTGCACGAAGGAACCTCCGACACCCGAATCAGCAAGAGGGACCTACTACTGAACAAGCTGTATACAATCAAGATGAACGACAGCGAATCTGCAGCTCAACTCCACGCCAAAATTCAGGAGCTAATGAACGGTCTACACACAATCGATCATAAGGTGGAAATCCGTGACCTGATCAGGTATGCTCTGAACGCTTTCTTGAGAAACACTTTGTGGGCATCTATGGTAGATGCGTACAAAGTTTCAAGGGATTTATCTAAAATTAAATTAGATGAGTTGTTTTCTGAACTAGAATTGCATGTGCAGACTAACTGCACCCTGGCCGAGAAAGGCATCTCTTTTGTTGCAGGTAAAATTGGAAAGATGACCAAGAAAAAACCTCAACCTGCACCCGAGTCTGATTCAGACTCAGACTCTGAAGACAGCAAAGGAAATCGACCTAAGCTGGTTCGGCTAGCTCAGGAGTACTACAAGGAACTAAAAAACCAGACCAACAGAAGGAAAGCCAGCCGAAGAAAGGAAGAACCAGCTGATCCTTCAAATGAAAAGTCCAAACCAAATGTGACCTGTTCACTACAAGACGGAATGCCCCAATCTGAAGGAAACGAAGAAGACAAGAAAGAAGAAGGCCCTTCAGGCAACGTGGGACGAATCTTCGTCCGAAGAAGAAGAAGAGGCCCAACAATCAAACCTGCTCGCTCTGACGGCCTCAGAAGAAATCGAAACCGAATCAGAATCGGAGCCGGAAGACGGAAAGCTCACATTTTCAGAGGATGGCGAAATCACTGTAAGTGGGTTTTCTAGAAATCAATTATCCGAATTAATTGCCTATCTTTCTCGAGACTTGGCGAAAGCCAAAATCCGAGTCGAATCTCTCCGACAGGAAGTAAAACTCCTGAAAGAGGGAGCTGACTCTAGATCCTTAACTGAGAAGGTTCAAGAAGGAACCTCTACTCAAGTTGAGAAACTTGAGAAAGAGAACTCCTCTTTGAAAACTCAAGTCAAGGACCTCAGAGCAGCCTTAGAACGATTCACTTCTGGTTCCAAGGGTCTTGACATGATCCTTGAAAAACAGAAGTCGGTTCTAAATTGATCCGGGTTAGGCTATCGAACCAAGTCTAGACAAAGATCATACTATGCTGTACTGAATCAGTCTAGACCTAAAATTCAGGCATGGGTACCCAAACTATGCCTGAACAACCAAACTGGGTCAAATCAATATTGGATCCCCAAGGACAAGATTCATATCTTGCCGAACCATTATCGTGGCCAGGGGAGCCAATTTAAAAATAATTTTTATAGTTAAATAAATTCTTTTTCTTATTGCAAAATTGCATGATTGTTTGTTTATTTATTTTCTACAATTTATCATGCTTAGACTTAGGACTGGTTAGATTAAGGACTGAACCAATTAACTGAAATTTGAACAATCTAGTATTGGGTGGCGGTGAGATGATAGTACGTTAGGGAAGCCTCTTCTAATAAGGTCAAGTATACATTACTTAGTCTCTTTAGACTGGTGGAACTAGTCGAAGCTACCGATCCAAGACCCAAACTAGTTAGACCAGAATTTTTCAAAAAGTAATTTTGAAAATGAAATTTCATTAAAAGGCTTTGTCAAGGAAAGGGTTGATGATCCAATAAGGCTATGGCCAAAGAAGGCCTAGTGCCTCGCCAAGACCTGGAAGCCAATTTCTGAAATTCAAATTCAAATTATTGCTTGTCAAATTCAAATCTAACACAAATGTTCAGTTAATTGTAGATTCAAACACTCATTTTTCAAAATAAATTTAAACCCAATTGGTTTCAAAAGTAATTCAACCTTTTCAAAATAAATCATGATCTTTCAAAATAATTCTGTCTACTAAAACCTGTCTCACAAAAAATCCATAAGGCTAACGTGATTGATAACTCTAGATTGGGTGAGACAGACTAGGCTGTGAAAATCAATTTAGGCTATCCTTAATTCTAATTAGATCCAAATCAACAAAACTCTTTATGTGTAGGAACATAAAGATTTGGACCAATGGATGTTGGATAGTGGATGCTCCAGACACATGACTGGGGATAAATTGAAATTCAGCAAACTCAAGTTCAAGAACCTAGGCTCAGTAGCATTTGGCAACAATGCTACACTCAAGGTGATTGGGTCAGGTAACATTGAACTTAAATCTGACTTTGTTATTAAAAATGTTCTTTTGGTTGAAGATTTTAAATTTAACTTGCTTAGCATAAGTCAATTATGTGATACTGGTTATGTAACCTTCACCAACTCTAACTGCCTGATTAGAAACTTGCAAGACTCAGAAATCATGCTTAAGGGCTCTAGGAAAAATAATGTTTACACTATAAACCTACCCCTAGTACCTAAATGCATGTTAACTCAGTTAGAAGAATCAAACCTCTGGCACAGGAGATTAGGTCACACTAATCTAAGATTAATTTCAAAAATCACCCAACTTGGCCTGATTAAAGGTATACCTAAAATTAAGAACCCTGAAAACTTAATATGTAAATCATGCAATCAAGGTAAACAAACCAGGTCCAATCACAAACTAATTCAATCTGATCTAACTCAAACCACACTTGAGCTCCTGCACCTTGACCTATTTGATTCACATGGAGCCAAGTCACTAAGCGGAAACTGGTACTGCTTAGTAATTGTTGATGATTACTCTAGGTTTACCTGGGTTAGGTTTCTGAAGACCAAAGATGAAACCTTAAACCTATTTAGTGATTTTTGTAAGTTAATTGAAAATCAAAACGATACCAAAATCAAAAGACTTAGGAGTGATCACGGGGGAGAGTTTGAAAATCAACGATTCGAGAGTTTTGTAAGGTAAATGGGTATATACACGAATTTTCGTGTCCTAGAACCCCCCAGCAAAATGGGATAGTTGAATGGAAAAATAGAACTCTACAGGAAGCCGCTAGGGCTATGCTCAATGAATTCAACTTAGCTAACCAATATTGGGCAGAAGCAATTAGCACGGCTTGCTACACCCAAAATAGGGTCCTGATTAACAAACGACACAATAAAACACCCTATGAATTATACCATAGACTTCCAAACCTACATTACCTAAGGGTCTTTGGGTGCAAAGTCCATATCCTAAACACCAAGGACTACCTAGGTAAATTTCAGTCTAAGTCAACTCTAGGCATCTTCTTAGGATATTCAACAATAAGTAGAGTCTATAGGGTTTACAACAAACAAACTAAGAAAATTGAAGAAACAACAAATCTGATATTTGATGAAGAAGTTAACTCAAAATCTGATAATCCAGATCTAAATTCATCAAATACTGAAGATAATGAACAAACTGTTGAATCTTTAATTGAACCCCTAAATGAACTAACTATTGAACCAACTATTGAGTCAATTGAACCAACAGTTGAACCAACCCAAGTAGTTGAACCAAATACTGAACCAAATCGACCGACCGGACTTGAGGTCGAACTAAGTTCTAGAAAAACTAAGAAACCCAGACTCAGTCACCCAACTGATCAAATTATGGGTGATCCAACTTTAGGAGTCAGAACTAGGTCTTCCTATAGAAACCTTAGTCAAATTGCAATGATCTCAAAAATTGAACCTAAGACTATAGAAGAAGTCTTACCTGATCCTGATTGGATCTTAGCTATGCAAGAAGAATTAGCCCAGTTTGAGAGGAACCAAGTCTGGGAACTAGTACCTAAACCTGAGGGCAAATCCATTGTTGATACTAAGTGGGTTTTTAGGAATAAGCTAAATGATTAAGGAGAAATAGTAAGAAATAAAGCCCGCTTAGTAGCCAAAGGATACAGTCAAGTAGAAGGGTTAGATTATGATGAAACCTATGCCCCAGTAGCTAGACTTGAGTCCATTAGGATGTTGTTAGCCTTTGCATCCCATAAAGGATTTAAACTCTACCAAATGGATGTAAAGTCAGCTTTTCTAAATGGATTTATTAAGGAAGAAGTTTATGTAGGACAACCCCCTGATTTTGAGGACTTAGAAAGACCTGACCATGTTTACAAACTCACTAAAGCACTTTATGGTCTAAAACAAGCACCTAGGCCTGGTATGAATGCTTATCAACCTATCTAATTTCTAAAGAATTTAAACAAGGACAAATTGACTCAACCCTATTTATTAAGACCTTAGGAAAAGAAATCTTTATTGCCCAAATCTACGTCAATGACATAATCTTTGGGTCCACCAACTCAAACTTCTTAAAAGAATTTGTTAAAATAATGAAAAATGAATTTGAAATGAGCTTAGTTGGTGAGCTCAACTTCTTTCTAGGGTTACAAATCAAACAAACTAGGGATGGAAACTATGTACATCAATCCAAATATGCTAAGGAGTTAATAAAGAAATTTAAAATGGATAACTCTAAAAGCATAAGTACCCCCATGGCCACAAATGTAAAAATAGATAGTGACGCTGATGGTAAACCAGTAGACCTTAAAATCTATATAAGTATGATTGGAAGTCTATTGTACCTTACAGCCAGCAGACCTGATATCCTTTTTGCTGTAGGAATGTGTGCTAGATACCAAACCTATGCTAAGGAAACGCACTTAGCAACCCTAAAAAGAATACTAAGATATGTTAAGGGCACCCTAAATGTAGGGATTTGGTATCCTAGGACCTCAACCTTTGACTTGTCAGGATACTCGAATTCTGACTATGCTGGTTGTAAATTAGATAGAAAGAGTACAAGTGGAAGCTACCAACTGTTAGGAAATAGTCTAGTAAGTTGGTGCAGCAGAAAACAACACTGTGTAGCTCTATCCACAACTGAAGCTGAGTATGTTGCCTTAGGAGAGTGTGTAGCACAACTCTTATGGATGATGCACACTCTTAAGGACTTCCAGCTTAACTACACTCAAACTCAAGTCTACATTGACAATATAAGCTCAATTAATCTAACTAAGAACCCAATCCAACATTCCAGAACTAAACACATAGAAGTTAAACACCACTTTGTAAGAGATCATGTAGCCAGGGGTGAGATAGTCCTTAAGCATGTAGACTCTAAATCTAACTTAGCTGACATATTCACCAAACCCCTACCTGAGTCTTAGTTCAGCTCACTAAGAAGGCAGTTAGGGTTATGCTTGGTAGAATAGGTTTAATCTACTTCTGTGGTTCTTTTAAAACTGTTTTATTGCGTATCAGTTTCTACTTAATTTGAAAAAAAAATTTCATTCTTAAAATCAATTTTTTTAACTTAGTTTTTTTTTGAAAAAACTACCCCCTTTAAAACTCGGGATTTTTCGAAAATGGACTTAGCCTAGGCCCTAACCCTAGCACTGCATGCACCTATAGATCTAGAAGCCAGCATCTCACAAGCACCTTAGGGTACTTTTGATTGATAACCTAGAATGGGTTGAGATGCTTAGGTCTTTGCCTTAATTCAAGATGCTTTAAGTCAGTGCATCTGTAGTAATTGGGGCACTAAATACAAATTATACAGTAATCAAGTTAAGTGTCAAGTTTAGAAAATCTAACTTAAACAAAACACTTAACTTGACTAACCCTAGCGAAA
The DNA here is from genome assembly GCA_024364735.1 of Boesenbergia rotunda. Taxonomy (NCBI): domain Eukaryota; kingdom Viridiplantae; phylum Streptophyta; class Magnoliopsida; order Zingiberales; family Zingiberaceae; genus Boesenbergia; species Boesenbergia rotunda. The sequence continues at coordinate 207,849 of JAGFNQ010004528.1, forward strand.
ACTGCTGTTTACAACAGTTAGTAAGTAGCTAATTGGGTTAGATAGGACCATTAACTAATAGAAATGATTTCTATCATACATTTTATTATGATGAAAAGAAATACCATTAACTAATGATACCTTAGGAGAATTCTTGGTAGCTCCCCTTTGGTTTGAGCTCATTCTTTTGATCTTGGTCAGATCGTTCCCCTTTTGACATTGGTTTTGATAATATCTCTTTTGATTGTATAAGAAGCACACAATGTGCTTCTTATCCTTCTGCACCATTGGTCCAACCTCTTTCGATTTTTCTTTGGCCTTGGGTGCTACTTGTACCTTTTGCTTGACCAATTTGGGACACTTACTCTTATAGTTCCCTTTTTACCTACACTCAAAGTAAATAATATGATCTTTATTTTTACAAATTGAAATTTCTATACCTTTGCTTGTAAGGGTAGAATATGACTCTTCACTCAATTTGGAGGTAAAGACTTCTTTTTGTTCCGGAGTCAATGAGCTTCACTCCCCCTGAATCCTTGAGGTGTATGCCTCTTCAATTTCCTCCTCGATAATGCTTCTCGAATTTCTTCCTTGGATGTTAGCACCTTTCAACCTCCAACTCCTCTTGTATTTGAAACAAAGAGTTTCTCTCTTTGCCTTTGTCGTTGCATTCCGTTAAGGATAGATCTTCATGAAGCTTTGCCAATTTGCTCCAAAGCACCTTGACATCTTGATATTCTCCAATATTGTCCAAGATTGTGCTTGATAATAGATTAACCAATAATTTGGTTACTTTATCATTGGCTTCACACCTCTTGATTTGCTCTTCACTCCATTTATTTTTCTTAAGGAGCTTTGCCTTGCCATTTGTTGGAGCTTCAAAATCCTCCATTAGAACAAATCATTGCTCTATCTCCATGATGAAGAAATTTTTGATCTTTGACTTTCATAGATTGAAGCTTGTAATTCTGAATGGCGGACGTGCCCAAATATCATAACCGAGCTCTATTTTGAAGTTGAATCCCTTGATGATGAGTCTTTTGACTTGTGGAAATTAGGGTTTCAAGCTTCTGTTGGTGCCGGAAGCACCATATCGAACCTTGTTTTGATATTGGCAAAGGATTCAAAGTTAAGTATTATTTTTGGTCTAATGTGTTCACTGAGTGTGCAGAAAGAAGTCTTGGCGAAGAGTTGCTGGGCACTTAGCGAAGGGCTGCTAGGCATCGAAACCCTAAGACCTGGCGAAGGGCTGCTAGGAACCTGATGAAGGGCTGCTAGGCATCGAAGACCTGGCGAAGGGCTGCTAGGCACCTAGCGAAGGGCTGTTAGGCATCGAAACCCTAAGACATGGCGAAGGGCTGCTAGGCATCGAAGACCTGGCGAAGGGCTACTAGGCACCTGGCGAAGGACTGCTAGGCATTGAAGACCTGGTGAAGGGATGCTAGGCACCTGGCGAAGGGCTGCTGGGCAAAAGTCCAACCGGAGGAGCCGGTTGGCAAAAGGTAAACTCTCCTGAGAGGAGTAGGTGAGGACGCGTTCCCCGTCGAGGGAACAGTAGGCGTCGGTTCGACCTAGGGTTCCATTTGGGAGACCCAAAGTCAGAACCAAGATAGCTACGGCTGTAAAAACTAACTAATATTCTTGCCTTGTTTGTGTTGGTACCTTGAATGTAGGGACCAAAGGAGTGTGTTTCTGCAGCTCAGAATGCCTCAAAGGAGAGGAGCAGGCAGCTGGGCCAGGCGCCCGGGAGGGCCCGGGCGCCCAAGGTCAAAGCCAAACAAGCAGTTAAGCAAGAAGCGCTTCGAATCAACACTAGGCTAGGCGCCCGGGAGGTCCCGAGCGCCCAAGGTCAAAGCCAAAGATGAGTCAAAGCAAAATCAGCCACGAAGCCAGCGGACCCAGTCAACCTGGGCGCCCGGGAGGTCCCGGGAGCCCCAGTCAGCTCCAGAGCCGATTCGAAGGGGATAAGCGCTGACCAAGCTTCGGATAAAGGTTCTCGGATCCGAAGGCACGTGTCAGGCACCCCCGACGTCCCAAGCGCCCCCAGGAGCACTATAAAAGGGGCTCGACCCCAAGGCTTCAGTACAAGAATTTTCCAACGTCTCTAAGCTTTTCGTTCAAGCGCTCTGCTCCGGCAAACTCCGTTCTCGACATTCTAGCGCCGACGATGACCCTCTGCTCCGAAGTACGATCCACACCGGGCGTTGGTAACGAAAAGTGTACTTTTTATTTACTGCACTTATATTGTATCAAATTATGTAAATCTTTGCGTTATTATAGAATTGCCCGTAGTAAACGGTCAAGGACCGTGTGCCTTGGAGTAGGAGCCGACCGCGACTCCGAACCAAGTAAAAAATACTTGTGTTCCTCGTGTTTATTTTTAATTCCGCTGCGTACCTTCTCTTAAGTTTTATCCGAAAGGTTTTCACGATATTCACCCCCCCTCTATCGTGTTTCTCGATCCAACAAGTGGTATCAGAGCGGGTGGCTCAAACTTGGTGCAACCACCAGTTTGAGATTTTTTTCGGATTTTTTCGTCTTTTTCAATTTTGAATTCTTATTTTTTCACCAAAAGTCAGAATTGATAAAACGATCAATTTTTGAAAATTTATCATAAACTTTTTTTATTACTATTTTAATATTTTTCTCGAAATTCATGCTACCTTAATTCAAGCAAAATTTTTTTTAAACATTGAATTCTTACTTTTTCATCATTAATCAGAATTGATAAAATCAACACTTTCAAAAATTTGTCATAAACCTTTTTATTATTTTATTATTATTTTACCTCGAAATTCGTACAATATTATTGTTGGGCTATTTTTTTTCCTCTCCCGTACTACTAATCCAAGACCAAGTCTTGTTACATTCCTGTTATTTCTCTTGTGTGCAAGGTCTAAACTAAATGACCAACCAAGAGTGGAACAGTGCCCGTCCACCGCTATTCTCCGACGAGAACTTCAATTTTTGGAGAAGTCAAATAGAGTCCCTTCTGAAGGCCAACATAGACTTATGGCTGATCATTCAAACGGGATTCTCTTTTCCCGTAAATGATGAGTTATCAATCGAGTGGGACAAACTGGATGAACAAACCCTCAACCAGATCTAGATCGATGCAAGGGCAACTGCAATCCTACAATGTGGCCTAACCAAGGAGCAACTCGAACTAGTAGGTCCATTCAGATGTGCTAGAGAAATTTGGGAAAAATTGACTAACCTTCATCAAGAGATCTCAGATGAAGAAGAAGATCAGGTAAGTTATCTTGCCCTCTCGGTCCAAGCATAGACATTCAAGTCAGAGTCTGAACCCGAATCCAAAGTCGAAATCGAACCAGAATCAGACAACGAATTGACTGAGACGGTAACCGATTTCGAATTCTTTTCAAAATTAGAATTAAATAATCAAACAGATACTGTAATCGTCGAGGAAGGTGTATGTTCTATTGCAGGGAAAACTCCAAAAGAACCACCAAAGAAGGAGCTTCAACCAGTATCCGAGTCCAACTCAGACATGGAATCAGAAGATGAGTCTAGATCCGAGGCGGCAAGAATCAAGGGGGAGATTCCCAATAAGGAATCTAAAGGTAAAGGTGTAAATTCAAATGTTAAAAATCAAATAATTTGTTACACATGCAGGGAGAGAGGGCACTACAAAAGTAAGTGTCCTACTCGTAAGATTCGAACGACACCACCGAGGGCGACAAAGGAACCAGTTCCAAGAGCACGAAAAAACAAAAGTTTGATCCAATGCTTCAAGTGCCAGGAGTTTGAGCATTACAAAGATGAATGCACAGATAGAAGAGCCAAAGATCCAGGACAACCAACCAAGATGGGTAACTATAATTTATATGAAAATCCAGTCTTTACAATGAATGCTGATATTTCATTTAATCACTCTTGGTCAGATTTAGATATGGACACATGCCTAAATAACTTAATTAAATCATGTATAGTAATAAACTCAAATTTCAGAAAGTTAAAACAAGAAAATGAGACTTGGAAAATTAAATTTGATATGCTAGAAAAATTAATTAATAATCTTGCTAACTTAGAAAATCCAGAAATTTTTCCTCACTATAACTTTACTTAAAGTTTTTTTTGGCTATGCATAGGACTAGAAATAGTTAGATAAGGACCTGATTAATTGAAACTTGAACAACCTAGTATTAAGACAAGGTTTGATGATAGTACGTTAGGAAAACCTGACTAAGGAATCAAGTAGGGTAAGGAGTACTCTATTTGGTCTTTTTAGTCTGGTGGAACTAGCCGAAGCTACCTCTCCGAATCCTAAGCTAGTTAGACCAGAGTGTCTCAAACAATAATTTGAAAATGATCTTTCTTTAAAAGGCTTTGTCTAGGAAAGGGTTGTTGATCCAATAAGGCTATGACCAAAGAAGGTCTTTGTGCCTCGCCAAGACCTGGAAGCCAATTATCGAAACTCACTTTTAAATTATTATTTGTTAAACTTGAATCTAACACAAGCTTCAATTAAATCATAGTGTTAACATAAAATCAAAGATAAAATTAATGCATCTTACAAAACAGTTAAGGATATCCTGTTTTGTCACTTAGATATGGGTGAGATGCTTAGGACCTAAAAGTTTAGTCTAACCCAACCAACCTTACAAACTGAATCGATTTCAAATTTCAAAATTCAAACCTTAATAAATTCTTTTAAAATTCAAATTTAATTCAACTGAACAACTTTCAAAATTCAAATTTAATTCAACTGAACAATTTGCAAAATTCAAATTTAACCCTCTAAATTAATTTTAAAATCCTCAAAAATCAAATTTAACTTTTAAACTAAGAGTTAATGTTTCAAGTCATTGTACTTAAAATTAGGTCTCTTTTGTTCACTAACCTGAAATTTATTTCTTAACATGTATGTCTTTTCTTTGCCATTATACAATCAAACAATCAATTTCTCCTTCTTGAAAAATAAACATGGCAAAAAGTCACCTTGGGGATTACTTAGGATATTTTAAAGAAAAATGTCTGCAGTCTGGGCTCTGATATATATATTCTTTCAACTTAAGTTTTTGTACAAAAAAAAAACCTTCTATTTTTTCTTGGAAATCTTTTTTTTCCTTTTCAGTCCTCTATATTAACCTTTTCAAAAGGGAGAAAGAAATTATGTTTCAAATCATTAAAACAAATTTTTTTTAGTTTTCTTCTCTTTTTGTTTGAATCAAACCCTAAGACTCAGAGGAGGATTAACTTATGGTCAACAAGAACTCCTAGGAAGTGTCAAATTTAGGGGGAGTCTAAATCGAAAGAAATTATTTTTGACAATTATTTTTCAAAATTATTGATCATTTTCAAATTATATGATTTCATGCACTGCACTCTTAAAATCCTTTTGAAAACATAAATAATTTTTCTTTCAAAATAATATCGTTTTAAATCATTTTGCTTATATATATACCATCACTTTCAAAAGTTTACTTTACTTTGGAATACTTTAAAAATCTTTTTAGATTACTTTTGAAAATAATACTTAATTGACTTTGAAAAATTTTCCAGGACACTTAGGGAAATGTCCTTATAGTTAACAAGGGTTCCTAGGATTGTGTCAGACTGGAAAAGAAACCAAGTCAAGTATTATGTTTTCAAAATAAAATTAAAATTTTTTTTGTTAAATATTATCTTTCAAAAGTACTTATATTTTTCAAAAATGCATATAATGTTTTAAAAGTACTTATACTTCTCAAAAAGTCTTATACTTCTCAAAAAGTACTTGCATTTTTCAAAGGCTTGGTTTTTCAAAATTTTTCAAAAATTTTATCCTTTACCTAAGAAATTTCTATTTCTCTTTATCTTGAGGTTTAACAATAAGTGGCTAAAAGTTCGAAACTTGGACTTAAATCATGCTTAGAATCAAATATAGTTCTGAACTTAGACTTATTGATTAAATGCTTTAAGTTTTACATATCAAGCTTGGACTTAATAGAAATGTCAACTTGGTTTAACAAACTGTTCTTTAGCATTAATCCTTGCTTAATAAGTTAATAATGTGTTACTTGTTCCCTATCATTTAGTTTTTTTAAGGAACACCTGATATTTTGAAAAAAAAAAAACTTTTTCAAGATTGACTTATGATTTTGCAAAACTAATAGGCTCTGATACACAATCCTTTTTCCTTAAACCTTTGTCAAAATATATTTTTCAGAGTATTTTTAAGGGGGAAAGTAGACTTAAAAAATTAAATTTTTCCTTAAATTTCTTCCCTTCTTCAAAGAAATTTTATTGAAAACTTCGAGTTGCTCTTAACTAAAAATTTCCTTTGTGATACTCAGAAGTTTTTATAAACTTAGAATTATTTCTTTCAAAAGTAATGAACGTTTTCATACTTAGAACCTTTTTCAAGAGCTAAACTAGGCTTAGAACCTTTTTTTCAAACTGAAAAATTGCATATTTTTTAAAAACTTCAAAGGGGAAGAGTTTCATATTAAGGGGGAGCTTCATGAAAACTTCTTGTTTTTCAAAACATAATTTTCAAAACTTCCAATCAAAAGTACTTTTTCAAAAAGTTTTGTAACATGTTTTGTTTGAAAACTATTTTTTGAACAAGTTGTGAACTCCTTTACTTAAATTTATTTTGGTAAAACTCAAAACTCTCTATTCGCCCATGTATGTTTTTGATATATGTCAAAGGGGGAGGAAAGGTCAAAGTTAAGAATTTTATAACACAAGTATTCAGGGTTTTAGGGGGAGTATGAGAAATAAAGGATTTTTTTTTCAAATTTATTCTGTTCATAACTACTATACTTCAGGATTTTTTTTAAATCTATTCTGTTCATAACTGCTATACTTCATTGTTTTTTTACCCTCATTTATTAACTGTTATAAGTTTTTACTTAACATTTAATTGTGTTGCCATAAATCAAAAAGGGGGAGATTGTTGGTGCCGCAAGCACCATATCAAACCTTGTTTTGATATTGGCAAAGGATTCAAAGTTAAGTATTATTTTTGGTCTAATGTGTTCACTGAGTATACAGAAAGAAGTCCTGGCGAAGGGCTCCTGGGCACCTAGCGAAGGGCTGCTAGGCATCGAAACCCTAAGACCTGGCGAAGGGCTGCTAGGCACCTGGCGAAGGGCTGCTAGGCATCGAAGACCTGGCGAAGGGCTGATAGGCACCTAGTGAAGGGCTGCTAGGCATCGAAACCCTAAGACCTGACGAAGGGCTGTTAGGCACCTGGCGAAGGGCTGCTAGACACCTGGCGAAGGACTGCTAGGCATTGAAGACCTGGCGAAGGGCTGCTAGGCACCTGGCGAAGGGCTGCTGGGCAAAAGTCCAACCGGAGGAGCCGGTTGGCAAAAGGTAAACTCTCTTGAGAGCAGTAGGTGAGGACGCATTCCCCGTCGAGGGAACAGTAGGCATCGGTTCGACCTAGGGTTCCATTTGGGAGATCCAAAGTCAGAACCAAGATAGCTACGGCTAAAAAAACTAACTAATATTCTTGCCTTGTTTGTGTTGGTACTAACGTTGAATGCAGGGACCAAAGGAGTGTGTTTCTGCAGCTCAGAACGCCCCAAAGGAGAGGGGCAGGCAGCTGGGCCAGGGGCCCGGGAGGGCCCGGGCGCCCAAGGTCAAAGCCAAACAAGCAGTTAAGCAAGAAGCGCTTCGAATCAACACTAGGCTAGGCGCCCGGGAGGTCCCGGACACCCAAGGTCAAAGTCAAAGATGAGTCGAAGCAAAATCAGCCACGAAGCCAGCGGACCCAGTCAACCTGGGCGCCCGGGAGGTCCTGGGCGCCCCAGTCAGCTCCAGAGCCGATTCGAAGAGGATAAGCGCTGACCAAGCTTCGGATAGAGGTTCTCGGATCCGAAGGCACGTGTCAGGCACCCCCAGGAGCACTGTAAAAGGGGCTCGACCCCAAGGCTTCAGTACAAGAATTTTCCAACGCCTCTAAGCTTTTCGTTCAAGCGTCTGCTCTGGCAAACTCCGTTCTCGACATTCTAGCGCCGACGACGACCCTCTGCTCCGAAGTACGATCCACACCGGGCGTCGGTAACGAAAAGTGTACTTTTTATTTACTGCACTAATATTGTATCAAATTCTATAAATCTTTGCGTTATTAAAGAATTGCCCACAATAAACAGTCAAGGACCGTGGGCCTTGGAGTTGGAGCCGACTGCGATTCTGAACCAAGTAAAAAATACTTGTGTTCCTCGTGTTTATTTTTAATTCCGCTGCGTACCTTCTCTTAAGTTTTATCCGAAAGGTTTTCATGATATTCACCCCCCCCTCTATCGTGTTTCTCGATCCAACAGCTTCAACTACTTATTCTTCCTCTAGCTCTTGCTCTCTCGGCGATTAATCCAAAGAAGAGCAACCTTGCTCTGATACTACTTGTTAGGACATGTCGAGAGCTAGAGGGTAGGGGGTGAATGGCTTCGATCGCTTCGTCAATGATTTGTCGCAGCAGAAACTTCAAGCAATTGCTAACACCTTCTTCTTTACTTAGTATCTACCTCCTTGAGGTGACTAATTCAAGGGACCACTCTTCCTCACTCTCACATCCACTAAGAATGATCTCTTTCTTGGAGGCGGAGAAGCCTCGTATAAGCTCACAAGAAGAAACACAACAAGAACAAGCAAATACAAATAAAATCTTACAAGATTTACAACAATGACTTCTTTTGCTTTTCTTGATTTCTTCTAGCATAGAATCGCCTCTAGATACTTGGAAATGCAACAACACTATGCTCTAAGAACTCATAAGAAATGATGATGGAAGGAGAAGAAGAACTGCTACTTCAACCTGCGTGAAAACCCTATGTACCAACGACCTAAGGCTCCTTAATTGATTACCCAATTGATTACCACGTCAGATCTAACCATTCAATGACTATTTTTCAAGGCTTAATCGATTACCTAATCGATTAAGAAGGTCTAAATTGATTGCCTAATCAATTCAGCACTTTTCTGTGCTCTTGCGCAATATAGCCACCAATCGATCACCTCATCGAATGGCCAACCCTTAATCGATCACCCAATTGATTAAGAGGGCTTATGTTCTTGTGACCAAAACCTACCTGATCAATTGGTGTTGCCTTAATCGATCACCCAATCAATTATGGGTTATTTTGTTTCTCTTGAGAAATAGTACTCCAATTGATGACATGATCGATTGGATTGGGATAATCAATTGTCTATATCCTAAATTGCCTAAACTAAGTCTATGGTTCCCTTGCCAAGTGACTGGTCAATCCTTGAACGACTTGGATTTACTCTTGCCTAGTTTCCAACTAGGACTTCTCTTATGCCAGGTGTTCATCTCCAGCTAACCCACCTTGACTTCACATAGTTCCCTATTAGGTTTGCCTAGTCCTACTAGGGTTTCTCTTTGACTAACCACAGTTAGATCTAATCTCTCAATAGATTTCCACTCTTCTAATGTGCGATCCTCCCAGATCAACTTGGATTTCACCTAGTTCCCAACTAGGTCTACCTAGTCCCACTAGGACTTTTGCTTTACCTAACCCTCAAGTTAGGACTTCACCAGTCAAGTCTCCAGTCAACCTTGACCCACTTGACTTATTACACACATCTTGTCAAACATCGAAATTCAAACTTGAACCCACTCAAGCTCAGTTAAACTAGTCAACCTTGACCCGAGAATGATTGCACCAACAGTATGAACATAAATAGCTTATCTCACTTTTTTCAAAAATAAATAGATTATCTCTAAGATCAAGCACGCAAGTATCAAATGTAAGATAAACATATGAGTAGAGTCAAGGAAAAATCATTCACTAAGGTAAATGAACTATAGAGACCAAAGAAGAAATACCCGCCTTTAATGTAGATTATTCTAACCGTCTTCAAGTCTGAAGATCACATCAAGCTCTAATCCTACATGTATAGGAATACGGAACCAAAAACTAAGAATCTATCATCAATGTATCTTTCTATTAATTAATTAATCAACCTATTAATTAATTACCTTCTTAATTAATCCCAACTCCTATCCCTTAATTAATTAATCAACTAATTAATTAAGCAACATTCCAATTAATCCTTCATGCAATCCTAACCAATTTAGTATAGCCTAAACTAATCCATCACATTGAGATTAACATTTTATTACCATTTATGTAAATCCTCCATAATATTCCTCATACAACCTAAACTGAACAATCCGTAAATCCTATCTTAATTCCATTAATATCCAACAATTAATCAAAATCTAGTCATTAATTTACAATTCAACTCAATCAATTCTAATATACTCTGATAACCTCTTAAATTAATATTAACAAAGATTAAAGTGGGAGATTCATTATCTTTGAGATTTTCGCTTCCGAATGGAAAGATAGAAGAAACACCCTACCGTCTAATCTCAAAGTCAATTTCAAATGCATCTCCTGCTTGTTAGCCTACGCCACACGATAAAGGCACAACAACCTCAACACAACCAAACCAATACTAAATCCAAATAGAATTGATAATAAAGATCTA
>JAGFNQ010004529.1:0-40774 GCA_024364735.1 Boesenbergia rotunda
TTAAACTGTTAATAACAGAATCTTCAATAACTTGCAATAAAACAATTTACCAAGTTCATGGGCCTTCAACCTAACTTAAGGCATTTAATGATTAATCTAATTTATAGACAGCACCAATGCTAAGGCAAAGCTGTTGCCAAACATGAACTGAAGATATAACTCACTTTCATTGTTTAGGACAAAGGACTAAAGAAACTACTGAGAAGAAATTAGAACGATTTGAAAGTTAATAAGCAGGTGGCAAACAATTTGCCATCGCAGATTAAATGTAAAGTGTCTACTAATAATTATCATAATAATGCAAATCCAAATTCAATATGACATCAAGATAATAAAATTCTCAAAGCACGCTGGCAAGGTTTGAAACAGTGTAAATAAGGGTTATGGAATCGACCAGCATCATCAATGATCACAATGTGAGTAGTTAATTTACATGTCCATCATAATTTCAAGACCAAAAGAAAGAAAGCTTGGGATGTTAATAACTTTACTATATATATCCTGAAGAGCTGATAATCAAATGATCAAACAAACGTGGAGCTAGAAAATTAAAAACCTTAAAAATTATAATATTAGAGTTGATCGTACTTATTAACAAAGAATTAGCAAGGAAAGTCATTATAATAAATCTGCAGGGTGCATATCATAACCACGATCAGCATTGGCGGTTTAAAATACCAAAACAATATTTAATACTGAATAAGGAACCATTGTGTTCAGAATATATGTGTATATCATAAATTATCTGAAAATATCAGAAAACAACAGAGAGAAGTTGGATAAAAACCATCAGAAGAAGAAAAAATATACAAAAAGGAAAATTCTCACCTCAGCATTCCGTAAATTTTGATAGATATCGCAAGCAAGTGCACTACAGAACTGAGGATCATTGTCGTTTGTATCAACATTCACAATATCTGCTCCAATCAGCATAGAACCATTACTCTTTAATTTCAACTCTGATAAATATTGTGAACAATATCAGTGGACAAATTAAATAAAACTTTAAATTTTAAATGTTGATTTTTGAACTACTTGGGATCTAAAACTCGGAAAAATTATAGCTTTGCTAAAAAAAATAAACAAGAAACAGGTGATTCAAACAGCAGCAAAACATAATTAGAGAATTTAACCAATCAAAAAGCACCTTCTATAGCTACATGCTCAGAGATGCTTGGATTCTCATTTTCTCGTCTCTCCAAAGTCATAGCCAGAGAATCTCCATTATCTATATACTCAAACTCAGGGCTTTGAATCGAGTTGCATGTGGACATTGATGAAACAGAATCCACAGAAAAATTAGGTGACTTGAGGGTAGTGCAGGGTGCGAGGCAGGCAACAAATGTAGGTTTAGGCACACTGTTCTGTGGCAGGGAACTTGTGTCACTAGATGCAATCACACTTGGTTTGATAGTAGCTGAAATAAAGGAAGAGTTTCGACTCAATCCTGAATCACAATAACTAGTGTCAACCCCCTTCTTTAACCTTGAACCCGATCTTGTGGCCTCAGCCTGCTTATGAGTGGCCAAAAAAAAATGATTAGCTATTTACTAAAATACGTGCGGACAAAGGCAAAAAAGAGAAAAGATACTGACATTCTCCCCCTTAGCACCTACGAGTCTTGGAGTATCGCGCAACACATTGCTCTCTTTGCTAATGTCCCGAAGAGCAACCCTCTTCTCTCCCTTCTCCGCCCTGGCATCCTGCAGCTTGGCGGCACCCACCATCCTCGGTAAATCCCCGCAAGAACTCTATCCTCACAAGAAGCAGCCAATATCAAGCAAGGAGGAGAAGAATCGCAACGACGATTAGATCGCCAGATTATTCGAAAACCTAATCTTGTTGGTTAGGGTTTGGGGGAGGGAATCAGGGAACGTACTCCACGAGGAGGACGACGAACGCGGCGAGGTTTTATTATTACGCTATTTTCTAAATTAATTATAAAATTTATTATTATGATTATTATTTTGGAGGGAAAAAAGTTAGTTTAAACAAACAGAGATCTGAGCCGTCCATTGATTCATCACCGAATCTATCACCTATATAAATTTTTTATTATTGTTTTTTTTAATTTGCGATTATATTGTTTAAAATTTTGTCTTTGGCATTTAAGAATTAGATTATAATGTTAAATATAAAAAAATTTCAAACCGAAAAAATGATTAAAATTTGAACAAAGTTTACACAATAAAATCTTTAACACATCAAAAACATATATATATGAGTTTTGATCAGCTACGGACCGCGTGCGGACTGGCGCCTGATCGGTCTGGTGACCGATCAAGCACACGACCTACGACTTCTTGACACCAACGGCGGCCTTCGGCCGCCGCCTCCGAACAAAACTATAACCCAGGGGGTGAGCGATGAACCCTAGGGGGTAGGGTGAACCCGTCGGGTACGGATGAACCCGTCGGGGGAGCGTCCGGAGGCCGATCAGGAGTGTCTGATCGGTCCCAAACCGATCAGGCGTCAGTCCGCACACGATCCGCAGCTGATCAAAATCTTTTATATATATATATATATATATATATATATATATATATATATATACACACACACACACACACAAAGAACCTTACCGTACGAAATCGTGTGGATCAAGTGTATTGATTTTTTTTATTTTTTTTTTCCTTTGTTTTTAGCTTGTGATTATGCTATTTAAGATTTTGCCTCTAGGATTTTATAATTTGGTTACAATATCATGTATAAAAATAATTTAAATCGAAAAAATGATTAAGGTATATATATATATATATATATAGGATTTTGATAGTTTGTACACTCTTATTAGGGCGAATGTGGGTGACATCCGATCTGGCCAACACACGCAAACAACTTTAACATTTTTTTAATCCCTCTTTTCTCTACATGCATGTAAGCTTTTCTCTTTCCTACGTGCAATATTTTCTCTTTCTTGCATGTAAATTTTTTTTCCCTACATAAAAAGTAGAACTAATCAAAAGTAGAACTTCACTTACATCCCGTTTGGAAAGTTTTTAAGCAATAGATTTGAATTGAATTCCATCAAAAATTGAATTCCAGCAGGAATTGAATTCAATTCTTATATTTGGAATGAGTCGGTAATTTCAATTCTTTTGTTTGGAATGAGTATAAAACTAAATGAATTTGATTGCTTTTACTATTTTATCTTTCATTGATAATTAGGAATCAAACATTATATTTACGTGAGGTTATTTTAGTATTTTCATTTGTTGGAATTCAATTCTCATATCAAATCACACCTATTTGGGTCTGATTTCAATTCCTTAGTTTTGTTGGATTTTAATTCCCATGAGAATTCAATTCTTTCACTTAAGTTGCTTCCAAATCATAAAATTCAATTCGATTCCTGGATGAAATTGAATTCTGTGGGCTTCCAAACAGGGTGTTATGGAATTGATTTGAAAAAAAAGCAACTCCACTTGTGAAGCCAAATCAACTCCACTCTTAATCAGCTCCGCTTTGGATGTAGGAAAGAGAAAATATTTGTACGTAGGAAAGAGAAAAACTTACATGCATGCAGAAAAGAGAGATTAAAAAAATATTACAATTTAATTCAACGTCGACTATGGATGATATTCGACGTGATCATATATATATATATATATATAATTTGTCTCTCATCTATATATAATATTTTTTCTTTTCTCTTAAATTAAAATAAAATTCTCTCTTTTTTAATTGTATACAACAATTAATGTGATACTGATTTTTAAAAATCAACATCACAACTTAATTATATCAATCATCCCCTATGAAAGCAACACCAATCTAGGTGTTAGCCTTATATTAATACTGATCTTTAAGACCAAACCCTTTGGTGTTGGTCTTAGGTTAGTGCTAGACAAGATCAATACCAAAATTGATGTTGATCTTAGATTAGTACTAGTTTTTAAAGACCAGTACAAACTTTGATGTTGGTCTTAGGTTTTGAGTGACCTTAGTGTTGGTCTTTAAAACCAATACTATCTTGGTATTGATTTTTAATGACCCGATATTGATTTTAAAAGATCAACACTACAATTATGGCTAGTATAATTAAGCTGTGATACTAATTTTTAAACACAACACTCACAGTGATGGTTGAATGCAATCAAAGGGGGAAAATTTTTATTTTAATTTAAAAAGAAAAAGAGAAAAAATTATTGTATGCAAAAAAGGATTAAAAATATATATTTTAACCACTTCAGATGTCTACATCGACTATCATCCATAATCGCTCACATAAGAATATACATAATATCATTTCTCTCTATATATATACCTACTAATTTAAAATTTCAAATTGCATCTAATGTAAATGATTTGAAGTTAATTAAACTATAAATTAAAAAGATTGAACAAATAATTCAAATCTAATTAAAAGATCGATAGCACCTAAACAAATCAAATTAAAGTTCAAAAAGGAGACAAAGAAATCAAATCAAATTTAAACAATGCAACATTTGATTCAACTTAATTCGTTTACAACTCTACAATTACTCGTGAAGATCCGCATCTTCATTAGTTTTGTTCGATATTGTAAACTAGAATCAGAAATCAAATGATGCATCACAATATAGTAGTTAGTACCTCATCTCAGCCAACAAGGATGAAAGAGCAAATACGACTGTAAGATCTACAATGGCTCTTGTGCCTATAAACTATCTACACTCGAACACAATTGGGAGGCCGGCGGTCGTCCCTATCATTGACGAGCCGCAGGACTTTTCATGCCTCCTACCTGCTCCACCAAGTAACAAAACTTCTTGCCGTCCTTCACTTCAGTAGGGTTCCTCATCTCCGTGCCATTTCCGGTCTCACAATCCCAACTCATGAAATCCGATAGACTGGTTAATGAGGCTGACTTTGTTTCATCTCTAGTATTGAGCATCGGTTGCCTCCATTTTGGAGGCTTGGTGATTGAACCTTTCGCGAGAGAATCCGCATATAGAACATCATCAATTCGCGAAATCAACACGAAGGCTAAGCTTTCAAGGATCCTCGAGTAGCTCTCTAGGATTGCTAGTCCTACATCCTGTGGAGATTTCGAATAAACGCTATCAACATGGTTGAAGATGATGAGAGAAATATAGATGGTTCGGTTTCGAATTACTTTGTTGTGCTGGATCTTGCTGATATCGAGAGTTGATTGAGGGATGGCGGGAAACCTTTGCTTGATGAGGATTAAGATGATCTCAGCTCTCTCTTCGAACAGCTCCCTCTTCCCCAGACTGACAGCTGAACTCCAAGAGTGCTGCTTGCCTTCCTTGTCTTGCACTTTCCTCTTCCAGATCACAACTGAAGCCTCGATTCGGTTTTTCAAGTCGAGAATCTTGTGCTCGGATGACAAATCCACCATTCCGAGGAATTCTTCGGGGTCGAAGACATCATCTGTGATGCATTTGTAGATAGCATCTCCTAGGCTTGACCGCCCATTCTACAACCAAATCATGTAAAAGCAAATCAATCAAACAGTGAATTAGCTTCAGTTCAGTCATTTTTGTTCTGTTCGATTTGAAGGCAATTGAATTCTTCTAGTTTAGTCTTACCTTGGGAAGAGATTCGACATAGGCTTCAGGGACTTCCATTCCCATGAGAACTTGAGCATTGATAGCCATGGCCGCCTTGTGTACCTGTGAAGCTGAATCTTTCTGGAACTGAATCCATCTACTGGACTCCTCAGGGAGTCCATTAGGGGGGACTCTCACCGTAGGAAGCCACCATTTGTCGTCCTTCCTCCGCGCTCTTCCCTTTTCTGATTCACCGGCATCTCTTGAATCATACCAAAACATATTCTGGCCCATGAAGTCGTCGAGGGAGCCCTGAACGATCAAGGACAAGGATGGAGAAAGAAGAATTTCACTCATAGAGTATCACAATGAATCTTCTTACTTACTATGAGCATTGCATCTAACTTGCGAAGTGCGGGGATGTGCATTTGAAGATCTTTGCGTTGTTGAGTCATCATTATCTGCAGGAGGCATGCAATACCAACCACAATTAGGATGCAAAAGCAAAGATCTGATCTTGAAGAGGTAAAACAAAGAAAACTTATTCGACCTCTATGGTAACACCTTCCTTTGATGTCTGTCTAGAAGGAACAAACTCAACAATGTGATCAGTCACAGATAAAAGCCAGTCGATTTCCCTCCTCCACCTCGCTTTTCTTTCAGCAGACATCGGTTCTAAACGCGATTGTTCGCTAAATACCGAAGCTGATTGATTCAGAAGCATAAAACAAAATTGTTACTTCTTCTATCAGTCAGATACACAAAGCTGTTTGCGTCGAAGAACAAAGCAAACAAATCTCAGCATTAGTCAGTTCCATGGATTGTCTCTGCTGAAATATCACACAAGAATCCTAATGTTCTTCGAGTAAATGAAGATTAAGGGAAGTGAAAAGTACCAGCAAGGTTGGTGAAGGCATTGGACAAAGCAAGAGCGGATGAAACTCCTCTGCCACCACCTGACATATCCTCGCCAAGAAGCAGCTTTGCATATCTATCTTTCATCAACCCCATCTCTAAAGAAAAAGATCATCATCAAATCGAACTGTGTTTGTTGTAACTATTTTCGATCAGCTACATTGATATCTGTTCATCTTCATCTTAAAGTGGTGTGGAGGCAAAACATTGTTGGAGATTCAGTTTGATCAGGTGTTGCGATGCTCACCAGAAGGAGTTTCTTCTCTGGCGCTTCCATCCTTGCTCAGCCGCGGCCTCGAGCCGATGCAAGACGAGCGGTCAATCTGCGGCGCCCTGCGAGGGTGGCCGGCGCCGGCCTCCCCCAGTCCGTGGAAGAGCACATCGTAGTTGTCATCATCGAACGCTGGACCATTCCGCCCCACACCCTCTAGTATCTGACTCTGCACCTGGCGCACAGCGGCGTCAGCCTCCTCCTCGTCGCCCTCCTCTTCGTAGGGTTTCTCGAGGCCGTGCCCTCGCTTGAGGAGCCGCACCATCAGCAGGCTCAAAGTCCGGACCCTAGTCCATATGGTCCGAGGGTGCGCCAACTCATCTCCGCTGCTCTCGGAGGTGAGAGGCTGGAAGAGGGGGGAGCTCGCCGATCGCCTCCGGAGCGGAATTTTGACGGATTGCTAAAAACCCTCAAAACGAAGACGGAAACAGTCGATCGAAGCTAAAGACGACAACTTGGTGGCTCAACCATCGGCAAAGACTAAATCTTTGCCGGCGCGAATGATCGTCCACCTCCGTAATCGATCAGGATAAAAAAAGGTAGGATCTTTGACGAAGGGCAAATGTTTGGAAGAATGCGGAAATGGGTTAAGATGGTGGATTTAGCTTCCAAATGAGAGAAGAGTGAGGATTTGAAGCGCGGAGGATTTCAAGGAAGAGAGATCGATACATAAGGCGCTGGTTGAAGCGAAGGCGGGAAGGAGAGGCGGGCAACGAGGCGCTAAAAATAGTAAAGAGAAATGAACACGAGATTGCTAATATTGGCAACATCGTTGAGAGTTAAAAAAAACGAAAATTAAAAAAGGCACGCCAAATTATATAAAGGGTTAATTGGAAAAAAAACTCCTCAATTTCAAATTGGCCTTTGTATGTATTCCCCATTTGATAAATTTTTTACATTTACTCCTTGATAGATTGAGTATAAAAGAGTAAAAACTCAGTATACATTATAAAGATTTGAGTATAAATTTTTTGAGATTGAGTACTAATTTAAGAAATTTGAGTACAAAGTTTCAGTGACCCCTCATGTGAAAATCTTAATTTGGTGAGTATAAAAGAGAAAACTCAGTATACATTATAAAGATTTGAGTATAAATTATTTAAAATTAAGTACTAATTTAAGAAATTTGAGTATAAAATTTCGATCACCCCTCATGTGAAAATCTTGATCTGGTGGATGCAACCTCACATACTCAAATTTTTAAATTTTATATTTAAATTTTTTTCAAATAATACTTAATCTAAATCAGTTCATACTTAAATTTTGATAATGTATATTGAAATTTTTACTATATATTGAAACAATGTATACTCAAATTTTTTCAAATAATACTCAAATTTATTAAAATAGTACTCAATCTCAAACAATTTATAC
The DNA here is from genome assembly GCA_024364735.1 of Boesenbergia rotunda. Lineage (NCBI taxonomy): Eukaryota > Viridiplantae > Streptophyta > Magnoliopsida > Zingiberales > Zingiberaceae > Boesenbergia > Boesenbergia rotunda. The sequence goes on from JAGFNQ010004529.1 coordinate 8,056, forward strand.
TCAAATCTTTATAATTTATACTGAATTTTTACCTTTTTTATACTGATAAAAAAATAGTACACAAAACTGTCTTGTCAATCCCATCAGAGAGTGTATGCAAAGAAATTTTTAATTGGGGAGTGCATGTAAAACCGAATTTGATGTTGAGGAGTTTTCTCAAATTTTCCCTTATATAAATCATAAAAAACATTTTTTTTAAAACATCTTTTAGAAAAAATTAAAACGAGCGCCCTATTATATATTTTCTCAAAATATCCCATATTCATTATTTTTAGAAAGTTGTTTCTTATTTTAGAGTTATTGCAGTAGCTACGGTACTATTATAGTTACGTATAAAACTACTAAATAATGATGATTCGGTCGAGTAGATTTTCTGAGCCGATCGAAAGCTCGGTCGTATGCCTCAAAGTTCGTTTCCCTCGGCTCATCATCCTTGTTTTGTCCATAATCCCTCGGATGCATACAAGCTCATGACTTGTCTCCTCACATCATCCTTCACCAGACCCAAAGACGTCCAACTAAGTCTATGTGTGTCACGTCCCGAGGAGCCGCTCGTCCGGTACCTACCAGACAGCTACTCTCTCATCCCGGCGGACAATCCGAAAACCTAATCACCACGACAACCTCAGCCTGCTTGTACCGCAGCCTATAGGGCTGGAACAAGCGACTGTATAAAGCGAAAACGAAAACGACGACAAAGCTACGTACCGGTACGACTTACGACAAAACCAAAAACGGAATCGAGGCATCCATGACACACAAAAGTATAACTATACTGCCATAAAATTGACGTCACAACAGAGCACAACATATGACAACGGAAGTGAAAAGCAACAAAACGAATAAAAGAAAAGGGTACCAACATGTACCACAACCAAAACACAGAACAATCGCGGAACTCGTCTCGGAGACACATGAACTGGGACAGGCTGCTGGGCAATCCAGATGATCATCCTGAAAAGAGAAAAACTGAACTAACGGGGTGATTTCTAAGAACTCAGCGAATACAGTCTAATATGCACAGGAAGAAATACTAGCAGTAAGTCACCATCTACCACAATAATAAGTATAACTGCAGTAAGAAGGAAATGCATAGCTGAACCATAAGAAACAAAGGAAATACATACCTACCTGCATCGATCCAAATCCGGTAGTATGCATGTCAACCAAGTGCAGCAATCAAGTGCAGCAAACACAACCAAGTACAGAGATGCAGAGCATGCTCATGATGCAACATGGGTCACCCCTGACTCTAGTCGGTCTATAATGCACACGCGGGACCGAATGGGTAAGGTCGTAGACTATGAATGTACCCCGCCATCGGGTGAAGTAACGCTCTAAACATCCCTCGCTATCATCGGATAGGTAGGGGACCTGCTGCAGCACCCGGGACCGCTAACGGGGCTGCACGACAGGTCATGTGGAATGTCTGACGGCCCATCTCAACCACTAGGGGAGTCAAAGGTCGCCTACATATGCCCCTACACGAGTAGCAAGTACGACGACCCATCTCAACCTCCAGAGAGTCAAAGGTTGTCCCCTATGCTACGTGCAACAATGATGCATGTCACTATCCCATGCATCATCCACTATCTATCTCTACTATCATCTACATGATATGCAGTAGTCCAGATAACCGGTATGCACCAATACTTAAATCCTAGCGTAAGATATAGGGTAAACTGTGCATCACCAATCCATACAGAAATAATAAGTAGTAAAGCTAACGGATACAACTACCGAAGCAAGAGTACAGAGATAAAGATATCAGATATCCCTGCTGCTAACTATATCTAACTATGCATAAGAAGAGATACCCGTCTCGATATAAGAAAGTCCGAGCGACGAGAATCCCCGTCCAAAATAATATTCGCGACGTAGATAGCCGCGGTACTCAATATCCTGTATCAAATACAAAATCACTTAGCTAAATGGATGTTTTGATTTAATGAGCCTCAGTCATAACTATCATATTAATTAACCCAAAATTTCCAAAACAATAACCCATAAATAGCTCACCTCATACCATAACCTCACAGTAGAACTACTCACGCTAAGATAAATGATCAAAAGAACCAGCTCATTCCTCCTTAAGAACTTACAATAGAGCTTCCTAATCACAACACCAATTCTAAGATAATCAATTAAGCTTGAAACAAATCCACAACAGATTCACACCTCTGACCAGGATCAAACAGGTTCACAACACAAAGGAAAATAACAGATTAATACATCAACCCTAAGCACACACACAAACTACCCAAAACAGAAACTCAGATTTAAACATCTCCATCCAAAGCTCTCGGTCGCAACCTCACTGATCACAGAACTCCAACTATGTGCATGAACAGAAACAAGAATCCAATTACTATACAACAATCGACTCAATAAAACCAACTCACCCGTAGAAGGCTCACGGTAGAATGAGCAGAAAACCAATCTAAACAAAAATGAATCGGAAGCTCATAGAAACCCAAACACAGGCTCACGGTAGCATGAACAAGATCGAAGATCCAAGATCAGTTCCAACATTCTGTACACATGATCAAACTATAAGAAACCACAACTCAACCCAGAACCAAGCCCTAACCAAGAAATCTGATCTAACAACTCCGACCAAATTGATACAGAACAGGGGCAACAGATATTGCGCAACCATAGGGAAACCAAGTTCAAGATCGAAGCAAAATTCTAGCAAAAACAAAGAACTCTAATTCACGATCTACACAGTGGATCAAATTTATGAGCATAGATCCCAAAAACACATTCACAACACAAAACCCTAGCTCAAATTTGATCCAATTCCATCAACCATCACACACTGAAACCTTACCTGAGGGAACTCCTTGACTCTGCGATCGGCGAGATCCAATACCCCCAGCCCCTTGTGCTCCTCTGCTCAAACCGCTAAGGAGAAGAATCGCCCGTGCCCTTGATTCCAAGAATCAACCTCAGACCCACTCAAATCGCGATCCACCGAACGATTAGAACTCCGATATTGAAATCTAGGTTAACACCTACTCACCTCCTCATGTCTCCAGCGGTGGAGTGACTGTCGGTCGCTTGAGAGGAAGAAGAAGAAGGCAAACGAACTCCGGATCTGCAATCTCCTTCCCGAGAAGAAGCACGGCCAAGCCAGATGAGCCTCGTTGAGCGACCGGAGACGCGCCGTGGGCTCGGATGGTGATGAACGAAGGCGAGAAGAAAAACAAAAGAGGAAGGAGAGATTGGGCTTCTGTTGTTTTCTGCGAAACGGGGTGAAAACATTATGATATACTAAGGGATTTTAGCATCTAAACCCCCCACCTTTGGCAATTCACACGGCAACCCTCACTTTCAGAAAATTTTCCATTTTAGCTCCTAACTTTTTAGGTATTTAACAATGTGTATCATACAAACTTGCATACTCACATACACATATTAGATCAACATGAAACCCTAACTTAATCATATTGATACACACATCAAAACTCATTATCTACTCGATCAAACTTGGGTCGATTGCACCAACACTCTCACCACCCTCCGTGAGTCTCTTTTGAAGGTAAGTGTTCCAGGCGCATAGGTTGTTTCCCTTTATGCCTTATAACTCTTTTGCATCATGATAGGCGGCTGAAGACTGCCTGACAACCGGGCGCCACTTGTATGTCTGGTCGCAAATCGAGGCCTTGACCCGCCAAGCTCTAAGAGTAGAGGCTGTCATCGACCATGAGCATAGGGTCGGACTCATGCAAACGGGAGTTAGCAGAGCTCTCCGTGCGAAGGTGGAGCATCAGCTGGACACCCTGCTGTCCATGGAGTCTTCCCTACAGAGTTTCTAGCGCCGGGAACGCTTGATGTCCCAGAGGGTTATGGCCCTAACAGACAACCTGCTCTGGGTGACTCAGGAGCGGGACAGACTTCAAACGAGGGAGGAGAAGCTGTCGGGGGATATCTGACACCTAGAGACTTCCGCCTGGCAGTTAAATGAGTGCATCAAGGACCAAGAGCACTAGTTGGCCCAGAAGGAAGACGCTCTCATGGAGGCAGCTGATCACTTGCTAGATCTTGAGTGTTGGTGGCAATCAGCCCGGGTATAATCTGGAGGATCATGGTTTTGATGTGTGTGGTCAATATGATTAAGTTAGGGTTTGTTATTAGACTAATATATGTAAGTGAGTGTACAGGTGTACAAGTACACATAGATGTGGTTGGATGTCTTCAGGTGAAGGGTGGCATGGAGGCAAGCCGGAGGCTTGTGTGCGCATCCGAGGGACCTTGGGCAAAGACGATGAGCCGAGGGACGCAGACTTCGAGGCATGCGTGAAGGATGACATGGAGGCAAGCTGGAGGCTTGTGAGCGCATCCGAGGGACGGGAGCCGAAGACGAAGAGGGCGTGAAGGCAACAGATTGAGACTGCGGATTGAAGAGTCGACCAGGTCGTAAGGGTCCGAGTGTGAGTGTTTGTACTCAGGAATTAAGCCGGGAGGGTTTGAGTACCGAGAGAAATGTACTCGGGAAGGAAACCCTAGGCTTAGAAGGGGACCAGTCGACTGCTCCAGAAGCAGTCGACTGGTAATGGCTGGTGATTCGAATGTTGGCTGTAACGGTCGAATTTGAGTGGGACCAGTCGACTGCCCCAGGGGAAGTCGACTGGTAGCGGCCATTTAGCACTCGAGCTCTATTTAAAGGAGCTCGTTTAAGGCTACTGTTCTTTGGCGAAATCTACTTAGATAGAGTGGATTAGTAGCCTTTATTGCTCAGATAGTGTCCTAAAGATGTGGAGCGGTTTCTCCACCCACAAGGAGCTGTGAGATCTAGCTGGAGGTGCTCCGGGGAATCATCCACCGACGGATTAGGGATCGCCCACCTTACGGGCAGCCGTGGAGTAGGAGTTTTTATCTCCGAAACACGTAAATAGGTATGTTCCTTGTTGTTAGTTTTGTTTTTAGTTATTGTTTCCGCTTGCGCACTAACAATTGTAGGAAGAAAATCGAGAAGTTGCTATTCACCCCTCCCCCCCCTTCTAGCAAGCCAACAACGATCTAACATTGAGAAGGATGCGGCCCAGGCACGATCGGAAGCCCTGGCTACTTCGGAAAGACTCAGAGAAGCCTTGGAACACCAGGACAAGCTGTCCTCCAAGGTAGCTCGGCTAAAGATTGCCCAGGAAGCAACTGCGACCAAAATCTGCGATCTACGGGCGGCCAGGACTCCCGTCTCAAGGAGGCTGAGGCAGAATTCAAGGCCAAGTTCTTGGAGTCGGACGAATTTGGTGATATCCTGGCCGACCAAGTAATGAAGCGCTTGAAGCAGGGTTTCCATGGAGCTGTTGACCAGCTAAGGAAGGCCCAACTCCTGTCGCCGGATGTTTACCTAAGCTTCATGAGTACTGGTCGGGTCTGGGAGGATCTCCCGCCAGAAGACAAGGAGTTGTAGGAAATATAGAGTTGTTTTCCCCTCCGAACCTTGCCTTTTTCCTGTCAATGCTTACTATCTTCTTCCGACTATACTCATTTTGCTTCGTAATGAAAACCTTTTTCGTCTTATTGCTCTGAGTATCCTTTTTTGTTTGGGTCTTCACTCTGAGTATCTTTTTTGCTTGGCTCCTTTACGGGAGCCAAGGGGCCAATGCTCATCCCCAGCAACCTCTTAGGTTGGTTTCAGTGACCCAAAGCCTGTCCCAATGCCTGATGTCTCATGGTCTGAGATAACCTCGAAAGCCTTGTGGCTTCGACCTTGGGTGTGGATCTTCCAAGGTAGCCCCGAAAGTTCAACTGCCAGACCCATATTGGTTCCCTTCTCTATTGAGTGTTTGGTGAGTTCGCAGAATCCGAGCAATCGTCTCCGGACCCCAGGCAGCCTCTTGAAGTGATCCATAAAGGTGCACGAATTCCAAGGTGCCATAGAAGTATATCCATTGATGGTTATATAAAAGCAGTGACGCTTCAGGATCGGTGTCCATTACGACCCCTGCACTACCATCATTATTGTTGGAACTTGGATGGCTAGAGAGGGGGGTGAATGTAGCCAGACACTTAACTTTTAGCGCTTTTGAAATTTCTGCAACTCAAAGGTTTAGTAGCACAGCGGAAGCAATAAAACAAAGTATGCAGTAAACTAAACCCTAAGTTAGTCACAAGAACAAGAACGCTAACAAGAGGATTTACAAGGTTCGGGGATAACTTGCACCTACTCCTTGGCATTCCCATAAGGTGGCCGATCCTTTGATCGTCGGCAGATCAAGCCCCGAAAAATCCGGATAGTAAGCAACCTCCTTCTCGGTGTAGTAACCTCTCCACAGCGTTTCAACAAAGATAGAGTTTTAAGCACAATGAAACACAAGAAAGATCTTACTTAGCACTTAGAGTAGACAAGAACACAAGCTAGCTTCTCCCGAGCTCCACCCAGCACAGATCTCACGCAAGAACACCCTTCTTCGTGTCTTCTCGCTGATGGACTCAAGCTCCTTGTTTCCTTCTTTCAAGTGCCCAAGTAACTGATGGTTGCTTCAGAGTTTGCAGTTGCTTGCTCAAGATGATGGAACAACAGATCGCACAAGCAAAGTGTGGAGAACATGATCGCGCAGCAAGAACACAAGCCAGAAGTCACTTCCCAAAACTCTACTCTGCTCTTATCCGCTACGCTCCTTAAGCTTCTCCACTGATCGCCAGGTGGCAGCATCTCACTGCAGCCTCCAGCTACTCACCTGCAACACTCAGCTACCATTGAGCTCTTCCTGGACTCTCTGAACTTCCCTCAGCTAAGCTCCAATCAGCAACTCCAGTCTGCAGCTCCAGCCGTTGCAACCTGAGATGGCAAACGGATAAACCTACTCCAAGGAAAGGCCTCCATTGACTCTCCTTGAGTGTTTGAATCCTTCCCTGTCATCTGCAGCTTAATCAGACCATTAGCACAGCATATCACACAGAGTATCATGCATCAGAAGTTTAGCGCAGGCAAATCAAATCTGTTCAGACGTGTTCAGAACGTCTGACAGTGCATTTTGAATTAAAGTGATCGGTCACAGGACTGATCCAGGGCTCGTGGGTAGGTTAATAGACTGATCCACCGCTTTGCTGGGACTCCTAGCTTTCGCGGTGACACAGGCCTGATCGGTCACCAGACCGATCAGGCTGTGACCTGATCGGTCACCAGACCGATCAGGTAGCTCCCTGACCGATCAGGCTCCAGCCTAATCGGTTGTATGACAGAGTCCGCGACACTTGATCGTTCACTAAAACGATCTGTACAATGATCTAGATCGGTCACTGGACCGATCAAGAGCAGATCAGTAAGGTTCCCAAAACCTACTGGACGCTCCCTGATCGGTCACAGGACCGATCCGGAGCAGAGCAGCAGGGGAACTCAACCTCACTGTATTCTCCCTGATCGGTCACCAGACCGATCAGGAGCAAAGCAGCGGGTGAACTGCACACTCCCTGATCGGTCACCAGACCGATCAGGAGCCGAACAGTAGATTCCCACTGTGGGCTCCCTGATCGGTCACCAGACCGATCAGTCATCGCTGGATCGGTCACCAGACCGATCCATGAAGAAGCAGCGTGCCAACTTCCGTGATCGGTCACCAGACCGATCCAGGGGTCCAACTTAGCCCTCCAAGCTAGGGTTTTATCCAACCTAGCCCTCCAAGCCAGGATTTCATTAAACCTAGCTTCACTCACTAGGACCTGGCTTCACTCACCAGGGTTTTGGTTGTTGGGACCGGGTGCATGTTGACAAGGATACGGGTTCGTAAAATTTTAAATTTTTACGTGCAGCGGAAGAATTAGCATAAAATAATTTCTCAAATTATTTTAACCACGTATCTAGCATGCAACCTTATGATGTGCGGACATGATCATAAATTAAAATTTTACGAAAAAGTAAACTAATTTACTTTGTACCTCGCATAACTCGAAGAAAGGGACGAGATCCAACCGTAGCGTCCCTTGGAAGCTCCGCCTCTATTCGCGTCCACGCCGAGTTCTCTTCGGGATGACTTCGCAAAGTCACGAGTTTTGTTCCGACGAGAACTACTAGATTCTCTAAAGGCACAACTAGAAGATCAAGAGAGAAGAAAGGAAACTAACCACCAAGTAACGGAATCAAAATTCCGGGAAAGGAAAGAAGGAGTCGCGATCCGTTTCTTCTTCTTCGGCACCTTTTTGGCGGTTGAAGCTCGGCCACCCTTGGGATGTGCGCCGGCCCTAGGGGAGGAGAGAGACCCGGCCCTAGAGAGAGAGAAGGGGGGCCGGCCCTAGAGAGAGTTAGAGAGAGAGAGGGAGCTACTAATCTCTTGATAACTCAATTGAGGAATTTAAGCCTAGCCTTGGTTCCTTTATATAGTAGCCTCTCTCTTGCCATGTCTTCCCTTTAACGGAATAAATTTTCATAAGAAATTTATCTTATAAATTTTCTTATTAATTATGTCGTTATGCCAAGTTTTATTATAACTAATTTTATAATAATACAAATACATCTCTCTTTTTAATTATGGAATAAATTTTCATAAAATTTATTATATAAATTTTCTCATCATGGAAAATTCAATTCATAATTGATTTTATAAAATAAAAATAAACCATTTAAAGTTTATTTTAATCTCCATAAAAAGAATAAATTTATTATATAAATTTTTCTTTATCATGGAAAAATCAATTCATAATTGATTTTATAAAATAAAATAAATCAATCCATGGTTCATTTTAATTTAAAAAAAAGAATAAATTTATTATATAAATTTTTCTTATCATGGAAAAATCAATTCATAATTGATTTTATAAAATAAAAATAAACCATTTAAGGTTTATTTTAATTTCCATGAAAACAAATTTATTTATCCATAAATTTTATAAAACAAATCGCGCTTGATTTATTTTATAATTTAAACCAATTAAATTGGTTTCTCTCTTTTTGGTGGCCGGCCAAACCAAAGAGGGTGGGCACCCTCTTTGGCCGGCCACTCCAAGCCCTTCCCTCGCGAATTAAACTCATTTAATTCGCCCAATAAGCCTTCAAAAGACTTAGCCATTCTAAGCTTCCGTTGCGTCTCTGATAAATTCAGATTCGACTTATTTCTCTTGATCGGAAAATCCAATTTTCAACTCGTTTTAAATCCCTTGGATTACTCGTAGTGCGTGTGACTAAATAGGCTTTCAATTTATGTTGGTCGTCTATAATTCATTAATTATAGAACAATCATGAGTGGCACCTAGTAGTACATCATGATCCCTAATTAATCGAAATATCAACGGTTGACCTCAGAAATTATTCTGAAACCCTTCAGCAGCTCTAATGAATCGTGCCTCATTCCCTTCACCATCTTATACCCACTTGGTTCAGGAGATGGTCTGTTTGTGTCAGTCCCCACTAGACTGACTACGTCACACCTAGCCCAAGTAGTGTCTTTCTCGTCCTTTGGATTTCTAATTACTCTCATGTATTTAAGAGACTCATACTCTAAACATGATATGCTCTGGCCAGAGGCTTTGAGTAACAATCCGACGATAGGCCTGGGTATACATCTCCTCGCAAGGAGTGGTGAATCCTTTGTAGGCTGTTCAAACATCTTCGGGCACTTCGGCTTATACCCAATCATCCTGGGTCCACACCTCCTTGGAGATGCTTGCTTAAGATGTTAAAGTATAAGTCTCCATGACCAAGATGACTTGAACACCGCAAGTCAAAGGAACATCGCACTTAAGCTGCAGTAAGAACTTCATTGACATATCTATATGTAGATTACCATATGAAGTTTTATGGCTAGTCACTCCAATGAACTAGTTCCCTTAACTAGCATCCATGTTTATCTCCGGACATCCCAATGTCACCAGCCAGTGGGAATCAGCTGATTAGAGAATAACCCATGCTAGACTCAACAGAATTGATAGTGTCCGTTTTTATCAATTCATCGACTAGGGATATTTTCAATACATCACAATTGCACATGTAGAGATAATCACGAGTTGTGATCCCATCACAAATTCTCTTATGCTGTGAATTGTATTGCGGACATTCAATAGATGAGTTTAAGATCCCAATCAAATACACAAATATGTATACTCAAATAGTGAATTATCATTTATTAAAATAAATATTTATAATCATAAGGCGATTGCCTTAGGACACTTCTCTCATATCACTAACAAACTCTCACTTGGCCTAATGCCAATCGCTACGGTATCCAATACCACAAGCTCTAACATGACCCTCAAACTTGTTTTGAGGCAAGGCCTTGGTTAAAGGATTCGCTAAATTCCTTTCAGTGGGAATTTTCTCAATTTGTATATCATTCCTACTTATAATCTCTCTGATCAGATGATAGCGGCGAAGCACGTGTTTGGATCGCTGATGAGACCTTGGTTCCTTTGCTTGTGCAATAGCTCCATTGTTGTCGCAGTAAACCGGCACTGCTTCATCAATGGTTGGAACCACACCAAGTTCGGAGATAAACTTCTTGATCCAGACTGCTTCCTTTGCTGCTTCCGAAGCTGCGATATATTCTGCTTTCGTGGTAGAATCCGCTACGGTGTCTTGTTTGGAACTTTTCCAACTTATTGGGCCTCCATTCAAGGTAAATACATATCCAGACTGAGATTTGGAGTCATCCTTATCTGTCTGGAAACTGGCATCTGTATACCCATGTATTACCATATCTCCTTCTCCATATATTAGGAACACATCCTTAGTTCTTCTTAAGTACTTAAGGATTGTCTTGACAGCCGCCCAATGATCCATTCCTGGATCCGACTGGTATCTGCTTGTGACGCTCAGAGCATACGATACATCGGGCCTAGTACACAACATAGCATACATGATAGATCCTATCGCGGATGCATAAGGAATCTTATTCATGCAAATCCTCTCGTCTTCTGTGCGCGGACACATAGACTTTGAAAGGTTGATCCCATGCCTGATGGGAAGGTAACCTTTCTTGGATTCTGACATGCTAAACCTTTTTAGCACTCGGTCTATATATGTAGACTGCGAAAGACCAAGCAACCGTTTTGATCTATCTCTATAGATTCTAATCCCAAGGATATAGGTTGCTTCTCCCAGGTCTTTCATAGAGAAAGTTTTGGACAACCAAATTTTAACTGTCTGTAAGACTGATATATCGTTTCCTATAAGTAATATGTCATCGACATATAATACTAGGAATACGACTGCACTCCCACTAACCTTCTTGTACACACAAGGTTCGTCAGGATTTTGTGAGAAATCAAACTCTTTGATTGTCTCATCAAAACGGATGTTCCAGCTCCTGGATGCTTGCTTCAGTCCATATATGGATCGTCGAAGCTTGCATACTTTGGTTTTATCAATCGATGTGAAACCTTCAGGTTGTATCATGTATACATCCTCAAGCAGGTTTCCATTAAGGAAAGTTGTTTTCACATCCATTTGCCATATGTCATAATCATAATGAGCTGCTATGGCTAGGAGCATCCGAATGGATTTAAGCATAGCTACTGGCGAATAGGTTTCGTCATAATCAATTCCTTGTTTCTGACGATATCCTTTTGCCACTAATCTAGCCTTAAAGGTAACAACATTACCTTCCATGTCGGTTTTCTTCTTGAAAACCCACTTGCACCCTATGGGTTTAATCCCTTCAGGTGGGTTAACCAAGTCCCATACTTGATTTTCGTACATGGAATCCATTTCCGACTTCATGGCTACAAGTCATTTGTCCCTTTCTGAATTTTTCAGAACATCTTCATAATTGATAGGTTCGTCATCGCTTATGAGTAACACGTCGTTCGATTCACTTATGAGAAATCTGTATCTCTCTGGAATATTGTGTGTCCTATCAGACCTACGAAGAGGTGGTGTAGTTTTTGGTTCAACTAATAGCTCATCATTATGAGTTATTGGTTGTGGGTCTAGACTAGGTGTCTCTGTAATGTCTATTGGAGTTTCTTGAACTTCATCAAGTTCAATGTCACTCCCACTATTTTCTTGTAAAAGAAACTCTTTTTCCAGAAATACAGCATGCCTTGAAACAAACACCTTTTGTTCCAAGGGATGATAGAATTGGTAACCCTTCGTTTCCTTAGGGTATCCAATAAATAGACATTTATCAGACTTAGCATCCAATTTGTCTGATACGGTCCGCTTCACATAAGCGGGACAACCCCATATCTTAAGGTGAGTTAAGTGAGGTTTCTTACTATTCCATGTCTCATATGGAGTAGTAGAGACTACCTTGGTCGGGACTCTGTTTAGCAAGTAAACAGCTGTCTTAAGTGCATAGCCCCAAAAGGATTTTGGAAGAGTTGCATGATTCATCATCGACCTAACCATGTCCATCAAGGTTCGGTTCGCCTCTCAGATACACCATTATGCTGTGGTGTATACGGCGGAGTCCATTGGGACAATATCCCATTGTCCCTAAGATAATCTTGAAACTCTTGACTTAAGTATTCACCACCCAGATCGGATCGAAGTATCTTAATACTTTTGCCAAGCTATTTCTCTACTTCATTTCTGAACTCTTTGAATTTCTCAAAGGCTTCAGATTTGTGTTTCATCAAGAACACATACCCGAATCATGAGTGATCATCGATAAAGGTGATGAAGTAGCTATAGCCTCCTTGTGCAAGAGTTGACATTGGTCCACATACATCAGTATGTATTAGACCAAGCAATTCTCCCACTGGATTACCTTTTCCCGAAAAGGGTAATTTGGTTATCTTGCCTTTTAAGCATGATTCGCATGTATCAAATGAATCGGGTTCAAATGATTCCAAAATTCCACATCGGTGTAATTTGGTCATGCGTTTCTTACTTAGATGGCCAAGACGACAATGACACGTGTAGGAGTCTATTCGATTATCTATTCTAGCACGTTTATTGCTAACTTCGATATTGAAAACGTCACCGGATAAATCTAACGTGTAGATACCATTGCACAAAGTTCCATTCCCATAAAGAACGTCATTTAAAGTTATGTAACAACAATTGTTACTAAAAGTTAAATGATAACCCTTTTCATTCAAAATGAAATAGATACAATGTTCTTTATTAACGAAGGAACAAAATAACAATTATCCAATTCTAAGACACGTCCTGTAGGGAGCTTTAGCAAATATGTTCCGATGGCAACAGCAGCAATCTTTGCTCCGTTTCCAACTCGCAAATTCGCTTCTCCCTTGACGAGTCTTCTTCTATTCCTTAGCCCCTGTATGTCATTACATATATGTGAGCTACACCCAGTATCAAGTACCCAGGTGTTTGAGGAAATAGAGTGACATTCAATAACGAAGATACTTGAAGAGGATGGGGCATCGGATGCCTTCTCTTTCAAAGACTCAAGATAAACCTTGCAGTTTCTTCGCCAGTGACCCTCCTTGCCATAGTGATGGCAAGTGCCTTTTAGGGTATTTTCAGTCTTTTTGGCCTTTTTCTTCTTTCCCTTATTCTGTTCTTTGGCCTTCCTCTTAGAACCTTTCTTCGAGGAACCAACTAACAGTACCGTCTTTTGATCCTGCTTCACAGAAGGCTCTACAGTCTTCAGCAGGTTGAGCAACTCAGGAAACTGGTCTGGAGTTGCTTTTTTAGGAGGACGGTAGGAAATTGATCTTCAAGGACATAAGCAAGCTTCTCTGCCTTGAGGACTATCCTTAGGTTTCGAAGCCAGTCCATGAAGTTTGGCCCAGTCAGTTTATTGGTGTCCAAAATGGAACGCAAATTCAGAGAAGACATGATCGAGTGATTATCCTAGAAATACAAATTGAGCTTATGTGAGAAGAATGATTAAAGAATGTATCAACATACATTAATAAAATCTTATTTATTTTTCGAATTGAATAACCCTTTTTATCAATTCGGGAGATCGTAGGAACATCTCCAAGTAGGTTGATATCCAACCATAGATAAGAACCACCATGGCTGTGGCCATCAAGTTGTTCTTAGCTATGAAGGTAGGTAATTATACCGATTGCATATCACATATATGTAACTATCACTTTATGCTATCAACTAATTGAATGTTTGCATAAATCATTGGGTTGTTAACTCATTAACAAGTATGCAACATTATACATAGCACCCAACTGCACCTCTCTTTACATCGACCTTGGCTGTGGCACAACAAATCGATGCTCCAAGCTTAAGGCTGACCCATTAATCGAGAAATAGTTTTAATATGGTTGGAGCTCATTCAACCGTTTAGTCAGGCTTGGATGTGTCCAACAACCAAAACTAAGGATTGACCTCTGACTCCAACTATATTATTCATAAACTAATTCCATGGTTTGAACATGTTGAGGTTCAAGTCGGGCATGGATGTGTCCATCAACCCAAACGAGAAACAAAACTCCGATTCTAACCATATTAATGGAAGGTGTTGGCCTTAATATTTTGTAAGGGGTTTTGGGTCTCATCCTTTCTTTTCTAAGCACATTCATGACATATAATCATGTCATGACTAACGATTTCCTTAATAAAGTATGTATGTGACTTAATTTATCAAGTCTCATTAATTAAACTAGGAACTGGATTTTCTAATTCTAATTTCATACTTTATTAAAGGAATTGTTTTGGGAAACAATTTCCTAAATTGTCATAATCAATTTCGGAAATAATATGTTTAAGACTTTGATTTCTCTAAATCAAATCTTATTAAATTAAGAGACATGAGTCCTTAATTCAACCACATATTATTTTCATGAAAATCTCATTTAAGAAAACTCTATAGGAAACCATTTTCCTAATTAATTTTGGAGACAACAATATGTAAGAGCATCACCTCTTAAATCATATTTTATTCATGGATTTAATTAATTACAACAAATCATTTTCCAAGGGTGGCTCCCCGAGGCTCAGATACCCAAAAAAGAGTAATTTGTCATAAATCCAATTTGGTCCGCTTCGGAAGCGTAACCAAATTAAACATGACAATCTCATTTAAAATTGGGAAATTAAATTACAACAACTAACTTTAAATTGGACGGCTCCCAGAGGCTCAATCCAAAATAATGAATTTTGTTATCAATTTAAAAACCAATTCAAATTTAATTGTCAATTAATTGTCCATAAATTTGTCTAGACTTTCTTGAAAGAAAGTGCCCAAAATTGCGAGATTTCATAATAGGTTTTCAGAATAATTGTAAGTTTCTGGTACAAAGAAAACTTACATATTTCCAAAATTGGAAAATTTCTAAAATAGAAAATTTCCAAAATTGGAAAGTTTCCAAAGATGGGAACTTTTCACAATTATTATAAAATTTCAGAAACTAGAAAATTTCAAAGTTTTGAAATTTCATGAGGATTTTCTAAACTTAGAAATTCCTAAATCTAAAATTTATTATTAATTTGAAAGTTTCCATAATTGAAGAATTTTTTCCAAAATTGAGATCATGACAAAGTTTTCCGCAAAACAATTATATGATTATGTCGAACACTAACCGACTCTGATACCACTGTTGGGACCGGGTGCATGGTTGACAAGGATACGGGTTCGTAAAATTTTAAATTTTTACGTGCAGCGGAAGAATTAGCATAAATAATTTCTCAAATTATTTTAACCACGTATCTAGCATGCAACCTTATGATGTGCGGACATGATCATAAATTAAAATTTTGCGAAAAAGTAAACTAATTACTTTGTACCTCGCGTAACTCGAAGAAAGGGACGAGATCCAACCGGTAGCGTCCCTTGGGCAGCTCCGCCTCTATTGCGCGTCCACGCCGAGTTCTCTTCGGGATGACTTCGCAAAGTCACGAGTTTTGTGCCGACGAGAACTACTAGATTCTCTAAAGGCACAACTAGAAGATCAAGAGAGAAGAAAGGAAACTAACCACCAAGTAACGGAATCAAAATTCCGGGAAAGGAAAGAAGGAGTCGCGATCCGTTTCTTCTTCTTCGGCACCTTTNGAGCACGTTTGTTGCTAACTTCGATATTGAAAACGTCACCGGATAAATCTAACGTGTAGATACCATTGCATAAAGTTTCGGTCCCATAAAGAACACTATTTAAAGTTATGTAACAGCAATTGTTACTAAAAGTTAAATGATAACCCTTTTCATTCAAGCATGAAATAGATATAATGTTCTTTATTAATGAAGGAATAAAATAACAATTATCCAATTCTAAGACAAGTCCAGTAGGGAGCTTTAGCAAATATGTTCCGATGGCAATAGCAGCAATCTTTGCTCTATTTCCAACTCGCAAATTCGCTTCTCCCTTGACGAGTCTTCTTCTATTCCTTAGCCCTTGTATGTCATTACATATATGTGGGCTACACCCAGTATCAAGTACCCAGGTGTTCGAGGAAATAGAGTGACATTCAATAATGAAGATATCTGAAGAGGATGGGGCATCGGATGCCTTCTTCTTCAAGGACTCAAGATAAACCTTGCAGTTTCTTCGTCAGTGGCCCTCCTTGCCGTATGATAGCAAGTGCCTTTTGGTGCCTTTTCAATCTTTTTGATTTTTTTCTTCCGTCCCTTATTTTGTTCTTTGGGCTTCCTCTTAGAGCCTTTCTTTGAGGAACCAACTAACAGTACCGTCTTCTGATCCTGCTTTACAGAAGGCTCTACAGTCTTCAGCAAGTTAAGCAACTCAGGAATGGTAGTCTCCAGTTTGTTCATCCGATAGTTCATCACAAACTGTGAGTAACTCTTGGGCAAACAATGCAGAATTAAGTCAATTCTTAGTTCGTGATCCATTGCAAATCTGAGTTGCCTAGTCGCTCAATGTACCCCAACATCTTCAACACAAACTATGAAACAGAAGTGCCTTCCTGCATCTCAGAGGTGAAGAGGAGTCTGGAGACCTCAAACCTTTCGGATCTCGCCTGCTCATCAAACAACTCATGAAGATGGAAGACGATGGTATGAGCATCCATATGCTCATGCTGCTTTTGTAGCTCAGGTACCATAGCGGCCAGCATGATGCAACTCGCAAGTTCAAAATCGGCCACATGTTTCTGATAGGCCACTAACTGGTCTGGAGTTGCATCTTCAGGAGGATGGTTGGGAAGTTGTTCTTCAAGGACATAAGCAAGCTTTTCTGCCTTGAAGACTATCCTCAGGTTTCAAAGCCAGTCCATGAAGTTTGGCCCAGTCAGCTTATTGGTGTCCAAAATGAAACGCAAATTCAGAGAAAACATGATCAGGTGATTATCCTAGAAATACAAATTGAGGTTATGTGATGAGAATGATAAAGAATGCATCAATATACATTAATTAAATCCTATTTATTTTTCGAATTGAATAACCCTTTTTATAAATTCGGGAGATCGTAGGAACATCTCCAAATAGGTTGATATCCAACCATAGATAAGAACAACCATGGCTAGAGTCCATCAAGTTATTCTTAGCTATGAAGGTAGGTAATTATACCGATTACATATTATACATATGTAACTATCACATTATGCTATCAACTAATTGAATGTTTACATAAATCATTGGGTTGTTAACTCATTAACAAGTATGCAACAATATACATAGCACCCAACTGCACCTCTCTTTACATCGACCTTGGTTGTGGCACAACAAATCGATGCTCCAAGCTTAAGGCTGACCCATTAATCAAGAAATAGTTTTAATATGGTTGGAGCTCATTCAACCGTTTAGTCAGGCTTAGATGTGTCCAACAACCAAAACTAAGGATTGACCTCTGACTCCAACTATATTAATCATAAACTAATTCCATGGTTTGAACATATTGAGGTTCAAGCCGGGCATGGATGTGCCCATCAACCCAAACGAGAAACAAAACTCCGGTTCTAACCATATTAATGGAAGGTGTTGCCTTAATATTTTGTAAGGGGTTTGGGTCTCATCCTTTTCTTTATGCACATTCATAACATATAATTATGTCATGTTCTAACGATTTCCTTAATAAAGTATGTATGTGACTTAATTTATCAAGTCTCATTAATTGAATTAGGAACCGGATTTCCTAATTCTAATTTCATACTTTATTCAAGAATTGTTTTGGGAAACAATTTCCTGAATTATCATAATCAATTTCGGAAATAATATGTTTAAGACTTTGATTTCTCTAAATCAAATCTTATTAAATTAAGAGACAGATTCCCTTAATTCAACCACATATTATTTTCATGAAAATCTTATTTAAGGAAATATACTCTATGGGAAACAATTTTCCTAATTAATTTTGGAGACAATAATATGTAAGAGCATCACCTCATAAATCAAATAAGGAAATTATCGTTTGAGAATCACCTCAAAAATTTCCAAGATTTGATCACATATTTTATTTATGGAAAATTAATATCAATAACTTAATTTGGATGGCTCCCCGAGGCTAAATCCAAATTAAACATTTGATAATTTAAATTTAATTTAGGAAATTTAATTATAACAACTAAATTTAAATTGGACGGCTCCCCGAGGCTCAATCCAAAATAAAGAATTTTGTAAATAATTTAATTTCCAATTATAAATTTAAATGTCAATTAATATTCCCATAATTTGTCTAGACTTTCTTGAAAGAAAGTGCCCAAAATTGTGAGATTTCCATAAATGGAAAGTTTCCAAAAATAAAAGGTTTTCAGAATAATTGTAAGTTTCTAGTACAAAGAAAACTTACGTTTTTCCTAAATTAGAAAATTTCTAAAATAGGAAATTTCCAAAATTGGAAAGTTTCCAAAAATGGAAAGTTTTCACAATTTTCATAAAATTTCAGAAACAGAGATATTTCAAAAGTTTGCGAAATTTCATGAGGATTTCCAAACTTTGAAATTCCTAAATCGAAAATTTACCATAATTGGAAAGTTTTCATAATTGAAAATTTTCCAAAATTGAGATCATCATAAAGCTTTCCGCAAAACAATTATATGATTATGCCGAACACAAACCTCGGCTCTGATACCACTGTTGAGACCGGGTGCATGTTGACATGGATGCGGGTTCGTAATTTTAAAATTAATTACATGCAGCGGAAGGTTTAGCATAAATAATTTCTCTAATTATTTAACCACACATCTAAGCATGCAATTTTATCTTGTGTAGACATGATCATATATTAAAATTTTACAGAAACATAAACTAATTTACGTATTACGTCGCGTAACTCGAAAGAAGGGACGAGATCCAACTGTAAGCGTCCCTTGGAAGCTCCGCCTCTATTCGCGTCCACGTCGAGTATCTCGGGATGACTTCGCAAATCCACGAGTTTCGTGTTCTCGAGAACTACTAGATTCTCCGAGAACGCGACGAGAAAAACCAAGAGAGAAGTCAGAAGACTAACCACAAAAGGATGGTCGGAATCAAAATTCCGACGAAGCAAAAGAAGAGCCTTGCGGCAAAAAGATCCTTGCGGCAAACTCTAATTCCGGCAGCACCTTCTTACGGCCAAGAGATGGCTGGAGCGTCCTTCTCCGGCAGCAGGTGGTGGTCGGAAGGGAAAGGGCAGGAGCGGCCGGCTGGTGCTCCTTCTTGGGGCTGGTTGGCGCACGGCAAGAAGGGGAGAAGAGAATGAGAGAAAGAGAGGGAGAGAGCCTATGCCTTCATCTCTATAATTCACACCCAAGCCTTGCCTTGGGTCCTTTATATAGTGGCCTCTCAACCATCAAGCCTCTCAAATATGGAATAACTTATTCCATCATGCCAAGTTTGATTTTATATCATGGTTAAAATCATATTTTAATTCATGATAAAAATCTTCTCTCCTATGGAATAAATTTCCTTATCATGGTAAATCAATCTATGGTTGATTTTATAAAATAAACCAATCCATGGTTCATTTTAATTTCCATGAAAAATAAACCAAACCTTGGTTTATTATATATAAAAAATTTATATCATCCATAATTTTATAAAACAACCCACACTTGGTTTATTTTATAAATTGAACCAAAAACTTGGTTCTCTCCCTTTGTTGTGGCCGTCCAAGCAAAGAGGATGGAGGCCCTCTTTGGCCGGCCCATCCAAGCTACGCCCCAATGAATTAAACTTATTTAATTCATCTATTAAGTCTTCAAAAGACTTAGCCATTTTACGCTTCCGATGTGTCTCTAAAAATTCAGATTCGACTTATCGTTTTGCTCAACCAAACCTAATCTCTCTTGATTGGAAAATCCAATTTTCAACTCGTTCTAAATCCCTCAGATTACTCGTAGTGTGTGTGACTAAATAGGCTTTCGATTTATGTTGGTCGTCTATAATTAATCAATTATAGAACGATCATGAGTGGCACCTAGTAGTACATCATGATCCCCAATTAATCGAAAGATCAACGGTTGACCTCAGAAACAATTCTGAAACCCTTCAGCAGCTATAATGAATCGTGCCCCATTCCCTTCACCATCTTATACCCACTTGGTTCAGGACATGGTCTATGTGTGTCTGTCCCCACTAGGCTGACTACGTCACACCTAGCCCAAGTAACGTTTTCTCGTCCTACGGATTCTAATTACTCTCATGTATTTAAGAGATTCATACTCTGAACATGTCATGCTCTGGACAGAGGCTTCGAGTAACAATCCGACGATAGGCCTCGAGTATACATCTCCTCGCAAGGAGTGGTGAATCCTTTGTAGGGTGTTCAAACATCTTCGGGCACTTCGGCTTATACCCAATCATCCTGGGTCCACATTTCCTTGGAGATGCTTGCTTAAGATGTCAAAGTATATGTCTCCATGTCCAAGATGACTTGAACACCGCAAGTCAAAGGAACATCACACTTAAGCTACAGTAAGAACTTCACTAACATATCTATATGTAGACTACCATATGAAGTTTTACAGCCAGTCACTCCAATGAACTAGTTCCCTTAACTAGCATTCATGTTTATCTCCGGACATCTCAATGTCACCAGCCAGTGAGAATCAGCTGATTAGAGAATAACTCATGCTAATCTCAACAGAATTGATAGTGTCAGTATTTATCAATTCATCGACTAAGGACAATTTTAATACTTCACAATTGCTCATGTAGAGATAATTACTAGTTGTGAATTCATCACAAATTCTCTCATGCTGTGAATTGTATTGCGGACATTCAGTAAATGAGTTTAAGATCTCAATCAAATACACAAACATGTATACTCAAATAGTGAATATTCATTTATTAGAATAAATTATTACAATCATAAGGCGATTGCCTTAGGATACTTCTCTCATATCACTAACAATCACCGATTAGGCTGGAGCCTGATCGGTCGGGGAGCTTCTTAATCGGTCTGGTGATCGATCAGGTCACAGCCTGATCGGTCTGGTGACCGATCAGGCCCGTGTGGCGGTGAAAGCTGGGAGTCCCAGCAATGCTGTGGATCGGTCCGGTGACCGATCCACGAGCCCTGGATCGGTCCGGTGACCGATCACTTTAATTCAAAATGCACTGTCAGACGCTCTAATCGCGTCTGTTCGCATCTGCTTTTTCTGATACATTGCTGATATCTGCTCTAACCTTCTGGTACTTTGATTTTCTGTTGATTTGCTGCCCTAATGAGTTGCTAAGTGTGCAGGTGACTCAGGGATCATCCAAGGGAAGTCAAACGAAGGTTTTCACTACCGCAGGTTTGTCCGTTTTCCATCTCAGGTTGCAACGAGATGCTGGCGCTGCTGGAGCTGCTGACTGGGGCTTGGCTGAGGGAAGCTCAGGGAGTCCAAGAGAGCTCAGTAGTAGCTGGCTGTTGCAGGTGAGCAGCTGGAGGCTGCAGTGAGGTGGTGACCTGGCGATCAGTGAGCTGAGACTTAAGCGCTTGGTGGCGAACAAGTCTCAAGAACAACAACTCTGAGAATACAACGATTATTACTCTGCTACAACTCTTGTGCTCTTGCGACAACTTTGTTCCATTATCTTGAGCAAGCAACTGCGATCCATGAAGCAACCTTCTGTTACTTGAGCACTTGGAAGAGAAGCAAGAAGCTTGGCGAGTCCATCAGCGAGAAGACACGAAGAAGGGAGTTCTTGCGTGAGATCTGCGTTGAGTGGAGCTCGGGTGAAGTTTGCTTGTGTTCTTGTGGTTCTAAGTGCTAAGTATGATCCTTCTTGTGTTTCCTGTACTTAATACTTGATCCATCTTGAAATGCTGTGGAGAGGTTACTCCACCGAGAAGGAGGTTGCATTTTATCCAGATTTTTCGGGGCTTAATCTGCCGACGATCAAGGGAACGCCCACCTTAAGGGCACGCCAAGGAGTAGGGGCAAGTTATCCCCGAACCTTGTAAATCCTCTTTGTTAGCGTTTGGTGGTTGTTCTTAGCCTAGGGTTTAAATTCTGCATACTCTGTTTTTATTGCTTCCACTGTGCTACTAAACGTTTAAGTGCAGAAAATTTCAAAAGTGCTAGGTTTCGGTGTCTGGCTATATTCACCCCCCACCCCTCTCTAGCCATTCAAGTTCCAACAGTGACAACTGTACGCACTCCAGCAAATACCACTAATACATGCGATTGAGTGGATAGGATGCTGGGGAGTCAACTGCTCCAAACCCCGAGAATAAAGGGGGAGTTATCAACAGCTCTAGTATCCCTCGAGAACAACGGTGAGGGTGTCACTGCTTGCCTACAGCTGCAACATGTGTAGCATAACAGGATAGTTGCTCGCACTCTAGTAACTACCACGACAACAAGTGGTTGAGTTAACTGAGCAACTAAATGACTAACGACGGCTTAACCATATGGAAGCCCAATAGTCATTAGTATGCAATGTGCAGGTATGGTGCATGCTATAAGATGCACGAACAACCGGAAAATAACGATGCAACAAAATCCAACAAGTATCAACGATGCAGCGATACAACCAACCAAGTATCGAAAACAATGATTATGCATCTACACTACTAGGTAGGATATTTCTAATGCCAAATAAACCTAATTGTGTTTAATAAACCTCTAAGTACTCGCGTACAAGCGGCACTTTACATAATAGAAATTCAACAAAAGACTGTACGGATACGAAATTTCGAATAACTCGATGACCAACGAAGAAAGGTATTAACGACGACAATAAACAATCAACAACAAAGAACAAGGTCAAGCAACCTATTTAGACATAAACAACCATGCTTTAAGATAAAAGAACTACACGAGTACAAAAGAGAAGTACCTGCCTTTTATAGAAGTTCGTAAACGAAGAGGACACAAATGCCTAAAATAGGATAAGTATTCCTATGGCCACAAAGAATTAATTAAGAAATTTAAAATGGATAATTCAAAGAATTTAAGTATTCCTATGGTCACAAATGTCAAAATAGATAACGATCTGAAGGTAAGTCAGTTGGCTTAAAATATTATAGGAAGTTTGCTTTACCTAACTGCTAGTAGACTTAATATACTATTTGCAGTAGATATTTGTGCCAGGTACCAAACTTGTGCTAAGAAGTCCACTTAACTGCAGTTAAAAGGATCCTTAGATATATTAAGGGCATAATAAATGTAGGTATAGGGTACCCTAGGGCGTCCAATTTTGAATTATTAGGATTTTCTAACTCAGATTATACAAGGTGTAAATTAGATAGAAAAAATACGAGTGCAAGCTATCAGTTACTAGGACAAAGTGTAGTTAGCTGGTGCAGTAGAAAGCAACATTGTGCTATCTTATCCACAACTGAAGCAGAATATGTTGCTCTAGGGGAATGTGTAGCCAAGTTTTATGGATTGTGCATACCCTTAAGGACTTTAACCTAGACTACACCCAGACTAAAGTATTTGTTGACAATATGAGTTCAATCAATCTTATCAAAAATCCTATCTTCATTCCAGAACTAAGCATATTGAAGTCAGACACCACTTTGTTAGGGATCACGTAGCTAGGGGCGAAATCACACTTACACATGTAGACTCAAAATCTAACCTAGCTGATATTTTCACTAAACCACTTCATGAATCTAAGTTTTGTTCACTAAGAAGGCAGTTAGGAATGTGCTTAGTAGAATAGGACTATTTTTTTCTATTCTTTATTTTTTCAAAAAAAATCATATTGTTTTAAGAAAAATCATATTCTTTTAATCATATTTTCCATCTAAGTTTTGAATTTAAAATATTTTTCCGACTTTGTTTTTTTTTCAAAAATTTACCCCTTCAAAACTAGGGTTTTTCTATGCAATAGACTTAACTTAGGACTAATCCTAGAAATGCATGCTCCTATAAATCTAGAACCCAGCATCTCACAAGCACATTAGGGTACTTTGATTGATAACCTAGATTGGGTTGAGATGCTTAGGTTATTCCTTGACTCAAGATGTTTTAAGTCAATGCGTCAAGAGCAGTAGGAGCGATAAATACATTTGAACAGCAATAAAGTTAAGTATTCAACCTTAGAAAGTCTAACTTGATCAGACTACTTAACTTGACTAACCCAAGTGAAAGCTGCTATTATATAACAGCTAGTAAGTAGCTAACTGGGTTAGACAGGGACCGAAAGAAGTTAATTTGATTAATTTTTTTTATGAAAAAATTTTTAGGCTTGGACTCACTAGTATGTTAACTGGGTTCAAAATTTATTACATGGGTCAGTCAGTTTCCTTCATTATTGTTACAAACCAAGTAGGCTCTGATTCATAACTATTTTTTTCATGTCAATCATGTTTTTTTTACCTTTTTTGATATAGGCCAAAGGGGGAGATAAGAAAAAGTCAAGTTAAAATAATTTTTTCCCAAGTAAAGTTAAAAGAAAATAATTTTTTCCCAAGTCAAGTTAAAAAAAATAATTTTTCCCAAGTCAAGATAATATAATTTTTCCCAAGTCAAGTTATTTTTTTCCTTGTTTTTGAAAAAGTCAAAATCTTTGTTTTCGAAAAAGTCAAGTTTCAAAATAAAATTATTTTATTCTCAAAATTTTGTTCGAAAAAATCAAGTTTTACAAAAGTAAGTTAAAAATATTTTTTCTCACAAAATAATATTTTCAGTTTGTTACTTAAATTTTTCTTCGAAAAAGAAAATTTTAATTCCTGAAAAGTTTATTTTGAAAATGCTACTTGATTCAGAAAATTCTAGCGGAGAAAAACTTTAAGTTAGAAACTTTTCAAAATTTGTTTTTCTCAAAAATTTTCTTTACTCAGAAGTTTTCAAAATCTTTTTGGAAAAACTTTCAAAATAAAAAAATTACATATTTTCAAAAGCATCAGGGAGAGATTTTCAAATTAAAAGAAGTCTTATGCAATGTTTCAAATTTTTGCTAAGTTTTTCAAAAATTATTTCTAAGGAAGAAGGGGGAGAGAACTGAATAAGGGGAAGAGTAGAAAATTTATTTGTTCTTTCTTTCTAGTACATAATTATCATGAATATGTTTTCTATTTTTTTAACTTAACTTTTGAACGATATTGCCATAAATAAAAAAAGGAGGAGATTATTGGTGCCAGAAGCACCAGATAGAACCTGATTTTGATAATGGCAAAAGGTTTAAAGTTAAGTTTGTATTATTATCTAATAGATTTATCAAGTGTGTAGGAAAGTCCTAGTTCACCTAGGAACGAAGTCTTGACCTGCAAGGTTGAGCAAGAAGTCCTGGTCGTGGACTGGGCAACGAAGTCCTGATCCGAAAGATTGGGCAGGAGTCTTAGCCGAGCGAGGATTGCGGATAGAAGTAGAGGAGGGTCGAGGTACGGACGTCTCGAGATCCGGCAATCTAGGAGGCCGAGCAAAAATAGTCCAATCGGAGGAGCCGGTTGGCAAAAGGTAACTTCTCCTTAGAGGAGTAGGTGAGGACGCGTTCCCCGGAAGAGGGAACAGTAGGTGTCGGTTCAACCTAGGGTTTCATTTTGAAATCCAAAGTTAGAACCAAAACAACCCCCGCTATGATTTATTCACTTAATATTTATATTATACTGTTCTTGGACTAATTAACCCTGGTTGCAGGATTGAAAGAAGTAGATTTTGCATCGCAGGCGCATGAGAGGGCTCAGTGCCCGAGAAGCCAGGCCTAGATGGGTTTTCGCAGCGAGGGGAGAGGCTGAGCTGGTAGGGTTGCCACATCAGCATCTCAGGCGCCCCGTGATCCATCAGGCGCCTCAAGTATCTCAGGCGCCCAAGACAAGAGAATAGGTGTTTGGTCAAGTCTGCGGATAAGCACGCGCCCAATTCGCTCACGTGGCAGGCGCCCCATAAGCCTCAGGCGCCCGAGAACTGCATATATAAGGGGGTTCACCCTTTGCTTTCCGTCATAAATTTTCATTCAACGCAAAAAGGCTTTCTTGCAACTCAAGCACTCCAACGCTCTTCAGACTTCTTCCGTGCACGAGTTCTTCCGCACCGCAAACTATCAAGATCGATGACACGCCGCCCAAGACACTCCGCAACCATTATTGTGTCGTTGGTATACTTTACATTCGTTGCTTAAATTCTGTACTCGACTTATAGAATTGCCCAATGAAAACGGTCATGGACCATGGCCCTTGGAGTAGGAGCCGTTAAAGACTCCGAACCAAGTAAAAAGAAAACGCGTTAGCATTGTGATTTATTCTTCCGCTGTGTTTCTGATTATTCCGAAAATTTTACGTAATCACTATTCACCCCCCCCCCCTCCCTCTATCGATTACAACGATCCCACACCTAATTGCAATCGATCATTAATTTATCCTAATCAATGATTAATTCTAATTATTCTTAATTCCTAGTTTAAATTTAATTTAACCTATAACTAATCCTAATTCAATCTATCCAAATGATTAGATTAGATTTAGTCAAAAACTCAACTCTAATACTACTTCAACCCCTAATCCAATCCAGTTAGTAGCTAAGTTTTAATCCATGTTTAATCGCATTAATGAACCCACTAATAGGTAATCCATTATCCTTTTAGCTAACTCATCAATCTTCTAGTTTAATCAACCAATTCACCCATACTCAAATTAGTGAATGGAGTTTACCTAATTCCATTAAGGTCTTCATGCAATTAATCCTTCCCCTAATTTAATCAACTCCACGATTAATTACCCAAACTAACAGGTTTATCATCACTGCTGTAACATCATGAATTCTCCACCATATTGGAACTAACCGAAACACAAACAAATCCTATATTAATTTGTTTTCTTACCCAAATGTCGGCGGTCCCCTCTTCTTCGATAGTGGCGAGTGGGCTCTGGATCAAGCGCATTGCACAATGAAGGAGGGTAGCAGTGGATTGATCACGTGACATATCATCAATCGGTGGCTACGTTGATTTGATCTCAAGAGAAAAAAATCTGACTTGTGCGAGATGCGGCGATGAATCAGGTGCAAGTCATAGAAGAGGCGTGACAGCATGATCTATCGATCAGGAGTTGAGGCGGCGGCGAGGCCCCTTGGTGGAGGGAAAGATTGGCGCCGACAATGGTATCGGTTCGTTGGTGGTAGTAGCTTGCGGTGTTGAAGAGGAATAGGGCACGACTCCCACTTGACCGGTGGCTAGATCGAAAGGAGGAGGAACGATGGCACTGTTGGCGACAACCGACGTAGCAACTCAAGAGGGAGTAGGGTGTCAGCGTTCACGAGGAGGGAGAGGATCTCTGCTTGACAGAGATCATAGTGATGGTGTGCGCTAGGTCGCGTGGAGAAGGAAGGATTGTGATGTCGATCGCTGAGAGTAGGAGAAGGGGAGTGGCATCGAGGTGATGAGCGGCGGTTCCTTCGTGTGCGACAAAGAGAGAGGGAGGAATTTTACGTGGGAAGATATTTTGCAAAAAGACCCTCTAAACGTAACTATTCCAAACAAAGCCCTTAGGTTTCGTTTTATGCGTTTTAACCCTCAAATTTTGGTATTTAACAATACTTTGGTCCCTTAGCCATTCAACTGTTTTGACCAACTCAAAGACAAACCATGCACGACCCATTGGATTACAAGCAGGCCCCATCATTGACCCTAATCAAGTTTAACTACAATTGGGTTGGGCTTCCATGTTCCCATTGGATCAGGCCCCACAAAGTGGGTCCAATAGGCTGAGATTCCTTATTGGGCCTCAACGTGCATGTACAAATAAGTTCATCAGCTCAATTATGCACAAATAGATCAATCCCTGATAAGACCCAGATAAATCTTATTCTGTTATCATAATCATTGACATGTTCAGTGGATCATTAGTCTATTTGCTTTTGTCAGACTTTTTACATGAAATTTATTAAGTTGGTAGTCATCTTACGGCTAACGTAACACTTTGACAGTGGAGGATTACCAAAGGGTGTCACCTATATAAAAGGGTCTTTCCTCGCGACGCAAGTACATTTTGGAAATAATGTTACATTACGTTCTAGTTCTCCATTATTTTTCCACTTCTTGCAACCACTGATTTAAGGGTCGGAATGCATGTGTCAGGGACTCTCCTGGACTTGCCGTTAATATTTTTTCTCTTGAATGCTTTCTTTTCTAAGATTCAACGACAACGACGATGGTGTCAGTCCAATATAAATCAACATTTTCACCGTATTATCCTTCATCGCAGGATCACTGCTTATTAAATTCGCACCTTCTTTAGGAGTTGCAAGATCGCGTGCCATGAGGGATTGAACAAAGGCAAACAGAACACAAATCTAGTGCATGCAAATTGTTTGCAGCAGACCAGAAGAACAGGACTTGCAGCAGGCCACTAAATGAAATGACAACAATCACTAGAAATTGCAATACACCGCCTAATAGGCTGAGATTCCTTATTAGGCGGTGTATTTTCCACTAAATGAAATGGCAACAATCACTAAGAGAAATGCACTTGCAGCAGGCCAGAAGAAGAGGACTGATGAAAAGTGTTATCCTTCAACTCCATCCGCCGGCCAATAGACGACGACCCGCCGCCTCGTTCGGCCGCTGCGAATCAAGGTCTTATCTTCCTTCCGTCCAGATTGACCCAGGTGAACCAACGCCTTCTCACTTGGCCCAAATAAACTCTGTTAGTCCCACATTTTTAAATCGTGCGTTTTCTAACGAAATATAATTATATTCGTGAGCGATGCCTTTGCTGAGCTGAGTTGCGTCAGCTTATCACTCAAGCGGGGGCTTTAAATGGTTTGAATGATCAAGTTGAGTTCTGTGGTGTGAACTTGTTGTATTGATCGCTGGCCTGCCCGGTCCAAGTTGATAGTGAAACAATATGACTAGGCATAAGCCCAGTTGGGACTGTTTCATAATGAGGAGGGCACTGGATGAGGCTGGCTTCACAGAGCAATCGCACCCATTCGCTATTAACGGTGGAAGGATAACTGGCCGATTTACATCGGGTCCGCTATGTCCTCAGAATCAATTTCTATCGAACAAATCATTTTTTATATTTTTTTTAACAAGTCCATCATTTGCCTATTGCTTCTTTTGTTCTGGAAAATCAGATCGCTCAAGGACGTAACTCATCGATGTGTCTGTCCAAACTTCCTTGTAATTGCAGAAATTCAACGGTTTCCTGTTCGATTAGCTGTTGACCCTTAGCATGATTTCAATATTTGCCCAGCTGAAGTTTCAGGAAAGTTGGTCTTGGAAAGGCACGAGGACGAACTAGAAGGATTTGAACTTCAGCAGTTGAGGAATTGTTAGTTGAAATCTGTTTCCTGAATTGAAGTTTCAGAAGTAGTTGTTCCTAGTCATAAAAGAAGAGGAACAACGTGTGAGCGATCTGGAGCTCGTTGCAGAGCTCCCATATTCACGTTTTTATTTGAAGAAGATAGTGTTTCCTTTTCCCTGCAAATTGAAAGATGCGATGGAGATGCTAAAGTCGAACTGAAAAAATAATTAATGAGATTTTTTCAATCTCAGATGATTAATCTGACCTCATGAAAATTTTTCATAGGATAAATCGAGAAATGCTGCAGCAGGTAGTCTAGAAGTCCAGTATCTCAAGATTCGTATCTCATTTGCAAGAAATTTTTTTATAAAATACGTCATAATTAGAAATTCAACCACGAATATCTAAAATGATAATTAATCATCATTCTACTGCATCATAATCCCGGGAGCTGATAAAGTCTAACTAAGTTTGACAGACGGACGTTCTAGCGAGCTTCATCCGGGAGCTGATAAAGTCTAACTAAGTTTGACAGACGGACGTACTAGCGAGCTTCATCTTCCCACATATGTTCAGAAAGCTAAATTTAATTGATAAGATAAAATAAAAAGCTCTTTTGACAGAAGTGCCCTTTAATATATATTGATTTTTATCTAATAAATAAATATTAAATGTGATATCTCATCCTTCTCGACCAATCTTCTTTTTATTGAGAATTGGCAAATGCACAACTATTATGCCCTTTTATCATCCCTATACGATCGGATTGAGGAATTTCTGAGTGGATACTCGAATGAAATAGATAGACTATCACGAGCACCTTTTATTTATTTTGGTAGCCGTTAAAATTTTTTTATAAAATTTAATTCATCGTTTTCAAAATTAATTGATACTAAAAATTAAATATATTGATCCGATCTGGTATTTTTATGAGTCGGCTGGGTGATCCGGTCAGGTATTTTTATAAGTCGGCCGGGTGGTTTCTTGAGTGAGTCAGGAACCCGTTCAGATTGAGCCCGGCCGAGGGCAGTTCAATGGGAAGAACCCGGGCCCAACGTGGGTCTGGTAAAAAGGAATAAAAGCAGAGACAATCGAATGTCTAATTTACCACGGTCGTCCGAGCAGACTCACCCGAGGCCCAACGTGGGTCGGGTAAAAAGGAATAAAAGCAGAGACAATCGAATGTCTAATTTACCACGGTCGTCCGAGCAGACTCACCCGAGGCCCAACGTGGGTCGGGTGGTTTCTTGAGTGAGTCAGGTACTCGGGACAGGATACCCGAGGTATGGTGCTCGGGGTAAGGCGCCCGAGGTCAGGCACTCGGGACAGAATACCCGAGGTCTGGTACTCGGGGTAAGGCGCCCGAGGTCAGACACTCGGGACAGAATACCCGAGGTCTGGTGCTCGGGGTAAGGCGCCCGAGGTCAGATACTCGGGACAGAATACTCGAGGTCTGGTGCTTGGGGTAAGATGCCCGGGTCAGCACTCGGGACAGGATACCCGAGGTATGGTGCTCGGGGTAAGGCGCCCGAGGTCAGGTACTCGGGACAGAATACCCGAGGTCTGGTGCTCGGGGTAAGGAGCCCAAGGTCTGGCACTCGGGACGGAATACCCGAGGTTTGGCACTCGGGGTAAGATGCCCGAGGTCAGGCACTCGTGACAGGATACCCGAGGTCTGGTGCATTAGTGACAAAGCGCTCGGGGTCAGACACTCAAAGCAGGGCGACCTGAGTCGGGCAGGGATTGTTATCAAGAGGAGGCCACATCAGTGCCAGAGCCTGTCAAATCTCCTCCTTCTAAGAGAGAAATCTCTGACATAAGCAGAACTCTGCAGAATCACCCGCATTAATGAGGTTCAAAAGAGATAGAGGGGACAGATTGTTAGGCGGTTGTAGCAGTCTCACAGGGCAACTAAAATCATTATTAGCCCTGTCTGCCAACTGATCCAGCCTTAATAAGATAAGACATCCCTGACAGGTTAGAGAGCTTCCTCTCCCCTATATAAACCCTCCCCCCTTTGGCTCCAAAGGGGGGATTGCTGCCATTTGTATCCATCAACTCCACTTTGAGTGCCCCATTTCGGTCCGAGCCGAGTGACTCGGGCCATATCCTTATTCGAGCCCGACCCCGACCTCTTAAGCTACAGCAGACCGGGTCGTCTTGGTCAGACCGAGTCAGCCGGGTGAGAACCGATCTTCGCTTGTCGACAGGATCAAATTTGGCGCCGTCTGTGAGAAATCTCAGCCTGATCGAAAGACGAAGATGAGTGACTCCAACCGGGTGACCGTGATGCTCTCACAGGAAGACCTTGACCTGCTGGTGGAAGCCAAAGCTAGGAAGTTGGCGGCAACTCAACAGGCGGCCGCCCAACCCACTCAGGCAGGCCCGGCCGAGCCATTTGCCCGCGGGGGCAACGAAGGAGGAGTTCGCCAGGAAGACATCCCTCACTTCCACCGAGCACTGTTTGGCCCGGCGGAGGGGGAAGGACAGTCTGATCCCCATGAAGCTTCTTCCAGTCTGGCCAGAGCCAACAAAGGGAAGGCTCCCCTTGTACCGACCCCGGGGGAGCCAGTGCCCAAGCATTTCAGACTCCTGTCCATCCCTGAGTATGGAGGGGCTACTGATCCAAAAGAACATCTGATGAAGTTTGAGAATGCCTCGTTGCTGCATCAATATGCAGATGGTATCAAGTGCCGAGCCTTTTTGACCACTTTGGCGGGGTCGGCTCAGCGATGGTTTGACAGACTGCCGGAGGGATCTGTAAAGGACTTTGCCGACTTCAAAAGATTGTTCCTTCAGCATTTTGCGAGCAGCAAAAGGCATCACAAGACCAGCTTAAACCTTTTCACCCTGAAGCAAGGCTCAAAGGAGCCCTTGAAGGCATACATCAACAGATTCAATCAAGTCGCGTTGGACGTACCTACTGCCACGTCCGAGGTGTTGATCAGCGCCTTTGCCCAAGGTCTGCAAGAAGCTGAATTTTTCAGATCACTGATCCGGAAACCTCCAAAGGACTTTGAAAGCCTCCTGGGCAAAGCCACCAAGTATGTGGATGTGGAAGAGGCACAAGCTGCCAGGCGGCCAGAAGCCAGACCTACGCTCGAGACTCCTCAGCATCATCAGAGAATCATGCCTCCTAGAGGACCTCTCAGAAGTCCTCGAGCTATGGGACACAGGCAGGGAGTCGAGAGGGGCATAGTTCAACAGGTGGCTCAGGGTTGCCTCCCTGCCAGATGGCAGCCTTACTGCTCCTTCCATAATAGTCATACCCATGACCTCCAGGACTATTGGCAGGCCAGCCGAGGTCGGGGTCGTACTGGCCGAGTTAGCCCAAGAGGAGCCCATCAGGGAG
>JAGFNQ010004529.1:42544-113082 GCA_024364735.1 Boesenbergia rotunda
AAGTTCCAGTGGGATGCTGAGTGTGACCAGGCTTTTGAAGAACTGAAGGCTTACTTGGCCATTTTGCCGGTGTTAGCTAAGCCTGAAGAAGGACAGCCATTATATGTTTATCTATCCGCTACTGAGGGAGCTGTGAACGCTGTACTTGTGACCCAAAAAGAGACTGAGCAGCAGTCGGTCTACTTCTTTGGGCATTTACTTAAGAAAATCGAGTGTAGGTACACTACACTCGAAAAATTGGCTTACATTCTTGTATTGATGACTCGGCGCCTGCGCCCCTACTTCTTGGCTCATCCAATTCGAGTGCTGACTAACAGTACGCTCGGGAAGGTGTTGGTCAACCCTGAAGTCTCAGGGCGAATGGTTAAGTGGACAACAGAATTGAGTGAGTATGATATCCAATACCAGCTCCGGACTGCAATCAAAGCTCAGGCATTGGCTGATTTCCTCAGTGAACTCCACACAGAGGAAGAAGAAGAGACTTGGAAGATATATGTGGATGGGTCGGCCACTCGGGCAGGGAGTGGCGTGGGAGTCTTATTGGTCTCTCCTAAGGGAGACCAACTTCATCTGGTTGTACGTCTGAATACCGAGCCACAAACAATCAAGCAGAATATGAAGCTCTCCTAGCTGGGCTCCAAGCTACTAAACTCGTGGGAGCCACTCGGGTCATGCTACACTCAGACTCTCAGCTAGCGACTCGGCAGTTGGTAGGACAATTTGAGGTGAATGATGAAAAGCTTCAGACTTATGTAGATGCCTACAAGCAGTTACAGACTGAGTTCCAAGAGGTTCAGGTCTTACAAATCCCCCGTAGAGACAATTCCAAGGCTGATGAGTTGGCTAGGCTGGCCAGCGCCGTCCATCCATGGGTCTTCACTCGGCCTTCACCCCATGTCATGTTAGTGGCCCAGATTGAGAGGGAAGCAGAGATAGAAGTACAAGGGGACTGGAGGGCTCCATTCATAGCCTACCTATGAGAGGGAACTCTCCCAGACAGTCCTGAGCAGGCAAGGATATTGAAGATAAGAGCAGCCCGATTTACCCTGATAGGGGATGCACTATACAAGCGAGCTTTTTCCCGACCATTACTCAGATGCCTTGGGGAGGAAGATGCAGATTATGTGTTGAGAGAGGTACATTTGAGGTCCTGCGAAAACCACTCAGGAGGTTGGTCCATGGCTCAGAAGGTCTTACTTGCTGGTTACTTTTGGCCCACACTCAAGAAGGATGCAGAACAGCTAGCCCTCTCTTGCCTATCTTATCAGAAGTATCAGAACTTGTCTCATCGGCCGATCGAGATGCTAAGAACGTCCATTATGTCCTGCCCCTTTGATCAGTGGGGCATGGATATAATGAGACCCTTCCCCCGGGCAGCTGCTCAGAAGAAGTTCTTGCTGGTGGTAGTAGATTACTTTTCCAAGTGGATTGAGGCAGAAGCTCTTGCCCGGATCACCGAGCAGGCAGTAAAGAAGTTCTTGTGGCAAAATATTTTCTGTAGACATGGCATACCACACAAGTTGGTGTCAGACAATGGTCGGCAGTTTCAGGGTAGGAAGATAAGGGAATGGTGTGAAGGCTTTAGGATCAAGTAGACATTCACTTCAGTGGCTTATCCCCAAAGTAATGGCCAGGCTGAAGTGGCTAATAGGGAGATTTTGAGAGGGCTCAGGGCCAAGTTGGATCAGGTGGGTGGATCTTGGGTCGACGAGCTACCCAGTATTCTATGGGCTCTCCGGACCACTCCCAAGGAGGGGTCAGGTTGCACTCCTTTCCAGTTGGTGTATGGTAGTGAAGTTGTAGTTCCCATGGAGGTCGGCTGCGAGTCGGACAGGAGACGCATGTATGGGGAAGATAATAGGGAGAGAAGGCAGTTGGAGCTAGATCTGATCGAGGAGGTTCGGAATCAGGCCGCGGTTCGCATGACAGCTTATCAACAAAGGATGCAACGTTGGTATAACCAGAGAGTTATACCCCAGGAGCTTTCGAGTGGGTGATAAGGTATGGAAAAGAGTCAAACCGGTGGGGGAAGTAGGCAAGCTGGAACCTCAGTGGAGTGGCCCCTTCTTGGTGATCAAGGCATAGGGATCAGGAGCTTACTATCTGCGGGACGCTCAAAGAAAGCAGCTGGGGAGACTCTGGAGTGCAGTGCACTTAAGATTGTACCGTGAGGAGAGTTGAGAGAAATACTCCTTGTAACTGTACCCAGAAAATATGACAGTAAGAGCTCCGATCCTCCAAAAGGCAGTCTCCACAAGTTATAAGTGGGCATGCTCCCACGCACCCACCGGACTCGGCGCCGATCGAGCATGGCGTTCCACGTTCGGTCGGGCCCGGTCGGGCGTGGCGTTCCACGTTCGGTCAGGGAAGTCGGACGGTGTCCAGACTCTTGCTAAGGCAAGTTATAAGTGGGCACGCTCCCACGCACCCACCGGACTCGGCGCCGATCGAGCGTGGCGTTTCACGTTCGGTCGGGCCCGGTCGGGATCCACGTTCGGTCGGACCTGGTCAGGCGTGGCATTCCACGTTCGGTCAGGGTAAGTCGGACGGTGTCCAGACTCTTGCTAAGGCAAGTTATAAGTGGGCATGCTCCCACGCACCCACCGGACTCGGCGCCGATCGAGCGTGGAGTTCCACATTCGGTCGGGCCCGGTCGGGCGTGGCGTTCTATGTTCGGTCAGGGTAAGTCGGACGGTGTCCAGACTCTTGCTAAGGCAAGTTATAAGTGGGCATGCTTCCACGCACCCACCGGACTTGGCGCCGATCGAGCGTGGCGTTCCACGTTCGGTCGGGCCCGGTCGGGCGTGGCGGTCCACGTTCGGTCAGGGTAAGTCGGACGGTGTTCAGACTCTTGCTAAGGCAAGTTATAAGTGGGCATACTCCCACACACCCACCGGACTTGGCGTCGATCGAGTGTGGCGTTCCACGTTCGGTCGGGTCCGGTCGGGCGTGGCGGTCCACGTTCGGTCAGGGTAAGTCGAACAATGTCCAGATTCTTGCTAAGGCAAGTTATAAGTGGGCATGCTCCCACGCACCCACCGGACTCGGCGCCGATCGAGCGTGGCATTCCACGTTTGATCGGGTCTGGTCGGGCGTGACGTTCCACGTTCGGTCAGGGTAAGTCGGACGGTGTCCAGACTCTTGCTAAGGCAAGTTATAAGTGGGCATGCTCCCACACACCCACCGGACTCGGCGCTGATCGAGCGTGGTGTTCCACGTTCGGGCCGGGCGTGGCGTTCCACGCTTGGTCGAGGTTAGCCGGTCGGCATTTGGAATATTGTTCGTGCGGACTATAGTGGGGCAAGCTCTCTCAATATTCATCGGCTAGGCGTGACATCCCACATTCAGTCAAATAGGATGGATGACACATAACTGCTCATTCAGGTAGCTGATTAACCTTACATGGCTAAACAGGCAGGCACAGGTAGGTCGTACGATTCTGTTCGGACAATGAAAAAGCTTTGAAATGACTAAGGAGGCGAAAGTCGGGATACTAAAGGGTATTAGCCTGGTGAAAGGCGCACGTTTTCCTAAGACCTCGAAGCGTGGATATGGGAATCGTTTAACTGGGAAGAGGCAAAGCTTACAAGACTGAGTCCGGGCATCGACCCGACTGAGCGAGAGCGCTAGGTCAGAGTGCCTACCCGAGTGAACAGTGAAACTGAATCCGGGTATCACTTCGACCGCACGATAGTCTCGAATCAAAATACCTGCCTGGTTGACCGACGTTGCCGATTCAAGATCTTAACCCGGCTCAACGAAATGCTCACGCCAGAGTCTCGACCCGGCCGAGCTCGGTTTCCAATTCAAAGCATCGACCAAATGAAGCGACCTGACCCAAGTTTGTCTCGGGACGACAGCTAAGCCCGAGGACATAAGTGTGATAAGATAGCGTACTCAAACGGGGATTCGACCTGATCTGAAGGACCGATCTTGAGCAGATAGGTTAAATATCTCGGGTATAGGAGCCCTAGAGAAAATTCAACATTTCCTAAACAATTATCAAAGCCATACGACAAAAAGATAGAAAAGCAAAGGGTGCACGAGTAATATAAAACCCGGGGCCATTACAAGGGCCTTGAAGGTCAGGTCTTGAAAGGAAACAAAAGGATGAAATCACAGGATTAAGTAAATTTAGGAAAGGCGTCGGCGGGGATCATGGCCTTGATCCGAGTGGGTTTCACCACGTTAGGGGGCAGGTCGGCGGGGATGTGCCCGACTTCTGTGAGTTGTTGTATCGTGCCCTTCACGTCGTACATAATCATGCCCACCGTTCGCTGAGTCACCTGCTGGAGAAAGGGCTCTGATTGAATATAGGCTAACCAGGATTGTTCGATCCGGGCCGGCTCGCCAGATTTATAGTCAGCTAGCTCCTTGTTCAGTCGAGCATTCTCAGCATCTCGTTCTTTAAGCTGGGTGTCCCGGGCCGCCAGTCCTGCTTCCTCATTCACCAGTTGGGCCTCCAAGGCCTAAAAAGCTTCTCTCTGGGCCGCTAGTTCTGTTTCCTTGTTCTTCAGGGCTAGCTGAGTCTAATTATGGGCGGTGACTAACTCCTATAATCGCTGTTGTAGGCCTTTGGCCTCGTCTGTCTTCTTATCTAAGTCCGAGCGAGCCCTGGCCTCACAGGTGAGAGTCGTTTTCTTCGCAGACTCGGCGGCTTCTAGCCGAGTGGCAAGCTGATCTATTTCCCGAGTGGCGGCGGCCAACACCTCATGCTCTTGCTCCGACCGGACGTCAGCCTCTGCCAAGTTCGCCCTTAAGGTGGCTATCTCATCCCGAAGCAGAGCTTGGCCCTCATCGCCTATAGGGAGGACACACTAAGCTAGTTGGTGCTCCAGATTCTTTATCTTAGACTCGGCTACCCTACGTTGCCTAGTACTCACGACCAAAGCCTAAGTGATCGCCCGGCTCATGACCCACAGCTGTACAAGAACAAGCAACGTGAAAGGGGAACAAAGATAATAAAGAAAAGAGAAAAGCTCACCTTGGTCATGTCCATAAAGAGGTTATCGGCCAAGCTAAAAGGACTTCGTCCTTCGACCATCTCCAGGCCTTGGTCCCAGCCCGCAACCAGTTGACCGTGTAGGTTGAGCGGCTGAGGTTCAACCCTTTGGATTAAGGAGGTTTCTGAGGGAAGTTGCACCTCCACGGGGGATTGAGGGATGTTGTGTAAGGATAGGAGGGCAGCTATGGCGTCTTCCCCAGCAAGATCGACAGCGGTCGCCGAGTGGGAGGGCAGCAAGCTGGAGGTCAAAACTCCTGGGCGAAGTAAGCCCGAGTTAGACGTGGAGGTTCCCGGGCGAGAGGGGGTCGAACTGGAGGTCGGAACTCGAATCATCACGACACTGGGTAGTGGAGTCGATAGACCGGGTGCCTCTTCGACCCAAGCTTGGGTTGCAGGTGCACTGGAAGAGGCAGCCGCTCGGGGACGTTTCCTTCTAACCACCCTAGAGGACGGCTGATCGGTGGTCGACGTCGGTACCTCTGTCCCCGAGTCGACCGCCAGGAGGTCTGCCTCGATGTCCTCGGCTAGCAGTTCAAGGTCCGAGTCATTCCCTCCGTCACCTGGCTGCTCAGGAGCGGGGGCCACACTCACAGGGGGTACCTGCCGATTGGCCAGCAACTCAGCTGCCCGGGCGTTCAGCGCTTCCTCCTCCAAGGCCAGCTGATCGTCAATAAGGGCATCCATCAAGGCCTGAGCTGCGAGCCAGAAAGAGCTTTAGTTAGCATTAAAAAGCCCTTAAGCAAAGTGAAAGCTTAACGAAGGTGCCGGGCAACTCCTCAAGGATTTGGCTCAGACGTCATACGTAGAGCACGACCTTGCTCAACAACTTGCCAGCATGAAAACGAAGTCCCCCGATCTTGGAGAAGGCCATTTGGAAGCCGGGGTCGGCACGATATTTCTTGGGGGCTGCAGGGTGGGCTGGTAACTCTTCCAGCCAGTCGGTTGGCTAGGACACGGGCGAAGCGGTGTTTATGTAAAAGAAGTGGGATTTCCATCCCTTGTTAGAAGAGGGAACCTTATCTAGGAAAGTCGTCTTAACCCGGGCCTGAAAAAAGAAACAACCCGTCTCTTGCATTTTGAGGTAGAAGAAGAGGTGGAAGACTCGAGGGTTAAGAGGAACGTGGAAGGATTCGAAGATGATCACCGTACCACACAGGATCCGGATTGAGTTCGGGGCCAACTGGGAGAGGGACACTTGGAAGTACCGGTAGATCTCTACAATAAAAGGATGTAAAGGAAATCGCAGGCCGGCTAGCAGGTGGTCCTTGAAAACGGTGAAATAGCTCACTGGGGCTTGATTAGGCTGGTCATCGCGAGAAGGAAGAGCCAAGAGATGGTCCTCCGGAATCTGATAATCTATACGAAGGGTCTCAAGAGCACCCAGAGTCAAAGTTAAACGGGTAGTGGTGTACCACGGCCCAGGTGTAGAAGACGACCCAGTCATCTAATCGGACTCGGGAGTTAAAAGAAGAAACTCAGATGAAGAGGAGAATACCTAGAGGTCAGGTTCGACGGAAAACGCCGATCGTCGGAACTCGCAGGATCAGGCGGCGGAGGTCGGACGAGAAAGCGGTGAAAGGTGAAGGTCGAGAAGGTGAGAAGTGAAAATAAGGGAAGGGAGCCTATTTATACCCCGCGGAGGAGCAGAGGAAGCCATCCGATGCAGATTGGGAAAAAGCGGGAGTGGATCTCAACCGTCGTTTTCCCGCTCCTTCCCGAGGTTGCAAATCTTACCGCTGACGCCTCGGCGTCAGGGGACTCGCAGTCAGAGGTGGACGCGTGTAGCAGCAATAAAGGCTAATTTGATAGGTGATACGACGTTTATGGCTCGCGGTCTCGAGACGCAGGGGGAAACCAAGAGTCGAAAGTTTGGTATACCCGACCGGGTGGATGGCTAGTCAATCGGACTCGCGCCTCCTTCGCCTAGATTTGAAGGGAAGGCTTATGATCCGGTCGGGGCGTTTCGTGATCCGGTCGGGTATTTTTACGAGTCAGCCGGGTGGTTTTTTGAGTGAGTCAGGAACCCGGTCAGATTGAGCCCGACCGAGGGCAGTTCGATGGGAAGAACCCGGGCCCGACGTGGGTCGGGTAAAAAAGAATAAAAGCAGAGACAAGCGAATGTCTAATTTACCACGGTCGTCCGAGCACATTCACCCGAGGTCTGGTGCTCGGGGTAAGGCACCCGTGGTCAGGCACTCGGGACAGGGTACCCTAGGTCTGGCGCTCGGGGTAAGGTGCCCGAGGTCAGGCACTCGGGACAGAATACCCGAGGTCTGGCACTCGGGGTAAGATGCCCGAGGTCAGGCACTCGGGACAGGATACCCGAGGTCTGGTGCTCGGGGTAAGGCGCCCGAGGTCAGGCACTCGGGACAGGGTACCCGAGGTCTGACACTCGAGGTAAGGCGCCCGAAGCCAGGCACTCGGGACAGGGGTACCCTAGGTCTAGCGCTCGGGGTAAGACGCCCGAGGTCAGGCACTCGGGACAGGATACCCGAGGTCAGGCACTCGAGACAGGATACCCGATGTCTGGTGCTCGGGGTAAGGCGCCCGAGGTCAGGCACTCGGGACAGAATACCCGAGGTCTGGCACTCGGGGTAAGATGCCCGAGGTCAGGCACTCGGGACAGGATACCCGAGGTCTGACACTCGAGGTAAGATGCCCGAGGTCAGGCACTCGGGACAGGATACCCGAGGTCTGGCGCATTAGTGACAAAGCGCTCGGGGTCGGACACTCAAAGCAGGGCGACCTGAGTCGGGCAGGGATTGTAATCATGAGGAAGCCACATCGATGCCAGAGCCTGTCAAATCTCCTCCTTCTAAGAGAGAAATCTCCGACATAAGCAGAACTCTGCAGAATCACCCGCATTAATGAGGTTCAGAAGGGACAGAGGGGATAGATTGTCAGGCGGCTGTAGCAGTCTCACAGGGCAGCTAAAATCATCATTAGCCCAGTCTGCCAACTGATCCGGCCTTAATGAGATAAGACATCCCTGACAAGTCAGAGAGCTTCCTCTCCCATATATAAACCCCCCCCCCTTTGGCTCCAAAGGGGGGATTGCTACCATTTTGCAATCTCAAACTCCACTTTGTGCTCCCAGTTTTGTCCGACCCTAGTGATTGAGATTTGGTCCTTGATTAAGCCCG
Source organism: Boesenbergia rotunda (assembly GCA_024364735.1). Lineage (NCBI taxonomy): Eukaryota > Viridiplantae > Streptophyta > Magnoliopsida > Zingiberales > Zingiberaceae > Boesenbergia > Boesenbergia rotunda. Next base: position 50,693 of record JAGFNQ010004529.1, read on the forward strand.
ACCCCGACCTCCCGAGCAACAGCAGACCGGGTCGTCTTGGTCATACCGAGTCATCCGAGTGAGAACTGATCTTCGCTTGTCGACAGGATCAAGGGTATATAATCCGCATTATTAGATACAAAATATCCAAATTCAAGTATGTGTGTAATTAAATTAAGTATAATTGTGCAAAATTTGAGTATTCAGTTACGAGACTCCCTTTATAGTTCTCAATGGCTCAAAAAATCAAGCACAATTGACTCAGATTCAAGTATATATAGCCACGAATGAGGTACTATTTTTAAACTATCAGGTACATTTTGACGCAAGTTATGCACTAATTAGTGTGGGTGAGTTTTTTTTGGATATATTTCCATGTTTCATTGATAATATAATATGGATTAAGGTTAATGACATTATTATTCGAATTATTGCTCTACATAATTGATCAAGGTGCATAATCCGTATTATTAGGTACGAAATATCCAAATTCAAGTATGTGTGTAATTAAATTGAGTATAATTATGCAAAATTTGAGTAATCAGGTACAAGACTCCCTTTATAGTTCTCAATGACTCTAAAAATCAAGCACAATTGATTCAGATTCAATTATATATAGCCATGAATGAAGTATTATTTTCAAAGGATCAGGTATATTTGGTCGCAAGTTATGCACTAATTGGGGATATTGTGGTACCCACTTCTTCACATGTAGTGTGGTCAATTGCATCGCTAGAGATAATTATTTTCATCGAGAATACACAATGGAATATTATGTTTATCATAAATATAGACCACCTAATATTAGAATCAATACATGATTGCACATAATTGCAGTACGATTTGGATACTATTGGGTACATTTGGACATAGCTTATGTACTAATTGTGAAGTTGTAGCACTCTAAAAATTCGGTATAATATTTTTAAATTTTAGTATGTATGTACTTTAATTGGGTACAATTGCACAACATTTAGGTTGATGCATTGTACTCATATATCCAATTGGGTACAATTGCACATGCTTATTAAGGGATATCATTACATATATCATATATTTAGTTTATCAATTTATCAAACATGCTCATGGTTGTTAATTGGTGATCTATTATTACCTAATTTCTCAATATTTATATTCATTCTTGCATAATATATACCTAATTTATCAAAATTTATACTCAAGTTTCTGGTTGAATTTGTCTATAAAATCTACAAATTCAACCAAAGTAAATTTGCACATATTTCAAAGTACCTAACAACGTTCACAAACATAATACTAACTAACACAGGATACAAAGTCACATAAACTATAAACACAACCATAAGTTTTCCACTTCACAACCATAATATATACTATAAAACTACATATAAACTTCAGATAAACTAATTCTTGCATAGCATTTTCAAAAATAGAACCATCAAACATAACATATACCTAACTTATCAAAATTTGTACTCAAGTTTCTGGTCAAATTTGTCCATAAAATCCACAAATTCAACCAAAATAAATTGCACATATTTCAAAGTACCTAACAACGTTTACAAATATAATAATAACTGACACATGATACAAGTCATATAAATCATAAATACAACCATGAGTTTCCACCACACAACCATAATATATACCACAACAACTACACATCAACTTAAGACAAACAAATTCTTGCACAATATTTTCAAAAATAGAACCATCAAAGGTGTTGTCACTCAACCAGAATTAATATGTAAATCACCAATACTGTCACTCAAACGTGTCTGCTTTCTCCAACGTAAGACCATGCTTGATTCTCCTTCTAGCAATCTTTTTCCTGCGGAAGTGTATATAAAAAAGTATCAGACTACTCATAAAAATTATACAATATGATTGCAAAAATAAACCAAGTGTCATATATTTACTAACAAATCAAACATATACCATTTTAAGAATAACAACTAGTTTATAGCTTCTTTGTAGCTACGTCTGTTATGGCCTTTCTTATGACAAGGACTACACTTTGACACACGTGTTTCAATTTGTGATGGTATTCTCTTAGTCCTCTTATGACCTGGCTAACTGCGAACATCTGGAGCATTGATTACATTTCCTGATTTCCTTCATCAAGATTTGACTCGTTAATGTCAAAAGTTGAGTTTAGATTAACAATTCTTTTGTATGCTTGGAGATACATTCCAATCTTGAAATACTGATCGCAAAATTCATATAACGACAATGACTTCGACTCAATAGAAGCACAAGTATGCTTGCATGGAAGCTTATTGATCTGCTAAGCTCTGCATGAACAACTCTTATCAATTAAATCAATAGCAAAGGATTTGGATTTTTCGCCATCAACTACCTCAAACCTCTAATTACATGACCGATGCACTCTCAAATTTCGAAATTCAAGATAAACACTAGCAATAGACTTCTCCTTTTTGGGACTTAATTCCTTAACCATCGCCATTGTTGATTCACGTCACTGATGCATTATGTTCATGATTTGTATGTGTATGTGGTCCACCATAGCCATAATAGGGAGATAATGAGCTGGTTTAACCCAATTATTTCTACACTCGACCATGTTATTATTTATAACACCTCATCTATCACCAATAAATAAAGCATTTGCTCAACTTTGTGGTTGGGAATGTATAATAAATCCTATGACAAGTAGCATAGAGTCTATGATATTTTTTATATGTTGTTCATGCTCCTGCAAAGATGGAGCATATGCAACTTTTTTGAATACCGAAGATCAGTATTTTTTATTATGTTTTGAATAATTTCGCAATACCTATAATGACCCAAAAAATCATTTTTGATTCAAAACATGTATTAATATAAAATTAAAATACAAAATAAAAGTAGGTAATTAATTATTTACCTGCTTCACAAAATTATCCACTAAATTCCTCAAATAATGCGCATGGTGACTACCCACAAATAGTTGCTCAACTGTCTTCATGATCCCAGGGTGTCTATCGGAGAAAAAAGTGAACTTATTGAATGGAATACTTTGATATGAAAGTAGGTCACTTCTCAAAAGATAACAAAATCACTCCCAATTATTATCATTCTCCGCATCCACTACCAAATAAGCAATTGTGAAAAGATCATCGTTAGCGTCCTTCGACACAGCAACTAGGATACTACCTTTATACTTATTCTTTATATGAGTCTCATCCAAAAAAATCAACAGCCTACAACCAATAACAAAATCAACTGCACATGCGTGAAAACAAATGAATAGCCATTTAAATTTATTAGTTACGGGATTAATCTCATACTCATCAATACTGTCAAAATTTGTTTCTCGAATAGCATGATAATACCATCTTAGCCTATCGTAGCATCCCCTCTTTGTACCATGAATATCATGCATCGCTAATTCCTTGCCTTTCCACACTTTACGATAGTCTAACTTTACCCCATAATCTCTTTATAAGTTTTTCTGAATTATACAAGGGCGATAAGAGGGCTCTTTTCTCAATTTATCTTTCACCACATTAGCGATCCAAGTTGCATCAACTTTAGGATGAGTCGACTAATTAAAGCAGGACTATTAGGTTCTCTTTCTAAAGTTGATTTGTCAAATTGCGAGCATTGTCTTACTGGTAAAATGACACGAAAACCATTTGGAAAGGCAATTAGGATAGAATTTTCATTGCAATTGATTCATTCAGATATATATGGTCCAATGAGTGTGATGGCGAGACATGGATCCTCTTACTTCATTACATTTATAGATGATTTCACTCATTATAGTTATGTCTATTTGATTTCGCATAAGTATGAAGCATTGGAATGTTTTAAACGTTATGCAAATGAAGTGGAAAATCAAATGGATAAGACAATAAAGACCTTAAGAACTGATAGAGTTGGTGAATATCTATCAGATCAATTTAAGAGTCTGTGTAATGAAAAGGGCATAATTAGACAATTGACTATTCCTTACACGCCTCAACAGAATGGTGTTGCTGAGAGAAGGAATAAAACATTGTTAGATATGACGAGGTCTATGATGGCATAAGCTAATTTATCTATTTCCTTTTAGGGAGATACTTTATTATTTGCGACCTATATCCTGAATAAGGTACCTTTGAAGTCTATTACTTCCACACCATATGAACTTTGGATTGGTAGAACACTAGACCTAAGTAACCTTAGAGCTTGGGGATCAGCTGCCTATATTTATGATTCTAGAAGTAAATATGAAAAGTTGGGTCCTCGAGGAAAGAAATGTATTTTTATTAGATACTCTGAACATTCTAAGGGTTACGTATTCATTGGTGAACAAGATAATGGAAGCATTACTGAGATTGAATCACGAAATGTAAAAAATTTTTAGAATGATTTCCCTAAGAGAGGTGAAATAAAAGGGAATGAACCTTTATTTGAGTTATACGATTCAGATAATGAGTTATTGCCAAATGAATCATCAAAAGCTCAAGGGGATGAGTTATTGCTTGATTCCAGTGGGAGAGATCCTGATTATAATGATTCATCTGATCCGAGTGGGAGCAATCATGATCACGATGATTCTTATGATCTGTGGATGAGCAATTATGATAATGTTGATTCATCTAATCCTCAACCTTAGAAAAGTAATAGGAAAGGTGTGTCTAAACGTCATTATGACATTAAGGGGCATACTTATATCATATCTTCAGTTGATGAAAAAGAGCCTAAAAACATAGATGAGACTCTATCTTATCCTTCGAAAGAAATGGATGAATGCAATGAAAGAAGAAATGGACTCGATGAAATCAAACAAAGTTTGAGAACTAGTCGAAATTCCACATAGTCGTAAAGCTATTGGGAACAAATGGGTTCTCAATATTAAGCAAATGGTTGATGGAACAATAGAGAGGTATAAGTCTCGACTAGTGGAAAAGGGTTATACTCAACAAGTGTAACGACCCTCTCCTCTTAGCCTTAAGCTTCGAGGGCCGTCACATTCATTTTTCTTCTCAGCCAGGACCAGTCGACTGGTGGCAGTCGACTCCTAGGCCAATTCACTCGACCAATCTTTCTGTTCGAAATCTGGTCGAGGATCAGTCGACTGATGGGGTTACCAATCGACTGGTGATCACTCGACCAATGTTTCTGTTCCTTCGATTTCTTGAGGGCAGTCGACTGCTATCCGAAGCAATCGACTGATACGTCTAGAATTGCAATTTCCAAATTTCAGAAACACCGATCAAGTCATGTATACATTCTAGTTCAACTACACAACAATTATAGGACTCACAATCACATGAACCACAAGATTTTGACCAGATCATACTCCATTTAGCATGCTTATCAAACTTAAAATCTTTAGCGGAAATAACCATGACTATTATGACACATAAATCTTGCAGAATTTACTACCATCGTGAACTCAAGAAAACTCATAAAGTTCTACTGTTTAGAGCTTAGAGCACTAAACAAAACTCATTCCAGAGGATCTCACTCCATAGTTCCGCCGCCACTGACACAAATCATCGATCCTTTAACCTCCTTGCTTTACATCCTCTCTTTACCTTTATCTGCAGGTAAAGGATGCAAACTATAAGCAAATTACTTAGTGAGTAGATACCTATCTCACAAAACATGCAATCGATATAAAACACGCGCTTGGTCAAGAATGCTTGCTTTTAAACATATGTACTGAAAATGATACTAATATGAATATGTTCATGAATACACTTGTAACAAATGCTTGCATTTGAAAACCTTGCTTCAACTGAAAATAACTTAACATGCTTGAAATAAATGCTTGCTTTGAAAACTTGAAACTTTTACATTCTTATACTTCTTATACTTCAAAATAATAAACATCCTCCTTTGGGCCCGACATATTACCAATGCACGCATCCCTAATAGGTTTCGAGGTAGCTAGCCACCAAACCCTACTAGAGTGTCTACTAGGTTGCCTAGATCTCGTGGGTCTTGTGCCCGGTACATGCCAAAAAGACCTTGGTCTTTCAAAGTAACATACTTAAACTTGTAATCATGCGTATACTTAAAATGCATAACTTAGCACTTGAAAGTAATGTTCCCAAAACTTGTTTTAGGACACAACAAGACCTTGGTCTTGTTTCTTATCTCATTTCTCAGTCCTAGAACTCGTTCTAGGGCTTAGTAAGACCTTGGTCTTACTCAGAACTTTTATCGAACACCTTGCGTGCCATAATCCCCAAAACTTGTTTTGGATACATCAAGACCTTAGTCTTGCTATGCTAAGATCATAAACACCAAAAAGACTTAGGGGGCGCTTGGTAAGTGGGTTTAGAAAGTGGGAATGGGAATGAAATCTATTTCATTCCCATTGATGATGCTTGGTATACGAGAATCGGAATCAAAATAAGGATATGATACCCTTGATTTCATAACCCACCCCCCACTAGGTTATCACCAAACCCATAAACCCATCAATCAAACTCATTACCATTCCCATTGCCAAATTTATACCAAGCGCCCCCTTAGAATCATGCTTAGAAATCATTCGGGAACTACTTTTACTGCAGGTGAGTGATCTACTTACCTCTTTATGATTCTAAACTTACTACACCGGTGTAGAACCTTCTTCCTTGCGTGATCCGCCAACCCTTGGCACTAGGAGAGAAACCCTAGTTTCTCTTGGCAAGAACCCTAGCCTCTCTTTTCTTTGTTTTCGCAGGGAAGGAGGAGGATGAGAAAAAAAGCCTTGGTTTTCTCTCCTTTCCATCCTTTATATACTAAGTGGAAGTTGAACCATCATCCATAAAAGACGCCTAATATTACTTATCTAATATTGGTTTCATATTCCAATGAGATGCTTACCACCACCTAATGGAAACTCAACCTAATGTTAAATATGAGATCGCGGGTTTGAGCCTTGGCTCCGACCCCTTTTAAGAAATTTTTAGTTTCTTTTTGTTTTGAAAAAATTTCTAGAAAAATGTTGAAAAATTTTGGGTGTTACAACAAGAGGGTATTGATTATGAGGAAACTTTTTCACCAGTACTGAGATTTACCTCTATTCATCTATTGTTGGTTATAGTTGCTAATTTGGATTTAGAATTATATCAAATAGATGTTAAGACTGCTTTTCTCAATGGAGAACTTGAGGAAGAAATTTACATGGAACAGCCAGTAGGTTTTGTTGTCAAAGGTCAAGAAAATAAAGTTTGTAAATTGAATAAATCAATTTATGGCCATGAGCAGTCTTCTAGACAATGGCATTTGAGATTTCACAAAGCAATAATCTCATATGACTTTATTATGATCGATGAAGACCATTGTGTTTATGTGAAAAACTCCAACAGAAAATTTATAATTCTATCTCTTTATGTCGATGACATATTGTTAGCAGGAAACGATAAGGAGTATATTGAAACCATTAAGAAGTGGTTTGTAAGTACCCCAGGTTGGTTTTGATGTGGTCAACCGAGTCAAGTTAGGCTCTGTTAGTTTTTGATCCCTCTGTCTAAGTGTGCAGGAACTTAAGAGCGGAGGAAATCGAGCGTAAGACGCAGTGGACGAGAAGGATTGCACAGAGGAGTGAGCCGATGGGCTCGGTGCATCCGAGGGACGCAGAAGCTGCGGAAAAGTACACCGGTGGAGCGAGAAGGACGTGCACCAAGCCCGAGGGGCCAGAAGCCGGAAGGAAGGACGCTCGAGGGGCGAAAGGCCAGAGTCAGGTTCGGGTGAGCCTAATTCCGGTTGGCCATAAATCACCCAAGAAGACCTGTTGGAGACTGGTCAGCAAGTTGCTAACCAAAGTCGCTCGGGCACCCCTATGCAAACAGGCGCCCGAGAGCCAATAATTATATGCTAGCTATTCGTTTACAGAAGTTGCGCACTGGATAACCCTCAAGCCACATGTCAGGCGTCCTCAAGCACTCAGGCGCCCCTATAGTGCCACGTCAGCAACCAGATAAATTTGACCGGGGCTATAAATAGACCCCCCAAAGCTCAGTTCCACATCATCGATTCAACTGAGTCACAACATATAACTTTATTTGTAGTTTTTCATTCGTTTTCTGAGCTCTCATTTTGCAAGAGGCTTTTCCGCCCGAAGGAGATTATTTAGGAGATCTACGCTACACTTGCCTTGGATTAGCAACCTCCCCGGTTGCAAATCAAGTAAACATCTGTCTACCTCTTTTCTGTTATAGTTTCTCTATTAATGTTTGGTTTATCTTGAACTAATAAACACCTTTGTTTAAGACAACAAAAGATATAGATTTTTATTTTCATGGGCAATTCACCCCCCCCTCTTGCCGACCTTCAATCACCGTCATGGTTATCTTCAAATTTGAAATGAAAAACATGGGTGAAGCAGATTACATTCTCGGTGTTAAAATTCACAGAGATTGTTCTAAGAGACTTCTTGCATTGTCTCAAGAAACTTATATTACAAGAGTTCTGGAGCGATTTAGAATGCCAAATTGTAAACCCATTGATACTCTTGTGGCTAAAGGCGAAAACTTAAGTCGTAAGATGTGCCCAAATACTTCTGAAGAAATCCATGAAATGTCTAAAGTGTCATATTCCAATGCAGTTGGGAGTTTGATGTATGCAATGATGTGTACTCATCTTGATATTTGTTATGATGTGGGTCTGGTCAACAAGTATCAATCTAATCCAGGGAGAAGACATTGGAATGCGGTTAAAACAATTTTGAGATACTTAAAAGACACTACAAATTATTTCCTATGTTACCAAGGAAAGGATCTAACACTACTAGAATACACAGATGCAGACTGGGGTGGTGATTTAGATGAGCGGAAGTCCACCTCTGGATATGCTTTCTTGTTATATGGTAGATGCATATCTTGGAGAAGAAAGAAACAAACATGTGTGTCACTATCCATAATGGAAGCAGAATTTATGGCATGTGCTTCTACAGTATTTGGTTACGAAGATTCCTAAGTCATTTGGGTGTAGCAAGCAATCCAGTGGGAGCTGTAACGATATATTATGATAATCAATCGACAATTACTTATACAAAAGACCCTAAATATCATGGAAAAACCAAACATATTGACACGAAGTACAACTTCATCAGAGATATAGTTGAAAAGAAAGAGGTGACTTTGAAATCATGCCTACGCGAATGATGATGGCTGATCCTTTTACTAAGACAATACCAACAGACGTATTTAGAGATCATGTAAGATCTCTTGGATTGCGTAAGATGTGATTGTAACTAAATACATAAGTATTCAAGACGTTGTGCTCATTATTATAATAATGATTTGTTATGCATCATGGTGACACATTTATTTTATGAGTTATTTATGTGTACATTAAGGTTGCGTTTGGTTAGGAGTAATGTAATTTAGTTTGTAATGTAATTGAACCTGTAATGTAATCCAGATTACATGTTGTTGGCCTTGTAATCTAGATTACAACACTTTAACTAGATTTTGTAATACAGATTATATTACATTACAGTTTTAAAACTGTACCAAATAAAGTAATAAATTTTGTAGTGTAATCCTGATTATATTACAAGGCTGATTATCCCTTACCAAACGTAACCTAAAGATATGTCTGACAAGTTGAGATTGGCTCTCTCACACGAGCAATCGTCTCTGATTTTAAGAAACATGTAGAGATGAGACAGTATTGATTTTGTTATAAATAAATTCATACATATGTCGCCTCGGTAATACATTACTAAGATAAGATTACTTCATTCTATTGTAATCGATATGGATTTTCCCATAATCCATTAAACTTGCCTGATAGTCAGATTGGAGTTTTCATTATATTGATACATATTGGAGGATAAACGAGGAGAAAACTCAAGTTAAGTGTTGGACACACTTGGACTAAGATTTGTACGATGTGAATATTTAATTATGACATACGCTTTCAAAAAGGAAGAAACACATCGTAACACGTGTTTCATACCACGTGCGGTAAAAATGACCATTTGGAAAATGAGTAGATAAGTCCCAGCTCATTGTGTGAGATCCATAGGTTTATATATACAAACCTAATCTTAGACCCTTAAGACTTTCAACTGTTTCTTTTAATTTTATTTTAGTGATGCTACTTTAGCATGCTACCAATTGCTATGATTAATTCGGCAATACGGTACATGTCTAAGAAAGTAGCTAAAATAAAGATAGAAAGATTCTAGTGGGAAAGAAAGATTTATTTTTGACACTTGTTTTCACAAGTCGGCTAATTATGTTTAACGTAGTTGTTGGAATATAATTGTGAATACATTTTGAATCTAGTATACTCTTATTATATTTTGGGACAAGAGATACGTTGATTAGTGTAGTAAAATAAATCTGGGGTTAATGAGTAAAATATCCTCATGAATACATTGAAATGAGCTGTTATATATCCTTAACCGGTGTATAACTATGAGCTCTAATTTAACATGCTCGTTGGTCACACGATCCATTTGCTTGTATGAAATTGGTGATGTATGATGATGATCTATCTAAGAAGTATATCCCTCATGTGTGAGTGGGAGATGTAAGAAATATGGGTTAGGTCGCCCATGAGGGCTGATCTGACCCAGGCCCAACCCAAGAATTCAAAAGTATCTATTGGAGGGAGCAGTTACCTTATCCAAGATAATTGCGATGATGAGGAATAAAAAGGGAGTAGTTCCTTTGTTTCTTCTGCGGCTGGAAAAACTAGAGCAGTGACTCCATTCTTGGGCAGATCATAAAAAAAGCATCAATAAGCATTTGGAATGTGGATATTGATCTCATTCGATTGTGATGGGAATCAGGACCATTGAAACATTAAACGGAGAAAAAGATTAGTAAATTAATTGTGCAAAGATCCTGGTATTTTATTGTAGAATTATTATTTTTTTCAAATTTGACTTTCATATCTCGTGATAATATTTTATATATTAATTAACTGTTCATCCAAAAAAAATTAATTATCTTAGTAACGTAACTAAATTGATAGTAGATTTGATTCGAATTCGATTAGGGAGTATTTGGGAAAATTTTTACTTATTTAAAAGTAATTTTTATAAAGATTATTTTGAAATTAATGAAAAGTTAAAGTACGAAGTGTTTGTAAATAGAAACCAAAAGTTGATATGTGAGAAAGTTTGAGTGTTTAATGAATAATTATTTTCTAATTTATTTTTTAGTTAAATGATAATAATATTTTTAAACTATATAAATTATTCTTTTTAATTATCTAAATATAATTTTTATACACCATCAATAATATTTTATATATTTATTATTATATTTTGAATATTATATCAAAATTTTTTTTTATAATATATATGTTAAAAAAATATAAAATTAATAAAAATATAAATATAAAAAAAATACAAAATTTATATAAATACATAAAAAATCAAATTCTTACTTTAGTAAAAATTATAGAAGTTGAAGTAAAATTTAACATTCATAAATACTCAAAAATATTTTCATAGAATCTAAAAACTAATTAATAGAAACTTTGCTAAACACTCCCTTAATCATCTTACAAAATAAAATTTTACCACCTAAAACGCTATTCAGTATTTAGACTTGTAACGTTAGGATGGACAGTGGAAGAGCGTTTGGAGGAGTCAGGAGTGTTTTCACTTTAATTTTTTTATTAAAAAAATGGAAATAAATACTTTATTTTGGAAAAAAATAGAGATTCTTTTGGAAATGTGCCAAATTTTTATAGAGCAGCCGCCGTAGCGGCGCCTTGGCCTCTTTCTCTCCAAATTGAGCTTTCATGAGATCTCACATCTGCCGATGGCCGGCCATCACCCGAATCTTCTCCACATCCGCATCCCTACAGGCGCCCATTGAGGCCCTGGCGATGCCCCAGGACATCCAATCCCTCGCATCCGCTGGCCGCCTCAAGGACGCCGTCAGATCCCTCATCCTCCGCCGTCACCTCGGCCGCCCGGTCTATCCGGAGTGCTTCGTGTCCATTCTCCGACGCTGCGCCGACGGCGATGCCCTACTCATCGGGCGGCAGCTCCACGCCCATATGGTCGTCACTTGCTTCGATCAGGACCCCTTCGTTTGCAACCATCTCATCAATGTCTACGGTAAGTGCGGCTCCTTGGACGACTCCCGTTGGGTTTTCAGAAGGTTGGGGAGGAAAAAGTTGCATTCTTGGAACATTCTGATCGCTGGGTACTGCAAGTTTGGTTGTTTAAGTGAAGCTAGACGCTTGTTTGATGAAATGCCCATGCGGGATGCGGTTTCGTGGAATACAATGATCGCAGCATATGATCATTGGGGACCATGCGAGGAGGCACTGGAGTTGTTTGTTTTGATGACACGTTCTGACTACAATATCGATCGTTGTGGACTTTCCAGTGCGATTAGTGCTTGTGCCAATCTTAGATTTGTACAGAATGGAGAGGCACTTCATGGGTTTGCTGTAAAGCTTGGACTTGATTCGCATGTTCAAGTGGGTAGTGCTGTGGTTGGATGCTATTCAAAATGTGAACAGTTTGATGATGCTTCAAGAATTTTTTATCAAATGGATGTTAAAGAGCTCTTTACTTGGAACACAATGCTTGATGGTTATATACAGTGCTCTAAGATTAGTGATGCAATTGATTTCTTCAACAATATGCCGGAAAAGAATGTCGTCTCTTGGACTACAATTGTGGCTGGATGCTCTCGACATGGTAGAAATGAGAAGGCAATTGATTTCTACCATAAAATGCGTACAAATGGTTTGATGCCTGATTGGATGTGCTTTGTGAGTGCTTTAGATGCATGTACAGGGTTGTTGGATCTTAGAAAAGGATCGAAGATTCATGCTAGTACTGTTAGAAGTGGTCTTGGGGCAGACAGAATTGTTGGAAGTGCCTTAGTGGCCCTCTATGCAAAATGTGGGTGTTTTATTGATGCACAAAATGTATGTCATGATTTAGCTGTTGTTGATGACTTCTCACGGAGCATACTAATAGCTGAATATGTTAAACATGGATTGTTTGATAGTGCGCACAAATTGTTTGAAAGCTTGACCATGAAAAGTGTTGCACTATGGAATGCTTTGATTGGAGGTTATGCTGCAGCAGATTTGTTTGGAGAGGCTTTTGCAACCTTTAAAAGAATGCAGATGGATGGTAAGTATGGTGATGATTACACCTTTGGAAGCCTCCTTGCCAGTGGTGTGCATCTGGAATTAAGTTTTGGTGAACAACTTCATTCACTAATAATGAAGTTGAGAGTTGGTTCATCTCTTTTTGTAGCTGGTGCTCTCATTACCATGTACAGCAGCAATTTAAATTGTCAAGCTGCAGTAAGAATATTTGGGTCCGTCAAGCATCCAAACCATATTATATGGACTTCCATGATTTCTGGGTTTGCATCAAATAATTTGATTACTGAGGCCGTCCATATGTTTTCTGTCATGACTGCTTCTGGTATACTGCCAGATAATGTTTCATTATCAGTTGTTATTGATTCATGCTCAAGTTTATTAAACCTGCATGTCGGAACACAACTTCACGCCTTTGCGTACAAATTAGGTTTTGAATCAGATGTTGTGGTTGGAACTGCTCTCATAGATATGTATGCAAAATGCTGGAACATTGATCCTGCATCACGTGCATTTGCTGATATAAACATGCACAATATTTTTAGCTGGACTGCACTAGTAAGTGGCTACATGAGATTGGGAATGCATGAAACTGCAAAGAAGCTTTTTGAAATGATGCCTCAGCACAACATTGTTTCATGGAATGTAATGCTTTCTGGATATGCAAAACATGGTTTTTCATCAGAAGTATTACAATTATACTGTCAAATGTCTAGATCAGGTCTATTGCCAGATCTGAGAATTTTTATTTCTCTTTTAGCAGTTTGCATCGAGTCTATGTTGGTGGAAAATGGAAAGCAAGTTCATGCCCAAATTATAAAGAACGGCTATCATGTGAATGCACAAATGGATTTATATTTGACGTATATGTACCAGAAATTTGGAGGCTTAGGGAGTGAAAATGAGTTCACTTCTAGCTCCTTTGATTCAATTGTCACAGATGTTGTAGATGGATCAAAACCCGATGCCATATCAAAGAATATTCAACTTTTAGCATCTGCCTACTTGAACTATTTTAGTAGAATGAATGGCCAAAGAGCAGATTGATGGAACCATAGTTTAGCTAGAGTTCATCACGTTTGGCATTATCATGACTTCTGCACTGAAATTTGAATTTCCTCCATGACTTGGTGCTTGATGGAGGATTAGTGCTTGTGCAACAGTAAGATTGATCCATTTCAAACGTGCAGGTTAGTCTTCTTGTTTTGTTTCTTGTAAAACATGTAATTGAAAATTTGCTGTCTGTACTTTTAGATCGAGAATTTAACTAAGGGCCAAGAATTTGCTACATATGACGCACAAATTTTAGAGCAAATGCAATTTGAAAATGCTTTGGCAATGTATATTTTATGCCAACTTACTGCTCGAACTCAACATGCTGACCGTCTTAGTGCACAAGCCATTCACAGTAATGTTGCTATACCTGTGAACTGACCTCCCTCGACACCCAAGTTTTATTGACACCGTTGAAATTTCACCAATGCTTACAATCAGCAATATCCGAATGTACAATTATTTGTGCTGAGAGATTGGTCATTCTTTTTTTTTTTTTTTTGAATGAAACTTATTTCAAATCACATGGTAGTAGGCTGCAAGTACTCAAACTACAGTAGAACTGTGGAAATTTATTTATTTTTAAAAATGATCTTTAAGTGTCATTCACTCTTTCAACCTTACTTTTTATGCTCATCTATCTTCGGCTTGGTTTCTCTTTTAAGTGAAGTTGTTCCTATTCATATTAAAACCACATTATCATTTTTTTAAAAATCATCTCTCATGTGACAAACAAACATTTTATAACTTTCAAATTTACCATCATGGATTTTGAGTGTGCAATGGTTCTTATCCACAGGTTGTTGTGCAATACTGCATCCATGATGCCTTGGCAAGAATAGTTTAAAGATAGATGTTTAGAAATTTTCAAGGACAAGCTTAGAGGGAGGTGAGGGACTATGATTCATGATCGTTTAAGGGTATACGGTGCATCCCAAAAGTAATATGGATTTGTCACTTTACTCTGTGCCGGATATCGGTTGACAAACTGACTGGTAATATCTTTAATTTAGCCACATGTGTGTTGATTTGTGGTAGTATCAATTGACAGCAAGGAGGTGGTAGAGGGAGAAGAGGATGTTATGACAGTGACTTCATCCATGCTTTATCTGCCATGATCCATTTTCCCCAAGGATCAACTTCAAGATATGTTGAATTTCCATCCAACTAGGTTTGATTATGCATTTTTCATTTCTATTTGAGTCTCATGGTTTTGATATTCCTGGTTTGCTTCTTCGTAGGGGCACTCAATTGTCCCAAAGCGATTTTATATTTATTTCACACTTTTCATGTCATGATCTACTGTCTCTTATAGCAAATGCCTTACTTTGTTCTCTTCTATTTCCATTTCAAAATCTGTGGGGGAAGCTCTCGCTCATCCTGATGTTGACATGCCACAGTTAAGAAAATGTCTACATGCTAATGTGACTAATTTGTTACAGCGCTTGTCCTCCTATTCTTCTTCGAATTCAGAAGATGAATTCATTTGTCGCACTGTGTCAGGGGATCTTGTTTTGGCGACAGGTATGTAGAACTTTTCCAACCCATGAATCTAAAGTTCTTTGGGTTTTATTATTAGTTGAAAGTGAAATTTCATGCTACAATTTGGGGTTTGATCTAACTGTTTGATTATATTACTGCTAGACGTTTCGTCACATAGCTCATCCTCTTCAATTTTTCGCTTTGTAAGTATGTTATTACATTGCCAAACACAGTATCGCAATGTGTAGAGAGCTACAGCCACACTTGCCTAGATTGCTAAGAAAGGGGCACACGGTTGGCATCTTAGCAACCGAAAAGAGTTGTTTGAGTGAAAGCTGACCGTGATACGGGGAAAGGGTTCCTCGTAGGTTCGAAATTCGAATCGGTTTGAGGCTTGGACGCGACAAGCAGAAAGGATTGGTCAATCCATCTGCATTCTTATTAGAGAACAAGCTTAGAGACAAAGTTAGGAAATTTATTTAGTGATCTAGTTGATGAGAATTTGGAGACAATTCATTGCCAAGAAAGTTAAGGCATTGGTATGGCTTTGGCATATAACTCCTTCCAAGTATCTTTTGTAATGCCAAAAAATATTATTTTTATTGGGAATTAACTAAAGTTATTGAACATAGATAGAACGGTTTGACGGGCTGAGGCGGGCCAGCCCGCCAAGCTGCAGTTGGGAAATTCTCAACCCAGCTCAAGATGAATCATGGGTTAGGTGAATTAAATTTAGATTGTAAATTATGTAGGTCAGGAGAATCGAATGTTCGTGAATAAGTTTGGTATTCGACTTGGTAAGAGTTTATTTATGTTCATTCAATGCATCAATTAAATAAATAAATTTAAATAACTCATTAAATTAAATAAATAAACTTGAGCACATATGTGTTCAGTTCGTTAATGTTTAATAACGTCCGTGAATAACGTTTATGAATAATGTATATTAATAAAACTCATATCAATATCTTAAATAAACATAAAAAAGTTTTAAAATGAATAAA
Source organism: Boesenbergia rotunda (assembly GCA_024364735.1). Classification (NCBI taxonomy): domain Eukaryota; kingdom Viridiplantae; phylum Streptophyta; class Magnoliopsida; order Zingiberales; family Zingiberaceae; genus Boesenbergia; species Boesenbergia rotunda. The sequence continues at coordinate 67,216 of JAGFNQ010004529.1, forward strand.
CAATTTTGAATTATGAAAGTTCAATGACCAATCAAACAAGTAAAAGTTTTAAAAAATTAAATAAGTTTGAATTGAGAGCTAAATAATATCTAAATGAATTAAGCTTAAGCTAAGCTTGAATTGAGAGCTAGATAATATCTAAATAAATTAAGCTTAAGCCAAGCTTGAATTGTGAGCTCGATGACATCTAAACGAACCAAGTTTAAGTTCATAAAAAATAAACTACGTCAAGCTTGAACAATTATTTCAAACTGGGTTCATTTTAGTCTTGGCTCGGCTTGATTGCCTTATCAAACAAGTTTGAACACTCTAAAATTTGGTTCAACTTGACTTGTTTACAACCCTAAGTTAGCCTACAAGCCCATTGAATTTTAATTTTAATTTTAAATTTTAAAAAATAAAATTATTCTCAACCCACAAGTCAACTCAAACTCGTCATAGGTTGGTTTGCTTGGACTCACAACCTGTAGGGGCTGGGTCCATGCCTCCCTCTAGCTCCATCTAAATTGACGATTCTAAAAAATCTCTCATTGTCACGTGGATGATTGAAGGGAGCTGCTTCACTTATTTGCCAGGTGCGGCGCGCTCCTTGCTTTTATTTTTAATTATAATGGGTTTTTAATTTTAGTTTAAAAAAAAAAGTTAAAAACAAAGGTGTAAGAGAATGTAAGATATTGACGAGAGATTTTTTTTATATGGGAGATATGTGTAAAAAAAAATTATTTTTGACACGGTATTGAGGTAGCTCAAGGAGATTATTATGGATGACCTAAGTATAAATTCAATTAAAAAAAATTCATATAGGCGATCTTAAATAATTATTTAGATAGTACAATAAACAAAATTAAAATTTATAAAACTAAGTAATTTGTAAAAATTATTTCATAAATTAAGTGATTTTAAAATGTCCTTAATGTTCGACACCCGCGGCCCCTGGCCGCCGCCACTCCTCTATATATTGGAGGATGTTTGTAAGAATACTCGGAAATTGCTTGTGGTTTTCCAGAAATATAACGTGTTCCGCCGCCGCCGCTCGAGCGGTTCAAAGAGGAGCGCAGAACCCTCGCCGTCCCCCCTCTCGCCGCCCCTCCCTCGATCGATCTGTCGATGTTGAGACTGTGGAGGTGCTACCAGAACTGCCTCGCCGTTCATCCCGTGAAGACGCAAGTGATCAGCTCCGGGATCCTCTGGGGCTTCGGCGACGTTGGCGCCCAGGCGGTCTCCCGATGGACGGCGGCACCACAAGCGCACCAAAAGGTAGATTTTCTCTTTCTCGAACTTTCACCATTGATGTTTAAATTCGTTCTTCGGTTTTGATTTGTTTTTTTTTTGTTCCCTTCTAGTTTGGAAGGATTTCGTATGCGATGAAATATGGTTTAGGCTTGTCATTGATGATTTGTACTTAGAACGTTTCCGTCATTTTAGGGCAGATTCTTTGTTAGGACCAAAAAGAATTAGGATACCGATATTGTAGACTTTGGGCCTAAGTTCTCATGGTTTTGCTCTTGGGCTCTCCCCAAAAGGTCTCATGCCAATGGAGATACCATATTCCTTATAAACCAATGATCTTCCCATGCGTTTCTCTCCAATGTGTTTCTCAATGTGGGACTAAGTTTGCACTCTTGTAACCTCTAACAATCCCCCCCTCAAACAAAGGACCACATGCTCCCATGTGTTTCTCTCCAATGTGTTTCTCAACGTGGGACTAAGTTTGCACCCTTGTAACCTCTAACAATCCACCCCCTCAAACAAAGGACCACATGCTCCCACCACAAACGGAAACCTTTTTCGAGGTTTCCGTTCTTAATGTCTGATTCACTAGGACTTTCTGTCCCTCGGTCCACCTGACCTACTAGGACTTCACCACCTAGCCGCAGCTAGAGCTAGAATTGATCCTCTTTGATCAAGACACGGGAGCCCACATATCCTTTATTTAAGGCTTAACGCACATGGTTAGATCTGGATGAGCAACCTGGTTCTGATATCATTTGTTAGGACCAAAAGGAATTAGGATACCTCCACAATGGCATGATATTGTCCACTTTGGGCCTAAGCCCTCATGGTTTTGCTCTTAGGCTCTCCCCAAAAGCCTCATGCCAATGGAGAAACCATATTTCTTATAAACCAATGATCTTCCTATGTGTTTCTCAATGTGGGACTAAATTTGTACCCTTGCAATCTTTAACATTCTGCAAGTCCAGATGAAACATTTGCTTTATAGAGCTATTAGAGCACACTTCTGAAATTTTCCTGGAAACAACATCTTTATTATCTGGGCTATCGCTGATACTAAAGTGTGTTGGGAATACAAACAATAGAATGATAGAATGAAACCTAGAGCTGTAACGCTCTCCGTTTAATCAGGTTCTTTACCTAGATGTTGCAATTTAGTTCAGCTAAACTGAGCTATCTCCACTCTTCCCTCAGAGGTGAAGCCTCGTCAAAGTGAGGCTACATATCTCAGAACTAGGTCAAAGCAAAAGAGTTGGTGCCACATACTCTTTACTATATCCATTTGCATATTCGTAATTTGGTAGTTTTCATTCACCTCAACTCCCTAAATGACATAGGATCACTTCTTAAAAGTATATTGCATTAGTATTTTTACCCACAATACTAAACAGATCATTTCCCTTGGGAAAAAAAGTACACAAACAGATAAAAGGGGTGTTTTCAGGAGTTCTTGGAGTAATGATGTGATGATATGATCTTCTGTTTAAATGTTTAGGAGGATACTGTACTATACTGTCGAGAAGCTTAAAATTGCCAAAGAGAAAGTATATGAATTATTGGGCTTTTAATTACTTGAGCTTAGTTTACCAAGGAACAAAATTTCCACTCTATTCATCTATTCTTCAATCAGAACAAAATTGAGTGTCCAAACTTGTTTGTTGCCTCTCTTGATTGTTGAAGTCATTTGATGTTCTGCATTCGAGCATGTACTCTGCTCCAGGATCCATAACTGTGGAAATATCAAAAAGTCATTACTGTGATCGATATACATCTTTCTGTCATCTCTATCTCTCTGTGAACATGATGCTTCTTATCAAATCTCAGTAACCTTAACCTTCGCAAAGGAATATTGCGTTAGTATTATGTTTTTGGATTAGCATTGCCTTTCATTTTATGACTAGTTTGAAGAATAAACTCTAAATGGAGTTGTATAAATGATCCTATTCTTCTCATCTCATTCATTTCTTTTTGTCTGAATCGCTTATTTATTTTTGGTGCCTATACTTCTCTTCCGTAAATAACTTGAAGTTCATGTTTTAATCCCAATACTCGAAAATGTTTCCATAAGCCTCATCTATGTAATTTCTATCACATGCTACTCCGGCCCCCACGGGCTAGATTGGATGGTAAGGCGCCTGGCCGATTTCGTCGAGATCACAGGTTCGAGGGTCGCCAGTTGCGCACAGGGATAAAACCTTGGTCTGCTGGCATTAATTCCCAAGAACATATCCTCTGTCTCGAGATTCTTTCTGTCCCCGTGTCCCAATTCGTTGGCGATGGCCGACGAGTCCTTCGATCGTCGATCAGACACCACCGGCAGCCTCCGGCCGCGGCTCCGAACAAAACTATACCCTAGAGGGTACGGTGAACTCGTCGGGGATCGTCGTAATTGCGATCTCGCCGGATTCACCGTCAAATCCGGCGAAATCGCAATTGCGACGCTCTCGACCGATTCACTGTTCTTCCAAGATATCGTTTGGTTCGGGACGACGATCGAAGACTAAAGATGGTGTCTGATCGACGATCAGCGAATTCGCCGGCCATCGCCGATGAGTTGGGACACATGGACAATGAAAATCTCGGGACAGAGGATTCCATGTGTTAATTCCCTCAACCCCAGACGCTTCACCACACCAGTGATAACCGTGGTTTGCCTCCCTCTAGAAACCTATGGGGTCGGGACCAGGGGGCCGCTAAGGTGGCGGTTCCACCTTTTTTTTCGTATCACATGCTACTCCGATTCTAGGCTAGAGATCAGTAGTCTACTTGGACTGTCTGCCTCCTGAAATTGGAAATTTGATATTAAAGCATTTTGGCGAATTAGTTCATAACATTCACCAAACAGGTGTTTCTTATCATAGAAGATGAATTCTTCATGTCACTCCTGTTGTTCTGTCGGCTAATTGTTGATAGCTACGCTGTGCATTTCAGGAAGAAGGCAAGGATATTAAAATGGACTGGAGAAGGGTGGTGACAACAAGCATGTTTGGGTTTGCATTCATCGGACCGGTCGGCCATTACTGGTAAGCAAGAGCTCTTCTCAAAACTCTCGGATCATTTACTTCCCATTGAATGCTAACTTGCTTCACTTCCATAATTTTACTTTTGTTATGTACTTTAAACATGATTCATAGATCCAATGGATGAATTTTTTTTATAGAATAAAATAGGTGTATAAAATGTTGATCATGAATAATCGGAGTTTAAATGGCTCAAACAGACATATTGCTTTCTGTGTAGGTACGAGTACTTAGACCATATTGTCCGATTTCGTTATCGACTCCGCCCCAAGTCGCTAAAGTTCGTCACGGCAAAGGTGGTGGCAGATGCACTTCTTTTGGGTCCTCTAGACCTACTGATCTTCTTCTCTTACATGGGAGTGGCCTCCGGGAAGGGCCTAAAACAAGTGAAAGAAGACGTGAAAAGGGACTTCCTTCCCGCCCTCCCAGTAGACATGGCCATTTGGCCTCTAGTCCAGTTTGCAAATTTCCGGTACGTCCCGGTGAGGCGGCAGCTTCTCTATGTGAATCTAGTTTACCTGTTTGAGAGCTGCTTCTTGTCCTGGATCGAGCAACAGGGCAATGCTCCCTGGAAGAAGTTGTTTACGTCCAAAAATACTAGAGTCGCTCTCATTTCTGACCACCCTGATATTTCTTAATTATAATCAAATTCTGAACCACCGACCTTTTTTTTTAATTGAGGTCTCATTGTTACTGATTTTCTATGATTCTTAGTAACTATCTTGTATGTTCACAATGTGATATTACTTAACAACTGTGTTTAAAAATAATGTTATTCTCATGGCATATCGATGTAACTCAATTTGTGTTGATACTGTTCCATTATCAATTTTTCATTCATCATCACAGGGATTTGGAGATCATATTCTCTGTACCTATTCCCTGTCTAGTATATCTATCTTCCTACTCTTCTTCATATTTATTGAATTAATCCCCAGTCACGATGTATTTTTTTTAAAAAAAAATCAAATAAAATATGAATCTTGAAATGTTAGACTTCTGGATCATCCGCAACGAATATTTTTCGATTTATTTTAATGGCAGATAAAAAATTTTCGTAAGACTAAATCGGTCATCCGAGATTAAAAAAATCTTATTAATTATTTTTTTTATATTTGTTGAATATTTAACTTCCATTCTCATATTGGATATTTAACTTTAATTCTCATATACAGTCGGCTAAATAAAGAGATAAATAAAGATTTTTTTTAAAAAAAAATATCAGAATAGTGTATAGATTGAAATATATCATATCCGTTTTCATTCAAATATCTGTACTTAAATATCTAATTATTCAATCCAATCTAAAATTTCTCTATTTTTCTCTCTTCAAATCGGATATAGATTATCCTCCCTTCAAATCGGATAATCTATAAAGATTATCGATTCAGATAAAAATTATCATCCCAAGGCTCAATAGTATTTCCTTAAAAAAAATTAACTTGACCCTTTTAGATTGTAATATAATTCTTTTGAAGATTTAAAATTACAATATATAGCATTTGAAACTGTAATATTTATACCGGAAAAGAAAAAAAAAACAAAAGAATATGACCACTGATGATCTTTGATCGTCTATCCCGAATTAAATTATATCTTAGAAAACGATGAATCCGTCAAAATCGACGATGAATGATACGAGATCACAATTGCAACGATCCCCGACGAATTCATCATGCCCCATAGGATATAATTTGGTTCGGGACGGAGGCCATCAATAATTGATCGACCATCAAACGATCCGTCAATTGACGATCAAATTTTTTCATTAAGACATTCACTTGTGAATATCATATCCCAAAACAAAAATAGACGAACCTGGTCGATCGAATAAAACAAAGTCATTTAGTCTTGGAAAGAATAATCACATTGAATGTTAAGGGCAAAACATTAATGACAGTGTCACACATAGCATGAACAGGGGGGCATTTCAAGAACGAGAACTAGTGCTGACGACCATGGAATTGGATACAAATCACAGGCGAAACTGATCGAGTATAATCTGAGGTAAAAATATGGCAAACAACAAACAAACTAGGCGAGAAACACAAGTGAATTCGATCTAGCACTCACAACCGGAAGAGTTTTGCTGGTTCGCACGCCCTGCCACATCGATCGTATCAGGAAGATATCTGCATTCGAACATTATTCTTGAGAATTCACAACGAAACAAATTGCATATAAACACTTTAAGCAAAGTCTACTCCAGTAGAAGATAATTTCCACTTGAAACTATCTTATATTCAGGGGAGAAAAATGACAAAGAGAAAGGAAATTATGCAGGAAAAAAAAACAAAAAACTAACCCTTCGATTTTTTTACCATTCGGCCTAATCAAATCTATTTGATACCTTCCCTCCTTTCTAACGATTTTAGACGGAAACTAAAGTGTGGTAAGGCTCATCTACCTCCCTCATTTTTATTTTTCTTCTACCCGAGTAAAAAAAAAAATTGAGTGCCTTCTTCCTTTCCCTCTAGTCTGCCTTACTCATGTGAGGGGCTATTGTCTATTCCGTGCAGGAGCAACAATCTTAATCATCTGCTAACAATGTTGTCACACGAATTCGAATCCCCACACATTGGGGGGAAGTCCTCCCGAGGAAATTGTTTATCATTAGATCAAACAACTATTTGAATGAAATGCAGATGATAAGATTGGTGCTTACATATCTTCCTCAGGTTCATTCTTTAGAGCATTCCTGGCGATACACTGGAAAGCAGCTTCCACATTGAATCCTTCTTTTGCTGATGTCTCAAAATAGGGGATGTTGCCCTTCGATGCACACCAAGCTTTAGCTTTCTTCTCTGAGACCTGAAAAGTATGTAAGGGGAATGAGACTTCGTAAAAAGTACAGTATGACTTGCAAGGATTTCATTTCATGACTATGAAATCATGTATCAACATCAAACAATGGGTGCAAAATAATTTATTATTGTTGTTTGCATTGTTTCTTAAATCTAACTATTATGCCAAAATTTATTGTCTATCTCGCATTAGAAGGGGAGAATGTCTTACCACGCGGCTGTTGCCACCATCAATATCGATCTTGTTACCCAACAATATGAAAGGGAAGTTCTCAGGATCAGATGGACTAGCCTGGAAATGTGATAACCACATGAATGTAACGCAAAAAGATAGTACATTTCATCCTCTTTTATCTTGCTGCAAATTAATGAAGAGGGCAAAACATAAGTTACCTGAATCAGAAATTCCTCGCGCCAATTATTCAAGTTATCAAATGATTTCATAACATTGACATCGTAGACGAGGACACAGCAATCAGCTCCGCGATAGAAAGCCACACCAAGGCTCTGAAATCTTTCCTGCCCCGCTGTGTCCCAGATCTAATGATTAAAACATCAGTTAGTGAGCAAACAAATAACTACTTTAAGATAGACAATAGGAGTTTTAAGGAAAATGATTAATCATAAGTTCTACAAATTTATTAGAACAAAAAACATATTTACAATGAAAGAAGCAAAAGAAAGTGCTAAACAACATTTCTATTGCTGATTACAAATTGTGTTTATCACAAGTGTACGCATGTGTGTGGTTGATGTTGTCGATCTACTGAGCTATGCATGCTGTTATGCGCTTATAGTTTTTAACACTTAACGGGTAGATGACCATGTCAACCAGCATGCAGATATTGGAATACTTGAAGTACCACATATGAATATATTGTAACAAGAATCTAACATTACAACAAATAGGTAAATGGCATGTTCCAATCATTTGAATTTACCACTCTAAAATCCGACCAAGTGTGGCATGTCTCCTCAAGCACAGATATGACTAAACTACCAAGCAGGTCATAGAGGCTCAACCAATACAGCAACAGATATATCCAACTATGAACCTATATGATATACCAACAGGTATTAACAACAGCTACATTCAAAATGAGAAAACTTCATACTCCTATCTTCTTATTTGAAAACATAAAGAAAAAACAAATCATACATGTAGATAACTTCAAGAGACTAGCCCTACAACTTGGAAGGATCAGGATTATGACTACAAAACATAGTTCAACTATCAGCTAGCCCCCACAATTAATGAATTAAGAACATCCTTTCAGGAAATAACAAAATAATAAAATTTTCCAATTTCTTCTACAACCATGCCATCAATAGAATACAAGAATAAAATGTCTCCCCAATACGTTCCTCAAGAAATCTGATTCATGTTCAGGACCATCAAAAAGAAATATTGGCAGCAATCGTGAATCTTACAATATTCACCAAGTACTGTTCATAGGCAAACAAAGTCATTATACGGATGTAGAATGGATGCTTATAGGGAGTACTTAACCTGTAAAGTGAACAATCTGTCATCGATCTGGACTTCTTTGGTCAAGAAATCAGCCCCAATGGTGGCTTTATACTGGTTGCTGAACTTCTTGTTCACATATCTAACCAATTCCACCCGATCACAAATTACACGTAAAAAAGAAAATCCTTCTCCTATTCAAAATAAAAATGCGAAAAACAAAAGAGAAAGCGCTTTGAGCGTACTGATTCATCAGAGAAGTCTTCCCAACCCTAACAACGAAAACAATTACAACAGAGGAACAGAGTATCGTTAAAAATCGAGAAGGGACAAGGGTAAATCTTCGTGTCAAACGAGATTCAAGGAAATCTCACCCGCTGTCGCCCAGGATGATGACTTTGAGAAGCATACGCCGACGGGACGCCATGGATTCCGAGGTCGGCGAAGCGGAGAAGAAGGATGAATCCTCGAGCACCTTCGATCAGGGTTTCCTCCCCGATCCCGAGATTGAACCCTAGGAATCTAAATCAAGCGAGCGAAAGCTGGACAAAAGCTGCGACAGCGCATCGACCACTATAAATAACAACCGGCGCATGTAGCGCGTTTTCTCTACGACTTTCCTACCGGCCCCGTGATTGGACAACTTACTCTCTTTGACGTGGGCCCAGCTATCCAGCCAATGAAATGGCACCGTAACAATCAAAAGATTTTATAATTCAGCTCACTTTATTATTTAATAAAATCAATAATAATAAAGAACAATTAATTAATATTGTTTATTTATTTATTGTTAATTTAAAACCTTTTATAAATAACAAGTTAGGCAATGACGTAATAACCAATGTTCTGAAAATCAGATCGGATCAGCCGGACGGACCGGTTAAATCGGGAACCGGTCAGATTTTCGATTCGAGTTGACTTTAAAAATCGGCTACTCAAAAATCGAGTGCGAACCATTTTGAACCGGTCGGGAACCAGTGAACCGGGCAAACCTGCTTAGTTTATTTTATTTTTTATTTTTTAATTTTTTCCTTTTTGCAGTTTTGTTTTCTTACTGAAAGATAAAAATTGAAAAATAAAATGTTGAAAACCTAATTTGCTTTCACCCAAAGTCCCAAACGAACAAATCTGTTGTTTGCTTGTAAGAGAGTCACCACCGCTAACCTCTTGCCACATTGCCCCGCCTCCACCAGCCACGACCCGTTGCTAGCCTCGTTGCGTCATCGTGTTGGCATACAAAGACAGCAATATATAACATATTTGGAAAAGTGATTTTGCATGTGCTTTGCTAGTGTCCTCTGTTTAAGTGTTTATTGGTGAACAAATACTATCGTGATATAATTTTAACTTCTAATAAGATTCTTCAATTCGTATCCAGATTTAATTTCTTGAACCCAATAGGTTTAAACTTGATTTTTTCTTTAAAACTAACCATTTTTTCAAAAATACCATGTTGAATTGCTAACAAAAATATATCACATGCTCGACCTAATTGATCTAATATTGAAGAAAGTAGTTGGATAAGTCGTTAGTTTCGTATATTTATATAAATATATATTTTATTATATACTGGTTATATTCCAGTTTGACCCCCGATTAAACCGGTTGAACTTTTAAACCTCTAAACTCTTGCCTCGACCGATTCAATATCCGGTCTGATTTTCAGAACCTTGGTAATAACACTGCTTGGCTTTAACCATTAACCCCATTACAATTTCCTGAAATCAAATTCACACCATAGTTGTGACTAGTGTTAGTTGCCAACACGCACAGCAATCTAACTAAAGTATAGAGCTGAACCACAACCTTCAGCAATGGGAAGACATGGTGATTCGTAACTGGTTGGGCAGGGATTGAGTCGATGGACACTGAAGACATTTGACGACAGAAACCCGCTAGTTTCGGTCATTCCAGTTCTCTCGTCCAATCGAAACGTTGCCAATCTCGTGCAAATCTAGCCACTGCCTGCTGTTGTTTGTCTGTAGATTCATGTCTTCTACTCCGATACATGTCTTCCTCTGGGAGACGTAGTAGGCCTCTGACGACGTTCAAACCAAAACCGCTCTCGAAGTTGCTGTCTTTGTCGATGACATGAACGAAACCCTTGTCGAGGCCGAATTCCACGTGGAAATAAGAAAAATTCTCAGGGATAACTTGCCGCAGATTCCCGCTTGTTGGGATGACTTTTTTCATTTCATGCTGACCCCACTCTTCCTCCGCTTCTTCGAGTGCCTAAATAAACATGAATGTTGTTCATAAGAAAAGCCAAAACATCAAGTTTGCTAATGGTTGAGTAATGTCTCCTGTTGTTCTTATAACAATTGTTACAAATGTACTAGCCATTTCAAAGGGTTTCTAATCGAGAATGTGTTTGAGTTCAAAAAATAGTGATAAAAAATGCTTACCTTTCTGAAATACATTGGTGCTTGTTCGGCGCGCTCAGAGGGTATAGGAATGCACTCGAGCAAGCAGTGGCGGCGCTGCTTTGACAATCCAATGGCAGTTTCGAGAAATAATGCATCCTTGTCTTGACTGGCAAACATCTTCACTAAGCACTTCTTGAAATTACGGATCTCGTCCCCAACATTTCTATCTACAGATCTTGTTGCAGCTTCATGCTGTGTATAAGATGGGAAATATCACAATTATAGGACTTCAGACTAAAATGAAATGCAGTAAAGGAATAAATAATTTAGGTTGCTGTTCCTGCCAAAACACTAGACTCACTAGATAGAGCATGATAATTCAGAAACATACAAGATATGCACTACCAACAAAAGAATAAATGAATATAAGTGATGACTACTACGTTAACTATGAGACAAATGAAATTACAACACGGAAACATAAAAGGGAATGTGAAGTTTCTTAACTGCAATGACAAAATGCAGCAATATGATAACTGTAGGTCAAATATATAAAAAAGAGAATTCTAAAAGAGTAAGAGGGTAAAGTGACCAACCTGCATTGGCAAAATGTAGCAATGCCCTTCAACAATAGGCTGTCGCTGAGGTAGCATCAAGTAAGTAAAATTTGCAATTGACACAACAAGATGTTTTGGTCTTGATGGGTTTTCAAAACAAAATTGACAGCGCTCTTGTTGAGTTAATAGTCGTTTTGAAAAATTTCTGTCCTCAGCCACATTCTTTTTCTTTTTATTATTTTTTTTGCTAGGAGCGACATCAAACCCATACTCATCTTCTTCGCCCAAGCTGTATTTTTTGTTCTGCATTATTGTCTGCGCAAGATGTAAATCAGCATCCTCTTCTCTCCTTTTGTGTTCTCTAGATGCTTGCTTCATTACATATCTGAAAAGAAAAAAAAAAGTTGGTGACAAATGAAATTTTACTCAAAATGTCAGAGAAACTATTGATATAATGAAAAGTAAACAATTCAAAAGCTTCGAAACTGCAATACTTGATCAGCCTCCATTCTTCTAAAAGCTTGAAAGATGATGAAATTCTATGTAAGAAATCGACTATTGATTAAATTCAGTTCATTCTTCAATCTGTACTAGTAATAATACAAGTAGGCCATTGGAAACTCAATACAAAGTTGAAAGCATCCACTAGTTTAGAGTATCTACGAATAGAAGAGGAAGATGGAAGGCATAAGTTTGCAAAGCCAAAGGAGGATAATATTAAAGGCAAGGAAATGAAGCTCATTTCCAAAACCCACTAATGTGGAGTACAACACCCAACACCCGCCAACACAAGGAGATGCACTTGCTTTTGATATGGTGTCAAAAGTAGTCGATGCAGTCGCATATTTTAAGCTCACAAATTAAAATGATAAGCAATTAACAGAGAAACTATTAAATTAGTTTTGTTCTTTCACATGTACTCATTTTAGAAAGAATGTGATAATTGTATAACCCATACCTGTCTTTGCTTCCATGTGTTTCCAATCTAACTGCCTTAGTGTCGGCATCTGCATTCTCAACCATAGCTTCCATCTCTTTCTGGTTACATAACATTTCTAGTTAAACAAGAAACCACGGTGCAATTTCTGCTAGTAAATTAGCAGCTAAAATGTATGATCATGAGCATTTAATCCGTCTCTCTTTTTGGAGGAAAATCTCTATTATTTTATTTACATACTGATACAGTAAATGCAAGTACTTGTATTGCCCAAATTATTTAGAATTTGTATACCCATACTGAACAGGCCAGTTCAATTGGGTAAATCTGGACCAAAGGTCGAACATTTGAAGTTTTATTAGTGCTGAGCACGTATAAACCAGATTTTGGGCCGGTTAAACTGGATAAACCTGGAGCTCGGAGGGGTTCTAGGGGCCAGTCCAGTTTTTAGAACAATGGTTTCACGTGTAAGAAAAGAAACCAGCCAATTCTGGCTGGCAATAACTAAGTCATAAAATGGCCATCCCACTGGACTTGCTCACTGATATAACAGGTGAAGATGCAAAATTGAAATAAACTCTTAAATTTAACAGAAAATTGGGGAATAGTTTTTGTTCTTGTTCCATAATGTGAAAAATGAAGGACTATAAGACAGGCTGTTAAGGGGGATATCAGTTTTGCTAGCAGATTATTGTTGATGTATTAATTTCAAGTTTTCCATTGCCAGTCCTACAATTTTGACAGGAATATAAATCAAGGCAATGTCTCACCGCCAATTTCTCAGCCTCCTCATGCTTTCCTTTCATACGAAGCTGTAAAACCTTTGCTGCCAGTTGGTTTGCACTCAGCACTGGTGTCTGTAGCTGTAAGGAATTTTCTTCGTAACCTTCACCTTTGGAAGACTGCAATCTCTTCTCCACTTGATTATTTGCCCTTGGACTTGGATCTGTGGCATTTGTAGAAACATCCGCAGATTTATTTTGAAGCTGAAAAATCTTCTCCATAAAGCTGCCATCATTTGCAAATTTATTTAAGTCGGATATGGCTGATGATATTACGGATTTGTCCTCCGCTGACATATTAGAACTTCTACTTTTTTTCCAGGACAAATTATCATGTTTAGGCCTTCTCATTTCAGAATTTCGTGAAGAAATATCATTATATTCTCCATGTATCTGTTGAATGCTTCTTTTAGTTCTATCAGATGGAACTGGTTCAGGAAATTCACTTGGGCCTTTCTTTCGGTCTCTTATAGCATGCAAATGAGCATGAGAAGGGGCAGCCCTCGAAGCTGCCACAGAGGCAGTCAATTGGCCCAATGAACCCCATCGTTCTTCAACAACCTAGATGAAAAGGCAAAACCTTGACTTCCCAAATGTACACATTGATCATGCAAGAAGTATATATACCTACCTTATCGAGCTTTCGTCCTTCACGTGCTGCCTGCTCTTTTGCGCGCTTTAAGGCTTTCAGCCTCCAGCTTGCTCCCCCATCGCCTACAGCTGAAGAAGAGGGTTTGCCACTGATATCTGAAATCATTGAATCGTCTGGATACCCAGTGCCATTATCTTTCAGATAGGGATTCAATTCCCGTGGATGTGTTCTCTGTTCCTGTAAGTCCAGAGCCATGAAAGATTAACTTATCCATAAATAGGGCCAAACAAGATATGAGATTTATTAAATTTATTATGATTGACACAATTAATATTTATATTATATTAATTATTGTATTGATAATATGTTAATAATAGTAATTTCATAATTATGATATACAATTAAAGTTTCTAACCAGTTGAATTAATAAAAAGAATAATTCTAAAACCCTTGCAAAGGGAGGGGCATTATAGTAGTTCTTGAAATCACCTCAACAGCTTCATGCTCTTCAGTTTCTTCCTTCTCATGTGCATGACTATCCTCAATCATCTTATCTGTGGGTCTCAGCATCCAATCCAAGCCTAATTCCTTCCTTACAATCTCTTCATTGTTCTGATGAAATAGGTCTCTATCACTATCATTGTCAGAAACATCCTCTGCTAAGCAAAAATAAAGCAATAAAAAAAAGCAATTAAGTCCATAACTCTATTTCCTAACAACTATATATACCCAATTTTTAAAAATGAAATGATTGATAATTTTGAGAAAAAAGACAAAGAAGTTCTAGAAATGATTACCAGATCTTTTTTCCTTTCGCTTTGTTTTCACTTCTCTACTTCTCTTTCTTTGTTTTCGCTTTAGCTTGCCTTTTTTCCTCTCATTATCTTCAGACGATGATGAATAATCATCCGATGATGATTCTTGTCTTCTCTTCCTTATGTCTCTCCTCTTGATCTTTTTGGCTCTAGATTCATCTGAGTCTGACTGAGATTTTTCCTATTAGAAGATAGATACTTCAAACAAACTCATATTCGAGAAGAATAGAGAAGATGAGAATAAGGCAAGGAAGTTACTGAAAGGAGCTTTTCTTTAGGAATGAATTTGATTCCAGAAAACATTGTCTTCCACTCCTGTTGTGCTGTGGCTGAACCAATCACGAATCAGAAAACTATGCAAGGTTTAAACTGTAATCAATTAAGGAGCTAAGGAATGCTCCTTGACAATCTAGTCTATGACCAAAAAAATAACAATCTTATCAGTTTAACATTGAGTTCAAGTCCAAATTTCTGCGAAAATAACGTTAAACTAGAAATAAAATGTTGGGGAAAAAAAATTAAGCCAACGTATCTAGTCATCCACATAACACGAGTCATGCGTTCGACAATGAAAAGAAGAGAGAGGAGAAGAGGGATGTGACAGCCTTGACAATCAGAAGGAGAGGGGGAGAAGCTCAACGAAATGTAATGATAGAATGATAGCTCTAGAATTGATTTCTTGCTTGAGGTTTTTCGCTATGAAAATGAGGGTTTGGATTTGAAATTCTAAGATTAAGAAATGAAATAGCAATGTAAATATGAAACTAACCAAAGACAATACAAATAATAAAAACCTAATATAACCTACAGTATGATTGCAAGGAAATTAAAAGCAATATAAACTAACATTAAATGAAACTAACATGAACTAAATCTAATCTAACCTAACTTAATTGCATCCAAATAAAAGACATAAATATAAAAAAACATAAAATATTCAACAATTAAAGCATAACCAACAATCTAACTAGAAAAATAACAAAACTTAAGCATATCAAATGGAAGAAGCATTTCATCCAACAATTGGTGGGCATGAAACAATTGGATCATAATGTGTGCAATTGAAATATGGGAGAACAACTCAACAAAATTTTAAAAAAAAACAATCGACTAGCATAAACCACACATAAGAGTACGACTAAGCTCGTGGATGGATGTAGGTTACGGATGAATTTTCAGATGTAGTGGCTGTCCTGAAGGGATTGAGTGCTCTCCTCTTCTAACCAGAAGAAGATAGTTACCGTTGAATTGGAAGACAGTTACCCACCTCTTCTAATCCGAAAAGAGGAATAGGAGAGGTGGTCGTGGATCGCCGAAGAGGGCTGCCGGTGGCAGATGGACTCTCCACTTCTAACCCGAAGTGGAGAGCAAGGGGGCGGCTTCCAGATCTCCCTCTTCTAACCCGAAGAGGAAGATGGCCGGATGATGAAGAGGGAAGGAAGAAGATGATCAGTACCTTCTCTTCTAACCCGAAGAGAAGTTGGCCGGAGATGGTGGAAGGTGAGGAAAAGGGCACCGACAGTTCTCTCCCGTGAGGATGAGATGATGGGGAGGATGGATGAGGAAATCCGGAGCTTGCTGTGGGTTGCGGGTTGAAGATGGAAGGGGTTGAGATGGAGGCCGGTCAGCGGTGATGAGGGATGTGGTGGTGGCGCGGGCGGCCGTTGGTGTTCGCTGATGGAGGAGAGGGAGTGGAGGCGTCCCAGCCGTCGGGAAGAAGGTAGCGGGAGGCTGAGAAAGGGCCTTCGTGAGGAGGAAGGGGGGGGCTGCGTGGGATCTTCTTGGTGAACCGGTGGCTCTTCCTGAACCCTCCAAAAATTGAACCAACTTCTCAATGAATCGCTTTCTAAGTTGCGCTCTGTGTATTTGGGAGAGCGAAAAGTAATATTAAAGAAAAAATTTTCCAGTCAAAATTTGTTCGTTGTTTATTTGTTAAAATTTAAAAAGGAAAGAAAAATATAATTCATCCATGAATAATTTTGGAATCAAAATTGATCATCTCAAAATCGGACGAAAATCAATAGATAGATAAAAAAAAATGATACATATAGCCTTTTTTATTCAAAAAATTATGTAATATATAAAAAAAATGTTGCATATACCCTTTTTAACTCATAAAATTACATCATATGACCAAAAAAAAAATAGTGCATGTGCCCTTTTACATTAATAAAATTACGTCGCATGTACCATCTTTCTCAATCAAGATAAATAAGCAAGTAAAAGAAAAAATTTCTTTCCCTTTTCATTCCCTTCCCATGCCCCTAAGTTTGGTTGATTCATCCATCATCAACTCTTTTAGGTAAACAGAGCATTTGGGATGAGACGGATTTGTCATCTCCATTTTCATCCCCATCTCTGAATTATATCATCGTCGTCATTCTAGTCTTGATTCCTGATTTTATCTGATCGGAGAATCCCCATCCTCAATCTCACGGGGATTAAATCCTTATATCTGCCTCTATCCCCGTTTCAAATTGATCCGCTATTAAAATTTAACCCTAGATATTATAAAAAATTATGTAAAATATACTTATTTAATAATAACAAATATTATTATTATTTTTATTGGGTTTATCGGAACTATAGGGACGAATTCAGGAATGGAGATAGCATCTCATACCCGCCTCCAATCTACTGTGGGGATTTGAAAAAATCCTCGAACCCAAATTCATACCCGATAACATCTTCGAACCCGCCCTTTTTGGATTTTTCCATACGGAATCTTGAATCTATCGCAGGGGTCCTAAATCTATTGAGAAAATTATCATCCCTATCAACTATTCAATTGGACCAAGTTGCATGCACACGGGATCCTCTGTCCCCGTGTCATAACTCGCCGGCGATGGTCGACGAGTCCTCCGATCATCAATCGAGCACCATCATTAATCTTCGATCGTCGTCTCGAATCAAACGATATCCTGGGAGAACAATGAATCGGTCGAGATCGTCGCAATTGTGATTTTGCCGGTTTCGACGGTGAATTCGACGAGATCGCAATTGCCACTTGGTGTAAGACCAGCTCTTAGGGGCTTGCCACTTGGTGTGTAGCCATAGATTCATGTGAGGTGTCATAACTAAAGTTGGGTGTCATAATTTGTAACGACCCGGAAAATCTCCTCAATATTTTCTTTAAAATATTGATCATGTCTAGATAGTTTTAAAGGAATTTAGAGATACTAGTACGAACCTTAGCCTAATTATCCATAATTTCTCATTTAAATCGAGAAGCTAAGTACTAATGGGCTTTTCTAAGACCATGGTTATTAGTGGATTTTAAGTGAAATTTAATATAAATATAAATGTGTTTTAATTAGGAGTATTAGCATGATCATGGGGGAATTTTTGGAGAATTTTCAAAAATAAGATAAAAATAAAATAAAATATAAAAATAAAGTGCATGCACCAAGGATTGAACCTTAGACCTATGGTACCACCATGCATGTACTAACCAATTCACCTAGCAAAGGAGTGCTACTAGAGAATGAAGTAGATTTTGGTTAAGGCTTAGGGAAAATGAAGAGTCATCCACCATGACTCTTCACTTGCCCTCCTTAATGTGGTTTAAAGAGGTGGCATGGGAGTTACTTTCTTCTTCCACCAAGTCCACCCTTCTCCCTCTTCCTTCCTCATTCTAGCCGAAACCTCAAGGGGGAGTTTCCCTTTGGAAAAGTTTCACAAGAAGGTCTCTCTTCCAAGATCCAAGTTTTTTTACAAGGTTGCAAAGGCTAGGGGTGGTCAAGAGACAACAAGGTTTTCATCCTCCTCCCCATCTAAGGTCTATAACCAAGGTAAACCAAGGTAAGACCCCCTCACCTGTGGTATGATAGCTTCCAAGTTATTTATCATGATCTAAGTTTTATTGGCATGCTATGTTGAAAACTCCATGGTTAGGGCTTGTAAAGATTTCGGTCAAGCAAGGTTTTGGGCTAAAAATCATGTTAAAAACCTCTCTTATGTTTTTCAAATGTTTACTCATGATAGGTTAAGCAATAAAGTATGATGTTTGAAGTTTTTGTAGCACCCTAGAACCCTACTAGGGTTTCGGCCACATCAAGGCTAAAGGGCTAGGGGTTTCGGCCAACTCATGGTTTGGGCCTAGGACTTAGGGTTAAATCCAACCAAGGGTTCAAATGGTTTTCCATGACATGATATGTAAGGTATGGGATGTTAATCATGACCTAGATAAACTTTCTATGGCTTTATGTGTTGGTGCCCGGTTAGTTTTGATGTGATCCACCAAGTTAGTTGGGTCCTGTTGGTTTACTGATCCCTCTGCTAAGTGTGCAGGAGCTTAGGTACGGAGGAAGTCGAGCGTAAGACGTGGCGGACGAGAAGGATTGCGCGGGAAAGCGAGCCGACGGGCTGGTGCAATCCGAGGGACGCGGAAGCTGTGGAAGAGTACGCCGGTGGAACGAGAAGGACGTGCGCGGTGTCCGAGGGACGAGAAGCCGGGAGGAAGGACGCTCGAGGGGCGAAAGACTGGAGTCGGGTTCGGGTGAGCCTAATTCCAGTTGGTCAGAAATCACCTAAAAAATCTACTTACAAACGTCTTTTATAAAAGTTTTTAATTTAATCTTTTAATTAAAGCTTTTAATTAAAAGTCGATTATAGCTTTTATTAAAGCTTTTAATTAAAAGCTGATTATAGCTTTTATTAAAATGTTTTAAAGCTTTTAATTAAAGCTTGTTAAAGCTTTTTAATTAAAAGTCGATTAGAGTTTTTTTTAAAAGCTTTTAATCAAAGCTTGTAAGCTTCACACGGAAGCAACGTTCAAAAAAAAAAAGGCAATGGTCAAAAGTCAATCGAAACGTTGGAGCCGATTAAAAGAGAAAAAAAAATTTTCTCTTTTAATCAGAGTTCAAAATTTGATTGAGATAATCTTAGATCTACGATCAAGATACAACTCAATCTTGTATCAACGATCAAGATCATATCACTCAACCTATAAATAGGCTTAGAGATTTAGATTCAAAGTAATTCATTGAGTTGTAAACTCTCTTTCTCTCTAAGCTTTCTCTGTGCTACAACTGTAAAGGCTTCTCCACCTTAAGGAGTTTCTGTTTGAGCATCAACTGCCTTGGAAGCAACGACTCTGTTGCAACCAAGTTTTTTTTAAAGAGAGTGTTAGTGCTTATTTTTCATAAACCGTCTATTCACCCCCTCTAGCCGGTCGACCCGATCCTACAAGTGGTATCAGAGCAGGTTCGCTTTTGAAGGACTAATCGCCTGAGAAAGCAACAAGACGATGGCCGGCGCGCACATTCATCCACCTAAATTCGAAGGGGATTTCACCGTCTGGAAGAAAAAAAATGGAGGTATTTTTTCGTACAGATTTTGATATTCTTTTATCAATAAAATATGGTTTTGCAGTTCCTAAAGATGTGAACGGGGATGAAAAAGAAGAAAGCTTGTGGAATAAGAAGGAGCAGTCGGAATCTGTTTCGAATGGTAAGGCCGAGTTCCACCTCCTAACAGTCTTGCCTACTCAAGAGGTAAACCGGATCGGCAACTACCACTCCGCAAAAGAATTATGGGAGAAGTTCCTAGAACTTCATGAGGGTACCTCTGAAGTCAAATCAGCAAGAAAGGATCTCCTCCGGAACCAGCTGATAAACCTGCAAATGAAGGAAGGAGAAACGGTGGCTGAACTTCATGCCAAAATAAAGGAGCTAATCTCCGGACTCACCCAACTCGGCGAATCGGTAAGTAATCGCGACTCCATTCGATACGCCCTCAACGCCTTCCCAAGGACCCAGGAGTGGAGCTCAATCGTCGACGCTTATTACATCTCCAAAGATTTAGAGGTAAGTACATTAGATGAAATGTTTTCCATTTTCGAATTACACGAATATCGGTGGGCAGGATCTAGAAAGACGAAGAATCTGGCCCTAAACACAAGGAGAACGGAGAAGGAGTCCGAATCCTCGACGGACGACGAGACAACGCAAATAGTAAGTTCGTTTAAAAGTTTTTTTAAAGCTAATAACTTTTCGAGAATGCAGAAGAAAAGGCGGTCTCCGAAGAAACGAACTGTCCGATGCTACAACTGCAACGAGGAGGTGTTGGTGCAATTTGCATTAATAGTTAAACCTGAGTTTTGATGAATGACAAATAGGTTAAAGTTAGACTTGCTTTTGGTTTTGATCTCTTTACTAAGTGTGCAGGGTTGAAAGACTTAGGACCTGACACCAGGCTGAAGTCCAGGGTGGTTGAGTCCTGGCGGGAAGTCCAGGGTGGTTGAGTCCTGGCGAGAAGTCCAGTTGGGTTCACGGGGCCTGACAACTGGCTGAAGCCCAAGTTGGTTGAAACTTGGCAAAAAGACCAGGGTGGTTGAGCCCTGGCAGGAAGACCTGGTGGGTTAAGAAGTTGAGTAGAGTTGCACGAGGTAAGTGAGGTAAGTCACTGGAGGAGCGAACCAGTGAGGACGGGTCCTATTTTAGGACTGTAGGCGCGGTCCAACTTAGGCCCATTTTGGTGACCTCGGTTGAGTCCTGGTTAGATCATTATCCAGGTTTGGACGGGGTCTAATTAACTCTAAATGCATTAACTCTATTTTACAGAATTTATTTAATTAGATTCTAAATGCATTAACTCTATTTTACAAAATTTATTTAATTAGATTCTAAATGCATTAACTCTATTTTACAAAATTTATTTAATTAGATTCTAAATGCATTAACTCTATTTTACAGAATTTATTTAATTAGATTCTAAATGCATTAACTCTATTTTACAGAATTTATTTAATTAGATTTTGTAGTTGAATTTTATAAAATTATTCCTTATCTAAAGCCTTGGTGGAGGATAAATTATCAATTAAATTATTCGTATTTCCTTCTTTTTAGAGAATAAAATTATTCCTACTAATGCTTAAAATTCCCACGTAAAGCTTAGCTGGAAGGATAAAATCTCCTTTTAAATTATTAATAAAATTGTAAGAGGATAAAACCTCTCGGTTAACTTTTCAATATTCTGTATTTATATTTTATTTAAATTATTTTCTTAATTGAAGCAAAGGATAGAAACATTATTATTTTTTAATTATTTTATCTTGTTGATGGATAAAATTTGAGCTGAGAAGATCATGCATCGAGGCACTATAAATAGAAGCAAGCAAGCCCTCTAACAAATAAGAAAATTTGACTCTGGTTCAAGCTTTGGCGCTCTCTTGCTTCCACGCTCCTCTGCTGCGGTTTGTGCTTTGACTCGACGCTGTCCGACCGCTGCTGGAAGATCGCTCCCAACACCCAAGCTGCTTCAGATAAATCTAAGTGTTGGGTAACGAATTTTTTTTTTCTGCACTTAAATTATTTAAGGGGGAAGTGTAGGGCTGTTACACTTCCGCCCAATCTTGTATTCGAATCACTCTATCGGTAGTTTGTCGGTAGAGGTTTTTAGTGGATTACCCACAGGAAAGGTTCAAGGAACCTGGGCCTTCGAGTAGGAGTCGGCGAAGGCTCCGAACGAAGTAAAACTCCTCGTGTAATTTTTTTTATTTTATTTTTCGCTTTCGCATTTCGTTTTAATTTTTCCGCTGCGCACGTTATAAAAAGCATCATACAATTTTTTATCGACTCTGATTTTATAACGAAGATTTTAAAAGTCACGTGATTCACCCCCCCCCTCTCACGTGCATCGGCCCTACAGGAGGGACACCTAAAAGATCAGTGTCCCAAAATCAAAAACCAGCCAAAGAAAAAGAAGGCATTGAAGGCCACCTGGGACGAGACCTCGTCGGACGAATCAGAAGTTCAAGAGTACGCGGGACTTGCGCTGATGGCAAGTCATCAAGAGGGGAGCAGTGTTGAAGGGGGAGCGACATCAGAAAGCGACAACGAAGAAGGAACCTCGCTTTTCGAAAGCGATCCGGTAAGTGAGGTTTGTTTTCTTCCTCATGATCAATTGTATGCTGGTGTTAAAGCCTTGCTCAAATCTAATTGCAGATTAGAAAAAGAAAAATTCTAAATTAAAAAATGAAAATATTGATCTGAAAAATTTAGTTGAGAAATTAGAATGCGATATTGTCTGTTTGTGACACAAGAAAAATAGTTATCCTGAAAAGTTGAATTGGTATTTTAAAAACCATAAAGGCCAATTTAAAAAGGTGCCAAAGAATTACATTCCATCCAAATTTTTAGTTAATCCTTTCGATAGAAATCTATTTTGGATACCAAAATCAATTTTGAATTAGTTTTCTATTACTGCATAATTTTTCTTGCAAAATTAGAAATAGATTAACACATTTTATGATTAAGTTTCTTTTGAAAAATTTTGTTTTTCACCTAGACTTTCTTACAAAATTCAATTTCTATTTTTACTTGATACAAGAGTATCCTATTTGTTTACTGTGAAATTTTGGAAATTTTTTTTCCGATAAATTTTGAATTTCTATTATTTTTCATTTGAAAAGTAAACTTTTAACTTTAAAAATAGAAAATTAATTTATTCTGCAAGAACCGATTTTTTTGAGATCTACACATAGTCAATTAAACTTGGTAATTTTTTTTTAAATTTTTTATGAGATTTTTGAATTTTAAAAATATATCTTTGAATTTTTTATTCTGCCACTATATGATTTATTTTTTAATATACAAAATAGATTTTAATTTGGAAATTTTTGTAAAAAGCAATAATTTTATCTTCCACCTGTATAAAATTTTTTAAATGGACGAATTAATTTCTATAAATTTTTAATTGAAATTCATATTTTAAAAAAAAATTCAAAAATTAAATTTCGGTGATATGCACTTAATCTATTCACGGCTCAAAAAAAAAAATGTTTCACATTTTTCTAAGTTCTAATCATATTTTTTCTTTTCCCTATTTTTTGTGCCCCATTTTTGTTGTGATCAAAGGGGGAGAGTAGCTTAAGTTTAGGGGGAGGTTGTGGTTATTGATTGCAATATTTTTTTTCCCATGCTTAACTGCTTAATTTAGTTTTACTAAATTCCTTATTTTTTGGTTTAACCCTAATTGAACTTGGATTGATACACATCAAAAAGGGGGAGATTGTTGGTGCCCCGGTTAGTTTTGATGTGATCCACCAAGTTAGTTGGGTCCTGTTGGTTTACTGATCCCTCTGCTAAGTGTGCAGGAGCTTAGGTACGGAGGAAGTCGAGCGTAAGACGTGGCGGACGAGAAGGATTGCGCGGGAAAGCGAGCCGACGGGCTCGGTGCAATCCGAGGGACGCGGAAGCTGCGGAAGAGTACGCCGGTGGAACGAGAAGGACGTGCGCGGTGTCCGAGGGACGAGAAGCCGGGAGGAAGGACGCTCGAGGGGCGAAAGGCTGGAGTCGGGTTCGGGTGAGCCTAAT
Source organism: Boesenbergia rotunda (assembly GCA_024364735.1). Classification (NCBI taxonomy): domain Eukaryota; kingdom Viridiplantae; phylum Streptophyta; class Magnoliopsida; order Zingiberales; family Zingiberaceae; genus Boesenbergia; species Boesenbergia rotunda. The sequence goes on from JAGFNQ010004529.1 coordinate 91,107, forward strand.
TCCAGTTGGTCAGAAATCACCTAGAAGATCTACTTACGAACGTCTTTTATAAAAGCTTTTAATTTAATCTTTTAATTAAAGCTTTTAATTAAAAGCCGATTATAGCTTTTATTAAAGCTTTTAATTAAAAGCTGATTATAGCTTTTATTAAAACGTTTTAAAGCTTTTAATTAAAGTTTGTTAAAGCTTTTTAATTAAAAGCCGATTAGAGTTTTTTTTAAAAGCTTTTAATCAAAGCTTGTAAGAATCAAAGCTTGTAAGCTTCACACGGAAGCAACGTTCAAAAAAAAAGGCAACGGTCAAAAGTCAATCGAAACGTTGGAGCCGATTAAAAGAGAAAATTTTTTTTTCTCTTTTAATTAGAGTTCAAAATTTGATTGAGATAATCTTAGATCTACGATCAAGATACAACTCAATCTTGTATCAACGATCAAGATCATATCACTCAACCTATAAATAGGCTTAGAGATTTAGATTCAAAGTAATTCATTGAGTTGTAAACTCTCTTTCTCTCTAAGCTTTCTCTGTGCTACAACTGTAAAGGCTTCTCCGCCTTAAGGAGTTTCTGTTTGAGCATCAACTGCCTTGGAAGCAACGACTCTGTTGCAACCAAGTTTTTTTTTAAAGAGAGTGTTAGTGCTTATTTTTCATAAACCGTCTATTCACCCCCCTCTAGCCGGTCGACCCGATCCTACAAAACTAGGGATAAACTTTCTATGGCTTTATGGTCCCTTAGGGTTTTCGGCCAAGCCCCAAAACTAGGGTTTGAATTGGGATAAGATCTCAATAATACATGTTTATAAGTTACCATGATGTAAGTACTTAGTTAAGCATGATGTAAGGATCTTTATATTACAAAAATCTTAGTTTGTGTATTATGTAACATGACCTTGTATGTTAGGTTCTATGCTATGCTTTACTCATGAATACTTAGATCATATACCATGATATGTAATTAATGTAGGGGTATGTTATGTTAAATAGAATGATGCATGTAGAGGGTTAAATGCTTATAATAGATGTATGTGTATGAAGGATATGTAGGTATGCCCTGTTTTATGAATGATATGTATGTATGTCATGTTTTATGAACAACATGTATGTAAGCCATGTTTATGAATGCTATGTATGTATGCCATGCTTTATGAATGATATGTACGTATGTCATGTTTAAGAATGAAGAGGATGAACGAAAATGATAAACATGACCCTAAGTCAAAATGATGTAAGCATGACATACCTTATGAATGAAGATAAGGAATGATGATGAATGTTCATGCCATTAAGGCATCATGATGTTAAGTATGAATGATGAAATGTTAAGTATGTTTATGTCATGCTAAGGGATGAGCACCTTAAGAACGCCTCGGTTCTGGACTACCGTAGCTGTCCAGGGTTCTGGAACTACCGCAGCTGTTCCTACTCTTAAGTTATGTTTCATGAAACAAGATTATGTTTATGTCATGAATGTCTATGAATGATGAAGCATGCAAAGTTATTTTACTTTATGAATGGGCTTGTACCGGACCGAAGTAAGGGTCCAAGGGATGGGCACCTTAAGAACGCCCCGGTTCTGGACTACCGACTATGCTGTCCACGGTTCTGGGACTACCGAAGCTGTCCAACAGGGATGGGCACCTTAAGAACGCCCCGGTTCTGGGACTACCGACTATGCTGTCCTTACCCTAGTAGGTCGGGGCTCGCTACCTCGTATCTACTTAGGGATGCACGCTTATGATGTATGTATGTGGTACAAGCCGGGGACCCCAATGATGTTATGTTTATGTTTAAGTATTTAAAAGTATGATTTTAAAATTAAGCATCCTTATGTAAATGCATTTGACTCATGCATTCATTCATGTTATGCATCACGCCAGAGTAAGTATGTTTTATGCTTATGCTTATGATAAGATTGTGCTTATGCTCATGTATGTTAAGAATTATGCTATGTTAAGTATGTTTCATGCTCATGTATGTTAAGAATTATGATATGCTAAGTATGTTTCATGCTCATGTATGTTAAGAATTATGCTATGCTAAGTATGTTTCATGCTCACGTATGTTAAGAATTATGCTATGCTAAGTATGTTCATGCTCATGTACGTTAAGAATTGTGTCATGCTAGGTATGTGTTAAGTTTATATTTATGTTAAGAATCATGTCATATGCTTATGATTTACGCCAAGACTATGCTTATGTTTCATGTTCAGAATTATGTTATGTCAGATGCTTGATATGTTTATGTTTAAGCGACGTATGGTTTTAGTGAGTAGGAAAGGGTCTTACTAAGCCTGTGTGCTTATAGTCTTATTTTCCTCGTACCGCAGATCAAGCAAGAAGTTACTAAGGGAAGCAGCAGGAGGGGCAAGAGCATGTGTGTGTGTGGCAGTGACTTGGCAAAGGATTCTTTTATTTACACATATCGCATGTCTTGGGTTTTGAAAATGCCTTCTTAGATTCTATGCTATGTTTCAATGGTTATGCCTAATGGATGATTATGCTACTTATGTTTCAATGCTACTTATGATAAGTTTTGGTTATGCTACTTATGATAATTATGAATAAGCTATGAAATGGTTATATCATGATGTCATGCATGTTGTTAATATGCTAAGTCCAATGACTAGGTTCAGGGATGACAAGTTTATGCATGGATAGATGTTCATGTATTAGTTGCATGATTAAAAGCATGTGTAGGAGAAAAAAATTATTCCGCTGCATTAAGATGTTTTATATGTACATGTATGTTTAGCGTAACGTCGCCTCTCGCCACACCATAAGGTGGGGGAAAAAGGCGGGCGTTACATAATTAGAATCTAGAAACTCATCCCTGTTCATCCCATCCCAAAATTTTCAAAATCCTAGCCCATGGGTCAATCAATAGGATTCAATGAAAATTCATTGATGGACCTAGTAGACCTCGATCATACTCATTTCAGGTCCAGTAGTTTCACTTGGCTTAGGGCAGTCAAATTATGACCTCAATTACTATTTTGACCACTTACAAGAGTAACTCCAAAAGATTGAAACCTTTATGTCAATAGTAAAGCTGTTATTGCAAGAAACAACTTTAACCCGACTCCACCTTGAAGTTATTTCTGCAAGACCAGCTCTAAGGGGCGTGTCACTTGGCAGACGGTCATAGATCCATGTGGGGGTGTCATAACTAGAGTTAGAGATCATAATTAGAATACATACACTCACTCTTTTCATCCCATGTTAAAATTTTTGAAATTCAAGGCCCCTAGGTCAATTAATGGGTTTCGGTTAAAATCCATTGATAGATCTAGTGGACCTTGATCGAACTCATTTCAGGTCCATTGATTTCACTTGGATCAGGAAAGTAAAAAAGATGGTTTTTAAAAACCAAGTTCATGTTGAAACTAGTATTTAAAGACCAACTCCATACAACATAACTTTTAAGATCAGCTCTAGCCAAGTTGGAGTTGATTGAAGATTAGCTCCAACGTGGAGCTAGTCTTAGCTGATCTTTTAAGAAGGATCTGGTTTTCTAAAATCAACTCCACCATCTAAACCAGCTCTATTTACGATGGAGCTGATTTCTTAAATTAGTTGGTGGAGCTGGTTTTCGAAAACTAGCACTACCTTGCATGTAAGAGAGAGATAAGTATAATTGCATGCAAGAGAGAGATATTTTTGCATTTAGATGAGACTTGATAGGTGTATGGGATTGGATAGCCATCTAGAGGGGGTGAATAGACATACCCCTCAATCCACTTGATTTTCTCCTACACTTGTTTGTTTACACGGTGGAAATATAATTAAACTAAACTAAAAAAGGGGGCAAACCATTTAACGTGATTCGGAGATAAAACTCCTACTCCACGACTACCCATAAGGTGGATGATTCCGATTCGTCGGTGGATGAATCCTTGAAAAACTCCGACTAGCTCACGTAACTCCTTGTGGGTGGAGAAACATCACCACAACCTCGCACAAGATCTCTGAGAGCTTATACTACTAATAGACCTTTAACCAAGTCCAATTTCGTTAACCTTGCTCAAGTAAACCGAGTTCTCTTAAACAGAACTCGTTTACTTATCCAACTGTTACCAGTCGACTGGTGCCAACACCAGTCGACTGACAGCTATCGAATTTGAATGTTACAGCCCAATGCTCGAATTCAGTCGACACTAGTCGACTGCACAAAAAGACCAATTGACTGATCTTTTTATGCTCTCAACCAGTCGACTGATCTCATACAAGTCGACTATTAAAACCCTAAACCTAGGGTTTTTCTTCCCGAGTACATTTCACTCGCACTCGAACCCGACTCACTTGACTCTTCTTTGCAGCCTTGACTATTGTTTTCAAGTCTTATTCGCTTTGGCTCTCGCCCCTTGAATGCATACAAGTCCGCGGCTCGTCTCTATGTCATCTTTCGCGTATGCCTCGAAGTGTGCATCCCTTGGCTCGTCCTTGTTGCCTTGTCCACGTTCCCTCAGATGCTCCATCCTTTACCGGACCTTAAGCCATCAAGCTGAGTCATATGTGTATCCTGCAAACTTGCACACTCAAATTTTAGGATTATATTGGGATTATAGTAGGTTTAAGTTAATAAGATTTTCCCCTAAGGTTTAGTTATCCCTTTTGGATTATATTGTTCAAATGAAAAGAATTTAGATGCTCACAGGATATAATATAGGTATTTAACATTTAAAATTTTAGGATTTAGAAGTTCGGTTATAGTGGGTTTAAGTTAATAAGTTTTTCCTTAGGGTTTAGTCGTCCCTTTTTTGTTATAGTGTCCGAGATAAAAAATATTTATATGCTAATGGGATATATTATATATATTTAGCGATTAAAATTTAAAATTTAGAGATTGAGTTATAGCATGTTTAAGTTAATAAGATTTTTTTGTGGCTTCCCTCTTGAGTTATAGTATTCAAATGAAAAAAAATTATATGCTCACGAGGTATATTATAAAATTAAAAATTATTTAAGGAATTATTGATTAAAAAAATTAAAAAAAACATAACAACACATGTGCCTGTATTGATACAGGTGTTGCTCGTGTCATTGGTCCGCAGTAGAGAGAGAGAATATCCTGCTCATAATTTTAGTTTAACTGTATTTTTTAAAAGCATATTGAATAAAATTGTTAATTAAAGTATTATTTCACACTAATTTTGAGTTTGATCAAAATTATTTTTGAGTATAATAAAATATTTCAAATATTAAATATTATTCCCATTATTCCCAAACTCATACGGAAGTTTTTGAAAAACCTAAATCAAATACCCTAGTTTTAAAATTACCAAATTATCTACCCAATTTTATTTTTACCCTTTTTACTATTCCGGGTCAATTATTACAATATAGTAGTCGAATTTGATTGATATTGTACCAAGTGGATCTTAGATTGAAAAACATGAGATGGAATCGAACTTACAGTGATCTCCTTTGCTTCTTCTTCCTCTGCTTGCTTGCTGTCACGCGAGATATCACCACGGACAAAACCTAATTTATCACAAACCAAATCCCAGATGCTCCTGTTCCTCTTCTTCGTGTCCTCTTGGATTGCATTTGGACGCCTATTTATATAGGGAGAATCAGACGTTTCCTACATTGATGGAGGTATTCAATACTCCATCAATGGAGGCCAGTAACGCCTGCAACCAGTAACGCCAGAGGTTTCAATGCTTGTAACGCCAACATCTCCCACTCGTCTAATTCTATCCATATAGGTCATTTAGTCACTAAGACTACGTAAGGAAGTCACAAAGACCATATAGGAGCATTCAACTCATACTTCAGGGAAAATGGTTCGTGCGACAGCAAGCACACTGAGCAATTAATGTTAAAAAAGTTGTTACACTTAACTTAGCTGCTCTATAGAACGAATCAGAGACATCAATAACTTGCCTTTACCCCAGATTAAATATTTACATCATATGAACATCTCTAATCCCTCATATGACATTTATGTCAAGAGCATGTTCGACATCTCAAATCAATACTTTTATTCACAATCACATTTTTAAGTACTTAACAAAAAAAATGTAACTGGTCGACCAGTGAATAAGTATTACAGATGTAAACCAATTTTAATCTTCCTTTTCAGCTAGAATCTATTCATTTTAATCAGTCGCTTTCCTAGTTATGCTCCATAGACTGAATCATTCATAGTCAATAGGACACACACTAAAGTAGTAACCACTGATTAAAACTTCAAGTAGACAGCTAAATAGTCACTTAGGGTAAGATTGAGATTAACTGATAATCTCAAGGGTCTCACATAGTAGAGAAGCAGGGATCCATTCTCCTACTACCCTTATTGTCGCTATAGCACATGTGGTATGAATCACATGCTACGATGTTTTTCTCTTTGCCAAAAAGAGTGCATGATTTTCTCAAATATTTAACATCGTACAGATTTCGATCTAGACATACCTAACGTCTAATCCGAATTCAACTTATGAATTCCAATATGGCTTTAAACAGGTTTAGTAAATGGTGGGTGCATTTACTATTATCATTACATAAATGATCTCATCTTGATACAAAATCAAGGCGACCTTAACTTATGAGTATGTCTCTTTTCACAACTACATAAGCTGTCTCATAAGTAATGGTCTTATCTCTATTTATACTCAACAAATAGAGACGATTGTCCATGTGAGAGGACCAATCTTAGCATGCCAACATGCTCATCGAGACTTTTACCAAATGTAACAAATACATTTACACCGAATAGATCATGACATTTCATTTAAATAATAGTCTTTACAATTTGTTACAACTTGCGTAGTCCCAAAGACTTCACATGTTCATAAAACGACTCTTTAGTCAATGGCTTAGTAAAAGGATCTGCAAGCATTGCTCGGGTAGGGATGTATTCAAGAATTATCTTTTTCTTGTCAACAATATCCCTTACAAAATTATATTTAATTTCTATATGCTTACCTTTGCTGTGATATTTAGGATCCTTGGAAAAAGTTATAGCAGCTTGATTGTCACAACACACTGTAATAGGGCTCACACTGTCCTCAACAATCTTCAGATGCTTTAGGAACCTTCTCAACCAGACAGCTTCTTGTACAGCCGCTACACAAGCCACATACTCAGCCTCCATTGTCGACAGTGCTACACAAGCCTGTTTCTTGCTGTTCCATGAAATGACACCTCCATTCAGCAAAAAAATATAGCCAGATGTGGATTTTCTGTCGTCAAGGTCCCCTGCCCAATCTGCATCTGCGTAGCCCTTCAAGCTCAGTTTTGATCCTTGGAAGCAGAGACAATAATCTGCCGTCCCTTTTAGATATCTGAATATCCTTTTTACCGCTTTCCAGTGTCTCGATCCTGGGTTTGACTGGAAACGACTAACTAAGCCAACAGCATAGCTTATATCAGGGCGAGTACACAACATAGTGTACATCAAACTACCAATGGCACTAGCATATGGTCTTTTCTTCATCTCGGCTATCTCTTCAGGAGTCTTGGGAGACATACTTTTGCTCAAAACAACACCTTTCGCTGTAGGTGTTTGTTCAACGTTGCAATCAAACATATTGAAGTGTTGTAGTATCTTAGTAATATAAGCTTCTTGGGACAAACCCAAAAGTCTTTTTGATCGATCACGAATGATCCGTACTCCTAAGATATACTCGGCTTCTCCTATATCAATTATGTCAAATTGTGATGAAAGCCAAGACTCGACCTCAATCACAACTTTTAAGTCATTTCCAGCTATCAGCATATCATCAACATATAATGATAAAATGACCAACTTTCCTTTATCCTTTCTTAGGTAAACACAATGATCCTCATTGATCATTTCGAAACCATAAGATAAAATGACTTCATTAAATCTTATGTTCCATTGTCTCGACGCTTGCTTTAGCCCATATATAGACTTTTTAAGTCTACATACTTTTTCCTCTTGGCCATCAGCAATATAACCTTCTGGTTGTGTCATATAGATTTCCTCGTCAAGATTACCATTAAGGAAAGCCGTTTTTACATCCATCTGATGTAATTCCAAGTCATAATGTGCTACTATAGCTAAAATGACACGTATTGACACAAATTTCACAACAGGGGAAAATGTCTCTTCAAAATCAATACCCTCCATTTGGGTATATCCTTTTGTAACCAAACGAGCTTTGTATTTATTAATCGATCCATCTGCTTTCCTCTTGATTTTGAGAATCCATTTATTCCCAATAGCCCTTCGGCCTGGAGGAAGATCGACTAAATCCCAAACCTGATTCTTTCTCATAGACTCCATTTCTTCATCCATTGCAATTCTCCATTTTTCTCTAACTGAGCATCTCAATGCTTCCTCAACCGTTCGAGGTTCTTCATCGTCAACTGGAAGAATCATTAATGCCTCATTTTCAATGTCAAACCTTCTCCGAGGAATAATCTTACGATTACTTCTTCGCAGGTTTGACTGTTGAGAAACTAATTCACTTATAGGCAATTTACTCCCACTAGGTTGACTAGATTCAGGTATTCCCTGAGATTCCTGATTTGTTAATGGAGGAACAGTATCCTCCTCCTCTATTGCAAATAGAGGAGTTGACTTATCAACTTCACCTCTTGTTGGGAACTCAGTTTCGAGAAAAGTAGCATCTCTTGACTCAAGTTCAGAGATGGTTCCATCTTGTTGCTCACCAATAAAGACATAACCCTTAGAGGTATCAGAATATCTTACAAAAATACATTTCTTACCTCTGGGTCCTAATTTTTCATATTTGTGAGTCTTGTCATGAATATAAGCAGCTGACCCCCACGGTCTCAGATTACTCAAATCTGATTTTCTACCTGTCCAAAGTTCATATGGAGTAGATGGAACAGATTTAGAAGGTACCCAGTTAAGTATGTAGGTTGTAGCCAACAATGCATCTCCCCAATAGAAAATAGGCAAATTAGCTTGAGCCATCATCGACCTAACCATTTCAAGAAGAGTTCGATTTCTTCTTTCAGCAACTCCATTTTGCTGTGGAGTTCCAGGGATAGTTAACTGTCTAATAATCCCTTTCTCATTACATATTGTCTTGAACTGATCAGACAAGTATTCACCTCCATGATCAGTGCGTAAGGTTTTAACCTTACGTTCCAATTGATTCTCAACTTCGTTCAAATAACGATTAAAGCAATCTAATGCTTCAGATTTATGAGAAATCAAATACATATGACCAAAACGCGTGAAGTCATCAATAAATGTAATGAAATATGAACTACCATTTCTAGCCTTCATGTTCATCGGACCATAAATATCCGAATGAATCAATTGCAATGGTGAATCAGCCCTAATAGCCTTACCAAACGGTTTCCTAGTTGCTTTTCCAGCAAGACAATGCTCACATATAGACAAGTCAACTTTAGCACGAGTGTCGAGCAAACCCTCTCTTGCTAATCTATTCATTCTTTCTTGTCCTATATGTCCCAATCTAGCATGCCAAACTTTATCATTAACATCAGCATCACTAGTAAGAGCAATGTTTGAAAAACAACCATTATTTCCACAATTAACATCTGGTTCTACATCAAGAACCATGAAACTGTTTGATATAAAACAATATCCAATTAACACAGAGTCAATTTTAAGTTCTACACGACGACTAAGAAAATTCATACAATAACCCAATTCAAGAAGACAATTCACAGAAACCAGATTCCGTCGAATCTCAGGAGCATATAGGACATCATGCAGAAACAATGTACGCCCACCACGAAGGTTGAGTTTGCAAGTGCCAATTCCTTTGACTTTAATTCTTGCATTGTTTCCCACATAAATCCACTTATTGCCAGCTGGTACACGACGGTACTCCACGTATGTAGCTCGATCACGAGCTACATGGTTCGTTGCTCCTGAATCTATAATCCACAAAGGATAAGAATCAACTAACAACACCGAACTAGCAACATAAAGCTCATGAAAAAAAGACAGACATGGATTTACCTTTTTCGGCTCAGTACACTCCCGAGCAAAATGACCCTTCTTGCCACAGTTGTAGCAAGTTAGCTTGCCTTTAGGTTTCTTTCCATTCTTCTTTCCTTTCTTCTTGATTGGGTCTTGCACAGTAGTAGCACCAGCTTCTTTTCCCTTTCCCTTTCCTTTCTTAAACTATTTTTTCTTATTCTTGGATCCAGAACCTTCAGCTACAAAAGCTTGCTCAGAAATCCTTGCGGATTCTATTCTCTCCGCCTCCAGTTCAATATGGCGTGAGACATCAATGAAAGTCCTGATACTCTCACTGTGAGTAAGGTTCTGCTTCATTGTTTCCCAAGAATCAGGAAGGGAATGAATAACTGCTTGAACCTGTTGTTCGTCGGTCAACTTATGACCAGCAGTCTTAAGCTCCCAAATCATATTATCCATTTCTCTCAGATGTTGGGTCATCGTTACATTCGGGCGCTTTTTACAACTGTCAAACTTGATTGTCAGTTGACGAAGCTTGCTCACACTAACTCCACTGTATCTCTCTTTCAGGGCAACCCAAACAGCATGAGCTGATGGTAGTGGCTCATACTCAAATATCAGGTCATCTACCATTGAACTAATCAATATCTCCTTTGCAGTCGAGTCCTTTTTCTTCCATGCCCTATAGGCATCTAGATCAAGTCTGTACTGTGCAGTTGAACCAACAGCAGGTTCTACCATGAAATGATTTACAACCTCCAGAACTTCTTGTTCCTCAAGAACATATTGTATCTTGAGATGTCATATTTTGTAGTTGTCCCATACAATTTCTCTCCCTTGTTCAGTTCAGCTATGATGTTCTTAGTTGTCATGATCTATAAATAAACATATTATTCATTAATTCAGTGTATATCATCTGTACATAATTTTTGATTGACTCAATGTAAACTTGACTTGGATATCGAAATCAAGTGATAACTACGTTTTCACTCATCATTCGCATCATCCAATCTAATTAACATCGATCAATTATATTACATGCATCCCATTAAATGAACTAATCATTTGTCTTGAATATGAACTCATCATATAAATGAACTAATCATTGACAAGTCAGTTAACACATAACATAACTTTATTTAATAGGCTTAAATAAGTTGGTATAACAAACAGAATTTAATGAACTAGATAAGTTGACATTATTCCCATAATAAAAAATATTATGGCAGTGGCTATCACTCTCTCGTTCATCTCTAATCGACCAGTCTGATCAGGCTCGGGATCTTCCACAGATTCTATCAGATCTTTCTCAAATATTTCAGGATCTTCCTCGATCATTTCAATATCAGGATCTTCCTCAAATATTTCAGGATTTTCCCCAGGCATTTCGAGATCTTCCTCGAACATTTCGGGATCCTCCTCGAACATGTCGGGATCTTCCTCGAGCATTTTGAGATCGTCCTCAGAATCTTCCAGATCCTCTTCTGAAAAATTCTGGCGAAGTAGTTCTCTACATAACTCGGTATATGAGATACGTCCTTCGTAGCATCCCCAAATACATCTTGCAACTACTTTAGCACGCCTCGGCAATGAACTAATCAATGCCCTGATCCGGTAGTTATCTAGAACTGGAAACTCTTCCTGTTCGAGTTTCCAAAATAGACGATCAAGCCTTCCCATATGCCCTTGGATGCCTAGATGTGGGAGGTAGTCAATCTCCTCTATCTGTTCCCTCAAATGATTTCGTCGCACATCTCGACGAGTCATTGTGGTAATAAATCTCGGCTTCTGGAATTGAAATACATAATGTCAGTACAAAACCGACAAACCAGTAACAAAACTGGTTCAATTCAATTCACAACACAAATATATAAAGGCATATAAGTTTCCTTTTTGTTTGTAGCTACAATTAAGCCTATTTAAATTTGAGGTTCAACATAATAATCAAATCATTCTGTTTAGTTCAAATTATTTGATCAAAATGGTTTGGTTAAACCAACTAATGGTTTGAACCAAAACCGATTTGACCAACTTAATCTTTTTCAACTAAACTAGAATCTAATTTAAATAAATTGAACCAAATCTAAACAAATTACTGAATATAGCTTCTGGTTGGGCCTGTTTGCCTTCCTCCCTTGGCCCTTGGGCAGCAGCGTTTTGTAGAGTAAAATAGGGTTCGATTTTTTTTTTTAATTCTTGTTGATTTAATAAAATCAACTTTTTCACTTTAAAAAACCCAAAACCTAATCTTCTTCACCCAACGCCCGCAGCCGCCGCCTCTTCTTCTCCACGCAGCCTTCTTCCCCACACAGCCGTTTTTTTTTCTCGCCATCACAAACGCTATGGCCGCCTCCATCGACACATCCAGCCGAAGGCGACGGCTCCCTTGCGCGCGCGTGATGCGATCGTCGGCCAGTGGAGTGAAAACGCGCAGCGATTGAAGAACTCAGTGGTGATTTCAACGATTTTCTCCATTAACAGATCGAGATCGAGGAGTTCATCGCAAAGGAAAAAAAGGTAAATCATGCTTTTACAATCTAATCGCTCTGATACCAATCTTAGATTGAAAAACATGAGATGGAATCGAACTTACAGTGATCTCCTTTGTTCTTCTTCCTCTGCTTGCTTGTTGTCACGCGAGATATCACCACGAACAAAACCCGATTTATCACAAACCAAATCCCATATGCTCCTGTTCCTCTTCTTCGTGTCCTCTTGGATTGCATTTGGATGCCTATTTATACAGGGAGAATCAGACGTTTCCTCCATTGATGGAGGTATTCAATACTCCATCAATGGAGGCCAGTAACGCCTGCAACCAGTAACGCCAGAGGTTTCAATGCTTGTAACGCCAACAGTGGACTGCTATAATGTAGCAATCGATTGCTACATTAATCAGTATCAAAAGATTATTTAAAAAAATATCCTTTCATATTTAAAAAATTATTGCTCATTGCTCTTAATATATCATGTCAAATTTATATTTGAGTACATTTATAGACCAGGAGAACTATATGAACACACAGAAATTAATTTTGTGTCATTTTAAATCCCCTATTTTATCAGTTAGTTTCGGTCGAAACCAACCGATGGACCTAGAGATCTCAAAATGACACGAAACGAGTTCTTATACGTTTATATAGTTTTCTTGAATCTATAAATGCTCTCAATATCAATTTAACTTATGTATTGATAGCAATGATTTTTTGAACACAAATATATCTGAAAATTAATACGCGTTCAAAAAATCACTGCTCTCAATATATTAGATTAAATTGGTGTTTGAAGATATGCATATAATTATAATAGCTAAACAAACTCATAAGACCTAGTTTCACGTTGTTCCGAACTTTCTAGATCCATCAATCGATTTTGGGCGAAACTCTTTAGGTTAATTCGGTTAAAATTGGTGATGGACCTAGACGGCTCGAAATGATGTGAAACTAGGTCCTATGAATTCATCTAGTTATTGTGATTATCCATGTGCTCAAATATCAATTTAAGCCAATTTACTGAGTGTAGTAATTTTTTTAACATGAATTAGTTTTACAGACACATTCGTGCTCAAAAAATTACCGCTCTCAATATATTATGTTAGATTGATATTTGAGGGTATTTATAGCATTAGGAGAACTAGACGAATATATAAAAATTAGTTTTGTATCACTCTGAAATATCTAAGTCCATCAACCAATTTTAATCTCAAATAAAAATTTCAAATACATCTCACCTATTTTTTTTATCCTTCCTGCCAAATAATTATTTTTCCTCTCTACCCTTCTCTTCTCTTCTATTTTCTTTCTTCTTTGCATATAACATATTACATATTGTTGGAACTCGGATGGCTAGAAAGGGGGGTGAATATAGCCAAACACTTGGACTTTAGCACTTATCGAAATTTCTGCAACTCAAAGGTCAGTAGCACAGCGGAAGCACAAGGAAAACAGAGTATGCAGAAAATTAAAACTAAGTTAATCACAAGAACAAAAACGCTAACAAGAGGATTTACAAGGTTCGGGGATAACTTGCCCCTACTCCTTGGCGTGCCCGTAAGGTGGGCGATCCCTTGATCGTCGGCAGATTAAGCCCCGGAAAATCCGGATAGAAAGCAACCTCCTTCTCAGTGGAGTAACCTCTCCACAGTGTTTCAACAAAGATAGAGTTTTAAGCACAATGAAACACAAGAAAGATCTTACTTAGCACTTAGGACAGACAAGAACACAAGCAGCGCTTCCCTCGAGCTCCACCCAGCGACGATCTCACGCAAGAACTCCCTTCTTCGTGTCTTCTCACAGATGGACTCACCAAGCCTCTTGTTTCTTCGTCTAAGTGCTCAAGTAAGGGATGGTTGCTTCAAAGATTGCAGCTGCTTGCTCAAGAACGATGGAACAGCAGAGAACACAAGCACGCGGCGTTACTGATCAAAGTTGTGGAGACTTGTTCGCCACCAAGCGCTTAAGTCCTTCCACTATTGCCAGGTCACCACCTCACTGCAGCCTTCAGCTGCTCACCTGCAACCACCAGCCACTACTGAGCTCCATTGTTCGTAGAATCGCGATCCTACATAGGATCGATTTGGGGTCAGGATCGGATCGGTCAGGATCGGATCATAAAATCGTACGATCCTAACAAAAACTCTTAAAATGAAAGAATATACAATTTTTATTAACACTATAATGATAATATAGAATTTTTATTAATACTATAATGATAATAATCACGTTCAACTTCAAGAATATTCTATTGATTACAAGATGATCCAATTTAATTGTCAACCTATTAGATAATAGACATCTAAAAACGTATCATTTTAGGAAAAAGATATAACATAATATTATTAATCAAAAACTAACTAAAAATAATTAAATAGATGTTTAAATAATCTTAAAGCCCTTAGGAAAAAGATATAACATAATATTATTAATCAAAAACTAACTAAAAATAATTAAATAGATGTTTAAATAATCTTAAAACCCTAACACTAACTCTGTAAAAGATAAAAAAATAATAATAAAAAAGACTAATAATCTTCTGAGCTTCTGAAAAGACTTTAAATAATATTTTTTGGGATTCAATCTTAAAACTAACCTGTAGATCTTTGAACGAGTTTCAATTTGATATATTATAGGTCACGTGGTTCAATCCGAGTCAAAAATTATGACCTCTTGAAGCTTTCACCGATTCTGTTCCGATTCTGCTCCGATTCTGTCCGATCCTATACGATTCTGTCCGATCCTACCGATCCTGCTGCGATCCTGCTACGAAAAACGATTCTGCGCGATTCTGGATCGATTTGTGGCGTAGGATCGTAGGATCGTACGATCCTACGATCCAGGATCGCGATTTTGCAAACTATGCTGAGCTCTTCTGGACTCCCTGAGCCTCCCTCAGACCAGCCCCAATCAGTAGCTCCAGCCAGCATCCGTTGCAACCTGAGATGGAAAACGGACAAACCTGCTCCAAGGAAAGGCCTCCATTGACTCTCCTTGAGTGTTTGAATCCTTCCCTGTCACCTGCAGCTTAATCAGAGCATTAACACAGCATATCAAGCAGAAAATCGAGTATCAGAGATTGAGCGCAGAGAATCAGATACGTTCAGATGCGATCAGAGCGTCTGACAGTGCATTCTGAATTAAAGTGATCGGTCACCGGACCGATCCAGGGCTCGTGGGTCGGTCACCAGACAGATCCACCGCTTTGCTGGGACTCCTAGCTTTCACGGCGACACAGGCCTGATCGGTCACCAGACCAATCAGAGTGAAGCCTGATCGGTCACCAGACCGATCAGGATAGCCTCTGACCAATCAGGCTCAAGCCTGATCGGTCCACTTCTGAGTGAACAGTAATCGTGGATATCAGATGCTAAGTCGTGGATCGATCACCAGACCGTTCAGGAGCTGATCAGTGGAGGAACTCAACTCACTGTGTGCTCCCTGATCGGTCACCAGACCAATCAGGAGCAAGGCAGTGAGGAAGCTGCCTGCTCCCTGATCGGTCACTGGACCGATCAAGAGCCAAGCAATGAGGCAACTGCCTGCTTCCTGATTGGTCACCGGACCGATCAAGAGCCAAGCAATGAGGCAACCGCTTGCTCCCTAATCGGTCACCGGACCGATCAGGAGCCAAGCAATGAGGCAATTGCCTGCTCCCTGATCGGTCACCTGACCGATCAGGAGCCGGGCAATAGGTTTAATTTCCAACCTCACTGTGTGCTCCCTGATCGGTCACCAGACCGATCAGTCATCGCTGGATCGGTCACCAGCCCAATCCACGAAGGAGCACCGTGCCAATCTCCCTGATCGGTCACCAGATCGATCCAGGGGCTCCAACCTAGCCCTCCAAACTAGGGTTTCATCCAACCTAGCCCTCCAAGCTAGGACCTGACCCTCCAAGCCAGGATTTTTCACCTAACCCTCCAGTTGGGACTTTTCACCTAACCCTCCAAGTTAGGACTTTTCACCTAGCCCTCCAAGCTAGGACTTTTCACCCAACCTTCCAAGTTAGGACTTTTCCACACCTAGCCCTCCAAGCCAGGATTTCACACCTAACCCTCCAGTTGGAACTTTTCACCTAACCCTCCAAGTTAGGACTTTTTACCTAGCCCTCCAAGCTAGGACTTTTCACCCAACCTTCCGAGTTAGGACTTTTCCACACCTAGCCCTCCAAGCTAGGATTTTTCACACCTAACCGTCCGAGTAAGGACTTTTCACCACCTAACCCTCCAGGCTAGGATTTTTCACACCTAACCCTCCGAGTTAGGACTTTTCACCACCTAGCCCTCCAGGCTAGGATTTTCCAACACCTAGCCCTCCAAGCTAGGATTTTCATATCATGCCTAATCCCCAATCAGGACATAATCATAATCATAATCATAATCATCAACCTAAACTAAAATCGATGTCAACACCAAAATAATAATCAGGGTCAGACTGCATCAACACATATATCTCTCTTGTATTTTCTTCCCAGTCCTAGCTAATATGATGCTAATTTTTAAATATCAAAATCATGATAGTGTTGATTTAAACACCCGGGCCACACTATCACTGTGGTAATATGTTCAATAAGAACTCTCTAGGGATTTTGGTCGAAACTAATTGATGGATCTATAGAGTTCTGATCCGACTCATTCCAAGTATTACAAGTTTAGAAAGTATTCCAGAGTTTATATATGTCAAGAGATATAATCTTGAAGTTAATAATAGGGAACAGAAGATTTTAAAATTTACGTCTTTAAGACAATTGACATGTACATATAATTTATCATAGAATGTCAAAATCAGTTATGAACATCATAAATACCTTAATTACACTACCTTTTTTCATTACATGTTAATTTTTCAAAAATTCAAATGCCCGAAGTTCATCAATATGTTTTCGTCAAAACCCATTAATATGACTTTATTACAACTTATGTGGTTTTCTACGATGTTGCAAAGTCTAAATATGTCATTTTTTACTATTTTAAAAAATCAACACCACAACGGTAATGATGATGTTAGTGTTTAAGTTGTGATTTTGATTTTTAAAAAACTAGTACCATAGCGGTGCTGCTGATGTGTTAAGCTGTGATATTCCACAGTGTTATTGATGTTTAAAATTCAACATCATGAAAAAAAAATAATAAAAGAGTGGAAAGAGAAAAAAATTGAAATAGGTGATTTCATTCACTAAGCATTGCTCGTAGTCGATCTAATAGTAGTTATGATACTGAGCGCACTCCTAGATAGCAGGACATATAGTTTTCAGGAAATAAATCTCATGGACATCGATTTTTGCCCTCGTAAAATAATTTTTGTTGGCGCAATCGACCCAAGTGTGATCGGGTAAATCATGGATTTTGATGCGTGTGTCAATATGATTAAGTTAGTTTTTTATTATGATTTGATATGTGTGCTTGAGTCGTGCAAGACTTTGTGAATCACACATGGAGCAACGGAGTGAAGCATCCAAGGGATGAGAGCCAAGGAAGAGGATTTCAAGGGCAAGCCGGGGAAGTAGACTTCAAAAGCATACGCGAAGGATGACATGGAGGCAAGCCGTGGGCTTGTGTGCGCATCCGCGGGACGAGAACCGAAGGAAGAGAACTTCAAGGGGCAGGCCATGGGAGTGGACTTCAAGGCATACGCGAATGATGAACTTCAAAGTGAGGTTGAGTGAGTTTGTAAGCTAGGCAGTCGACTGCTAGAGGAAGCAGTCGACTGATAGCGCAGAGTGGAAACTCACAGAAAGATCAGTCGACTGGTCCAGACACTAGTTGACTAGTCTGCTAAAAAATAGTGCTGTTAGGCTAGCCGTTGGCTGAGCATCAGTCAACTGGCCCCTGAGGAAGTCGACTGGTGTCAGGGCTGAGTTGTTTGTTAACAATCCTCCCCACTATTTAAAGTGGAGCTTTGAGGCTTGGAAGAGGTTGGCTATTTATTGCAAGATATTTTCCTAAGTGCTCAAGTTCCAAATTCTCAATCTTCCTCCCAAACCCTAGCTCC
This sequence comes from Boesenbergia rotunda, assembly GCA_024364735.1. Classification (NCBI taxonomy): domain Eukaryota; kingdom Viridiplantae; phylum Streptophyta; class Magnoliopsida; order Zingiberales; family Zingiberaceae; genus Boesenbergia; species Boesenbergia rotunda. The sequence continues at coordinate 109,485 of JAGFNQ010004529.1, forward strand.
ATCTTGTAAGGAGGAAGAAGGATTGTGAGAGGTTGTTCTCCACCGAGAAGGAGAAAGATTTAGCTGGAGATTGCCAGGGCGTGGTCGCCCAAAAAATCAAGGGTTCATCCACCTCAAGGACATGCCGTGGAGTAGGAGCAAGCAATTTCCGAACCACGTAACCGGGAGAGAAATCGAATTAGGATGATCGAGCTATTCACCCTCATCTAGCCGTGCCATCAATCCAAACAATTTTGTCATCTAATTATTAATTTGGTTATGATTACGAGGACGAAAAAGGAAAGAGAAAGTTAACTTTTAATCGGAGGGGTAAAATGAAAATGAGACGTGAGGAGATGAAATTTAGATGTGTCTCTTAAGCATTCAAAAATTTTAGGGGGCGTTTAGTGTTGGTGCAATCGACCCAAGTGTGATCGAGTGGATTATGGGTTTTGATGTGTGTGTCAATATGATTAAGTTAGGTTGTCATGTTGGTTTGATATGTGTGTTTGAGTAATGCAGGACTTGGTGAATCACACATGAAGTACGCATCCGAGGGACGAGAACCAAAGGAAGAGGACTCCGAGGGAAAGTCGGGAAGTAGACTTCAAGGGCATACGCGAATGATGGTATGGAGGCAAGCCGTGGGCTTGTGTGCGTATCCGAGAGACGAAAGGCAAGGGAAGAGAACTTCAAGGGGCGAGCCAAGGGAGTGGACTTCAAGCATACGCGAAGGATGAACTTCGGAGTGAGTTTGAGTGAAAATGTAAGCTGGGCAGTCGATTACAGGAAGGGTCAGTCGACTGCAAGCGCAAAACTGAAACTCACAGAAAGATCAGTCGACTGGTCCAGGCACCAGTCGACTGATCTGCTCGAAAATATAGTTGTTGGCTAGCCACTAGCTGGGCATCAGTCGACTGCCCCTTGGGGCAGTCGATTGGTGTCGGGGTTTGGGTTGTTTAAGGAACAGCTTTCTCCTCTATTTAAGGAGAGGCTTTGGAGCAGAATAGAGGTGTGGTTCTTAAGTGTAAGATCCTGTTCTAAGTGCTCAAAGTCTCATTCTCTTCCTCACACTCTAATTTCTATTTTGTAAAAGAGGAAAAGAGCACCTTGTGAAGGTTTCTCCACCTCAAGGAGAAGTTCATAGTGAAGCTTGTGTGCATGGTGTGGATCCTTGGATTAGTCACCTCTTGGAGGTGTATACCAAGTAAATCAGAGAGTTAGCATTGTTTTTTATTGATTATTGTTTTTGTCTTGTGCTTTAGTTAACATTCTCGTCGACAAAATCGAAAGGAAGCTATTCACCCCCCCTCTAGCTAAACGCCAAGGTCCCAACATTTAGTTTGGGGTAATAAGAAATAGGAAATAAGAATCGATGGTAATCATTCCTATTGATATTGTTTGGTATGTGTCAATGGAAATAAAAATAATTAAGGGAGTCATTCTTTCATTTTCATTCCCTACTCCCCACTCATCAATCAAACTGTTCAATCATTCCTTCATTTTTCATATATCAAAATACTTTTTTTTCCATTTTACTATCTCCCGTTGCATTCTCTCATTTTACTTTCTCTCTCTATATTTTAAAAAATTTATCTTTGCATATTTATTCTTTTCTCTCCCTACCTCTTTTATTATATTATTTTTCTTTACCTATTTTATATCACTTTCTCTCTCTATTTATGTATCTCATTTTCTCTTTCTATATTTTTTATATCATTTTTTCTCTCTACCACTCTTATTATAATTTATATATCTTTTTTTTTTCACTTTCTCTCTCTATTTTTTATATCGCGTTCTCTCTATATTTTTGTATCACTTTCTCTCTCTATATTTTTGTATCACTTTTTCTTTTTACCTCTCTTATTATAATTTATTTATCTTTTTTTTTTCATTTTCTCTCTATATTTTCTATATCACTTTCTCTCTCTACCACTTTTATCATAATTTATGTATCTTTATTTTTTCACTTGCTCTATATATTTTGTAAATTACTTTCTCTCTTTATATTTTCTATATCATTCTCTCTCTACCTCGCTCATCTCATTATCTTTCTCTATTTCCAATATCACTTTCTCTCTATTCTCTCTCATCATAATTTATCTATCTTTATTTTTTCACTTTTCTTTATATTTTCTATATCACTTTCTCTTTTTATATCTCTCGTCTCATTTTCTATCTCTATATTTTTTAACGATTTCTCCATCTATTTTTTTATCGTATATTTCCTTTCTAGCTATCTTATCTTACTTTGTTTATCTACTTTTAATCTTTATTTTATCTATTATTCTACGTAATTTTGAATTTTTTTATTGATTCTTATTACTAAAGTTGCATTAAACCAAATATCATCAACAATAATAATTTTTATTTTAAGTTTTAAATCCAAATAATGCATTCGTGATTTTCATTATTATTGATCTCTTAATATATCTAATTATTATTTCGATTAATAAATTTGAATTAAATATCTTTTTAATGTATTTTTGAGTACGTGAATGGTTTTTTTTTTTATGTGTTAAGGATAATATTAATTTATTAGTTTCTAGCATGAAGACTTGACTTTTGGGTCGGCACGTGGGTAAGAAGTGAGCGGTTGACATTTATGTCAAGATATGTTTCTTTTATAAAATTTTATATTATTGATCCATGTGTCGTTCACGTGGAGGGTGCCATGTTGACGGCATCAGCACTAAAAATATCTAAATAAATTATAACAGCCAAAAATATAAACACAATAAAAAATGACTTTAATTATCCATAATGCTCTTCTTTTAAAAATTATCAAGGGTATATATATATATATATATATATATATTTGAATCATAATAAGCGTCCCATATGCTTTTTAAATTAAATTAACGTTTCTCGCCGATGTTCAAATGTAGATATTTACCCTCCTGTTTATACCATGCCAATATTAAACAAGCAAATAAAAATTATATCGTATCAGTTACACAATTATATCTGTTATAATAATTATTATCATGATTTTATAACGATTATCATATAAATGATATATGGATTATATCAGTTATAAACTTATAATAATTAACATATGAAATTTTTTAATAGTTTAAATATATAAGATACTAATTATAAAATCGTAATTATTATAATATACATAATAGTTACAAAATCTTAATGCAATGCATCCCATGATTTTACGAATCATATACACGTAATTTGATTAAATAAATAATTAGAAAAAGGGTGTTTCCACCGATCACATTTTAACAGCTCCCGATCCCACTCTCTATCTAGTTGTCATCTTCCCCGAGCTCGTGCGGATCTCGTATTCATGAGATCGATTGATGATTATTACGAAAATATTATCATTTTAAAATTTGAGATTAAAATTTATTAAAGTCAATGTATCTATCCTCTCACGTCTTAATTATAATATTTAAATTAATAATTTTTATTATTTTTTTATTAATTTTAAAATGAATTAACGAAAACGTTAAAAACGAAGTAACCGTCATTTGCCACTTCGTTAATGGCGGATCTCAGGATAAAACTTCTCCAGGTTTGGTACTTTAGTTCTCTCGTTGTCATCCTATCTGCATATTCTATCTCCGAGTGCTGATTTGCTCTGATCTCAGATGGCTTCTGACTT
>JAGFNQ010004529.1:119352-301687 GCA_024364735.1 Boesenbergia rotunda
AATCTCTCTTACATTGGAGAATAAACTGTTACATCTGCTTTGTTTATTCATGAAATTGCTCTCTATAATCCCAAATCTTCCCACACTTTCAAGGTAGCGTGGCAAGTAAAATACAAGTGGTGGACACTCTTGACAATACCATGACTGCAATTCCATGGAGCAACTGAAATTAGTCTTAGTTTTGCATTTATTTTTATTATGTTATTTTAAGAAAATCACATCTTATTTAAGAAATCTAGATGGCTCATGTCCATATCTTGTTTCTTAGTTGCAAAATTAGCGATATAAATAGGGAAATTTAGAATGTTTTTATTTTTTTTATATATTTTTGTTCACTCTCTTTTGGTAAATTAAAGTTTCCTGTTAGTTGGGACATCAATTTTCCCATACTATAAGTTGGGAAAGACTATGTTTTCTGCGCACCAATACCATATTAGAAGATACTGCCTTCTTTAGCTTCTCCTTTTCTGATTGTGTTTACACTTTTCATATGCTCTAGTATGTTGTGTTTACTAGGATGAAAATTGGAGATAGCAGAAAGGAAAGAAATGATAGGTGGCAAAATGGAGAGGAAGAAACTTATTTCATCCAATTCATTCATTCTATTTCAACACAAATCACTTATGGCATGATTTTGCTGCTAATTATTTGCTCATAGCATGATTTAGGGTATCAGTGGGTCTTTCTCAGCTAATTATTTGCACAAAACTTGTGTTCTCTTTCACAGAAGCAAAGTCTTATAACTGGTAACAGTGAATCTTTCATCCTTTGTAATGTTTTGTGTTAACTCTAACTTTCCAATCAACTTTGCAGAGTAGAGATCGGAGATATACAATAATTTCATTATATATAATAATGAAAAGATTATTTATTGGTAGTTTGAGAAATGACAATCGCTAATACAAATTCTTATAGTAAGTCATGATTTGAACCTTGTTTTGAGAAACAGAACAGTACTTGGATGCTCCATTATATGTCTAAAAGTATCAGTACATTCAGATTAGGCATTTCATACTATCTGTTGTTAGTACCTCAATCTAGTCTCATCTAGGAAAGGGAATGTTTTTTTTTGTCATTAGGTAATATACAATTCTTAGGCTTAAGCATTATGGGGTTGTACGTTTTTAACATGATTACATCTATAGAGTTATTGGCTTAGTTATTTTGTTGTTTTTGTTTGCCATGCTTGGTATATGGTTAAGTTGTTAGTTTTCTAATCAATTTAAGTCAGCAGAAGATGTTCATGCATCTGGTAGCAGCCATCTATTTTTTATCACTGACAATACCATGTATGCAATTCATGGAGCAACTGAAATTAGTCTTAGTTTTGCATTTATTTTTGTTATGTTATTTTAAGAAAATCACATCTTATTTAAGAAATCCAGATGGCTCTATGCCTATGTCTTGTTTCTTAGTTGCAAAATTAGTGACACAAGTAGGGAAATTTAGAAAAAATTTATTTTTATATATTTTTGTTCACTCTCTTTTGATCAATTAAAGTCTCCTCTTTGTTGGACATCAAATTTCCCATACTATAAGCTGGGGAAGACTTTGTTTTTTTATGCACCAATACCATATTAGAAGAAAGGAAAGAAATTAACGGCGGCGAAGTGGAGCGGAGGAACAAACTCCTTTCCATTCAGTTCATTCATTCTATATCAACGTAAATCATACAGAAGTAAATAATAGAGGTTCAAGTCACTGAAATTACAAGATATAGTTACTTTCTTCCTTTTTGTCCGGTCCAACTAAATAAGATGAGTGGAAGTGAGTGGAAGGAAGTGTGTTTGGATCAATGTCTTATACTGTTATAATCTCTGTTTTATACCATAGATCTTTTAATGGCACTAGCATCAAATTAAGATGAATTCTTCCACTAACAAGTTGCAATATCAAAAGCATGTACTACCTTTCTGTTTATTTCTTTGCAAATTCACAATTTATTTGTTTTCTAGTTAAACAAACAACAATGTGTTTTAGATATTTAATATTTTGTCTATAAATAATGCTATAACTTCGAACTAAGTACAATTTCTGAGATCAAAACTTGGTTTGCTATGGCATAATTTTGCAGCTAATTATTTGCTCATAGCATGCTTACATGTTCTTTTTCACTGAAGCAAAGTCTTGTAACTGGGATCTTTCTCCATTTGATTATATGTGACAGCATCAGCACATTCAGATTAGGCATCTCATAGTACCTGTTGGTAGTACCTCAATATGTGAAAGTATCAGCACATTCTATATGGCCGCCCATCCGCAACACGTGTCCGCGACTGAGTCGCTGGGGTGCCAGGAAGTGATCCGGGTGGCTCGAGTGCATTCACTTTGGGGCGCCTAGATCACTTTCAGGCGCTTGAAGCACTCAGTCGCGGACACGTGTCGCGGATGGGCGGTCGTGTAGGATATATATATAGTCATTAGGTAATTCTCCTATACTTAGGCTTAAGCATTTTGGGGTATGCATTTAACATGATCACATCTATTGAGTTATTAACTTTAGTTATTTTGTTGTTTTTGTTTGCCATGGTTAGTATATAGCTAATTAGTGCTTAGTATATAGCTAATTAGTTAGTATTCTCATCAATTTGAGACAGCAGAAGATATTCATGCATCTGGCAGCAGCCATTTATTTTTTATCATCACACTTCTTTTGTTTTTATATAGTTCTCATTACTGTTGATAAGAATGAAAGATACCGACCAAAATCTTTGTAAATATATTGGCTACTCTCTTTGTGACAGTTTTCATGTTACTTTGCCGTGCTATTTATCATGCACTGGTGCCTCTGTACCTTTAATTGACACATGCTTATTGTAGTAATTATACTCATCCTACTATTTGTCTTTCTGATAATACAATGCGGTTTGGCCTTTCTTTTCTCTTGATAAATGTAGTTCCCAGAAGCTAACAAAAGGCATTCATGTAGTAATCTTGTCATTCGTGTTTATAATACTTACTTTACTGCCTTATCTGCTCGATATGTAAAAATAGTTTATCATTGTAGACTCATATACTCATGGTATTATGTTTTGGAAAGGTTGTGGAGTTGTGGACCAAAAGAAAATTTTGCTGTGATTGTGGCAACTCAAAGTTTGGGGAATTTTCTTGTAAGCTTCATCCTGATAAGGAGCCTGAAAACAGTGAGAACTCATACAACCATAACTTTAGAGGTTCTTACTGCATGTGTGGTCGCCCATTTCCTGATCCAGATGCCAAAGAGCAAGTCGAAATGATACAATGCTGTATATGTGAAGACTGGTTTCATGATAATCACCTTGGACTTAACTCTCCGGATGAGGTTATTCTGATTTTCGCTACTTTCTCAATAGTTAGAAAGCTTGTTTCATTCTGTTAATATTTTGCGTCCTTAACTTCTGACTGTTATCTGTTCCTTCCAACTTGCTGTTTAGATCGCTTGTGGCCCGCACTATTATTGATCTTTTATAACTACATTGTCTGAGATTATCTGCTTAAACATTTGATTTCATGCAGATTCCAAGAGACGAGGAGGGCGAACCTGTCTACGATGACTTCATCTGTGAAAAGTGTGCCACCACCTTTTCATTCCTGAAATTTTATCCCTCTTCTATTTGGGCCTTGCCAAAGCAAAAGAATGCGCCTTCGGTCCAGAGTAGCACTGAGAATGTGATGGAGAATGGCTGCTTAACTTCTCAATCTGAGATTCAGTCAAATTGTTCGAGTTCACTCTCCCAACTGGAAAGTTCTTCTACCAAGAAGGATTCTACTTGTGAAAATGGCACTGAAGTAAATGCAATTTTGGAAGATAATAAAGCTCCGCCTGAGGATCGACGTTCAACCGCTACATGCCCAATTGGAGTGGACATTAGCGACTCAACCATTCCCTCGGAGAAAGTAGGACCCATGTTTCTCCTTAAAATATGGAGAGAACTTCTTTGCAAATGTAGAAGCTGTAGTGAATTCTATACCCGTGAAGGAGTAGAATTTCTAACTTACAAGGAGGACACAATCGAGGAATATGAAAAGATGGGCAAGTCGAAGAGGGAGGAAAAATTGAAGCAACAGGAAGGAGCTGAATTGAACTTTCTCAACACTCTGGACCATGTCCAGAAAATAGAAATCTTCAGTGGGATAGCTGACATGAAGAATGAACTGCATTCCTTTTTGGTAAGCATTAATTGTTATCTCAAGAAGGTTTCTACCATTCAAATGAAGCATTTGTCAGTCCTTTTCTCTTCTCCATCTCAAACATATCGATTTGCCTGGCAGGAATCCTTCGATTCATCAAAGTCTGTGACATCGGAGGATATCAAAGGTGTGTTTGAAAACCTCTCCAAGAAAAAGAAGCAAAGGCATGCATGAGTTATCAGCTTTGTTGGCGCTTCTTGTACTGCTAATGACTCTCGTCACTTGCAATCTATAGCAGTTCTCTGTTACTAAGAACATGCCAACTTATAATTGCAGTTGAGCATTTAAATTAAGTTCCTATTAATGTTGAAGGCTGTTATGTGTTTGTGTTCTGTTTAATAGGATGCAAAATTGTATTTAAAATACTAAATACAAAATTTTGATATGTCATGCTAATTTTATTTTAATATTTATTTAGATTTTCAAATCCACTCCATTTCCCTCCCTGCTTTAATCCTTTTATGCCATGGAGAGTGAATCTGTCATTTTAATAATTTTGGGGGGTAAATTGAAATTTCATCAAAGAATAAATCCATGGATGCCGCCTCTCGCTCTCGCGCTACTTTGGACCATGCGCTGCCACGGGAGCTTCTCCTCTCTTCTCCCATCTTCTCTCTCTCTCGTCCGGCTTCCCTCCCCGGAATGCGACGTCGGTTCTCACGCATAGACGAGTCAAGCAGGAGGCCGTTGCTTCTTCGCTGCCGTTGGAGTCGCCGACCTCGCCTGCGACAAGGTATTACAGCAGATCAATAGCACGATTCGAGAATTTGAAAAAGTGAGCATTTTGTGCGCCGTTTCCGGTTCTTGCAGGTACTAGTGGCGGGCGCGATCACTGGTGCCATCGGGCAGCTCTCCAAGCCGCTGGCCTCGGCAGTTCGGTCAGGAGGCATGCCGTCTGCTCATTGTCAGACGCGTTTCCCCTTATTCGTAATTTTTGAGGTTGTACTCTAGGGCTTGACCAATCGTGCATGAATGTTTTTAAGGCTGTTACTGCTGCGGCAACTTTGCTTGGCCTGGAGTGGTGAGAATGCAAACTGTTTGACGAAATTCTCTTGAGTCTAGTGTCACGTTTCAAAGAGGAGTCGCTAGTCCAATATACAATCGAACAATACCTCCCTTGTCCGACAGACACTTGAGACAATCATACATATACAATAACATACATAGGGCCTCCGGCCTCAATCAAAACAAATAAGTAACGGCCAATCACAGCCGATGCAACGAAAGAAAAATGCATCACGATATAAAACCACATCGGCTTACTTGATCTCCCATCTGGGTAGGTGCGCAACACAATCACATCACACAAAGTCCAACAAAGAACTCAAAAGTACAATCCAAACCACAAACAACACAAATACAAGTCATCGACGAAGAAATGAAATACAATACATAAAATAACACGTACGAATACTCGAAAAGTATAACATGACCAAAGGGCTGACATCAGGATTGGTTGCTGGGCACTCCGGGCAACATCAACCTGAAACAGATAAATAAGCTATCGGGGGTGAGTCCAGGTGAACTCTACGGGATAATGACAATATGCATGGTATCTAAAAGTTAGATAAGTAGAGCAGAAGCAAATCAGATACAGTCTCATAAGGAAGCAGAAAAATGCATAACTGCGAATACTAAATGTATAATACATACCGGTGCCAATCCCACATATGGGATAGTATGTCAGATAGCTCGTACACATGAGCATATGCAAATCACCAAACCAAAGTAAAATACCTTCTGTATATTCATGTTATCCAAGTGCAACAATCATAACTCAATCAAATGTAGCACACACAGTCAAATACAAGTCTCATGTATCGTATGCACATGATGCAATGATATGTGTCACCCCTAACGCCAGTCCAACTACCGTAACATGTCATATGAATACGACCGAGTGGGTAGGTCTATGACAACTGTATGCACTCCGCCACCATTGCTCCGGAGTGGTCGAGTGAACAGGATGCAATCGGAGACAATACTCCTACTCCATGTCATATGGAGGAGCTTCGCTCTCATCTCCTCGTATCCCATAACGAAGGAGGGATCTCCGGTTGTTACCACGCTCTGATAACCACTAACCCATGAGTAGCTGAGCGGAGCAGAATAGAGCAATACCGGCTACACTCGATAATCACTAACCCCTGAGTGATTGTGTGGTCAGGTCCTGTATGACTGACGATCCGTCTCAACCACAAGGGAGCCAAGGATCGTTAATTATGCAACTGTGCAAGATGGTGCATGACACTAACACATGCAACAACGACCTAGTAGTCCTACCAAGAACTACGAGTCGAAAACATAGATCGTGTGTCACCAAAACAATCCACTAGGTGTACATGCATAGTATAGTTAGTGATAGACCAAAAGCAGAGTATAAAATGATATATCACTACTTCTATGTCCATATATATACATGTCTATTCTACAGAGCGAGAATAATAAGTATCGAGACCATATAGATGTAAACGATGAGCAATCTCAAAGTACAAACAATAAGTATCAAGCAGAAAATATAAAAGGCAGATAAGATATATCTTACTGCTACACAAATAAACTATGCATAAAATTGACAATATTACAACATAGAGTCAAAGGTAGCCGCCTCCAATGTCGGTGCTCGCAACGTCGGGAACCTCGTCCAGAATAATATTCGTAGCAAGAATATCCAAGTTAATCAGTGTCCTGTATCAAAGGATATAAATTTAGTTATTTACAAAAGCAGTAATAAGCTGAACCTACTACCAACCATACTAGGACCAATATTAATTATCCCATTCATTTAATTAATCCTAATTAGATGGCAAGTTCTTAATTATCCCATGTAAATGAGATTAGGTTCAGTCTCTTAATTAACCTAAGTCAATAGCTCCAAGATTCTGGATATACATGGCAAGCCACCACAACCCAGAATCCCATTTGAATTCTATGGAGATTGAGAATTGGAAAGACATTCCACCAAGCTAATCTTCCCAAATCCGTAGCCACTCACGGCAAGAACAGAGACAATATCAGCTCACACTATACTTGTCTAGCATAGTTAAGGTCAATCTATCCAAAATCAAAACTATGCCAAAATCACACTAATCCAGGACTGGACCGGCCGTTCGGACGGTTGAACTGGGAACCGGCTAGATTTCCTATTCGAGTTGACTCTGAAAATCGGCTACTCAAGAATTGGGATGCGAACCGTTCTGAACCGACCGGGAACCAGCGAACCGAACGAACCGGAAAAATCGATCAAACCGGCTTGGTTTATTTTATTTTTTATTTTTGATTTTTTTTCTTTTGTAGTTTTGTTTTCTTACTGAAAATGAAAATTGAAAAATAAAATGTCAAAAACCTAATTTGTTTCACCCAAAGTCCCAAACGAACAAACCTGCTGTTTGCTTGCAAGATAGTCACCGCCGCTAGCCTCTTGTCGCGTCGCCCAGCCTCTACCAGCCTCGCCTCGCCGCCCAGCCTCCGCTAGCCTCGCCTTGCAGCCGCTAGCTTTGCCCCATCTTCAGCCTTATTGCGTCGTCGTGCTGGCATATGAAGGCAGCAATGTATGACATATTTGGAAGTGTAATTTTGCATGTGTTTTACAAGTATACCTTGTTTAAGTATTTATGGGCGAACAAATGCTATTGTGATATAATTTTAACTTCTAATAAGATTCTTCAATTCGTATCCAGATTTCTTGAATCCAATGATTTTAAACTTAAATTTTTCTTTGAAACTAATATTTTTTTTAAGAATACCATACTGAGTTGCTGACAAAACATATCACATGCTCGACCTAGTTGATCTAATCTAGAAGAAAGTAGTTGGATAAGTTGTTAGTTTCATATATTTATATAAATACATGCTTTATTATATACTGGTTGGATTTCCGGTTAAACTTTTGAAACTCTGAACCCTCGCTCCGACCGGTTCAATGTCCGGTCTGATTCTCAGAACTTGGCACTAATCACCAGCCTAGAACCATAGCAAAACTTTTTCCAACAGTGATCCTAAACCGAAATCCCTAGCAGCTTTATCTCAAGGGAAATCCTAAGGGAAAATTTGAGAAAACTCCCCAACATCAAACTGGACTTTGTATGCACTCTCCAACTGAAAATTTCTTTGCATGCACTTCCTGATGTGATTGACAAGACAGTTTTGTGTGTTATTTTTTTTATCAGTATAAAAGTATAAAAATTCAGTATAAATCGTAAAGATTTGAGTATAAATTGTTTGAGATTGAGTACTAATTTAAGAAATTTAAGTATTATTTGAAAAAATTTGAGTATACATTGTTTCAGTATATAGTAAAAATATTTCAATATACATTATCAAAATTTAAGTATGAATTGATTTATATTTAGTATTATTTGAAAAAATTTGAGTATAAAATTTATAAATTTGAGTATGTGAGGTTGCATCCACCACGTCAAGATTTTCACATGAGGGGTCACCGAAATTTTATACTCAAATTTCTTAAATTAGTACTCAACTTCAAATAATTTATACTCAAATCTTTATAATGTATATTGAGTTTTCACTCTTTTATACTCACCACATCGAGATTTTCAAATGAGGGTCACCGAAACTTTGTACTCAAATTTTGTAAATTAGTACTCAATCTCAAACAATTTATACTCAAATCTTTATAATATATACTGAGTTTTCACTCTTTTATACTCAATCCATCAGGGAGTGCATGCAAAGAATCTATTAAGGAGGAAGTGCATGCAAAGGCCAGTTTGGGATTGAGGAGTTTTTTCCAATTAACCGAAATCCTAAAACCAAAATATACGGAATCCATGCAAGAACACTAAGGGTGTGTTTGGTTTAAGTTATTATATATATATATATATATATATAAATATAACTTTGGTTATGTGATTACTAAGTAATCACATAACCAAGGTAATGGAGAATGAAACATAACCTGAAATTTTTTAGTTTAATTTAGGTAATCAAATAAATCTAATTTATTTGGAGATAATAGTCTATAATATAATATAATATTTTATCGTATTACCCTTTAGAATTTGTTTAGATAATTTTATTAAATTTTAAATTTAATTTATTTAATTTATTAAAATTTAATTAAAAATATTAAATTAAAAAAAATTCGTCGGCGACACCGACGTCGGCGTCGACATTGACGTCAACGTCGATGTCGATCGTTGGTGTTTGCGTAGGCAGTCCGGTATCCAACACCGCAAGCCGACGGTCGATGTCGATCGTCGGTCGCCGCCAGTCGCCGATTGCCGGCAGTCGCTTATCGCCGGCCACCGGTGGCTAGCCGCCGCCGCCGCAGTCGCCGACGGGCGTCGGTCGTCGGTCGTCAGTCGTCGGTCGCCGTCGCCTGTCGGCGATCGTCGGTCGCTGCGAGGGTCGTCGTTCGCCGTCGCCGGTCGTCGGTCGTCAGCCGTGGTTGCTGGCCATCGTTATCGGTCGTCGACCGCGAATAATACTTTCGGAATTTAATAAAATATAATAGTTATTTTCGTCTTAAATGTAAATATTTGAGGATAATTTTGGAATGATAAGTTTCATAACTTCGGAATCAAGAAAAACCTTACTTTCCTAAGATTTTTCAATTCCAGATTGCATGCCCCTTTTGCTGACACGTCGGGCATCGATCATTACTTACAAATTGTTGATTATGTAAACCAAATAAGATTTTCATTGATAATCTTGGATGGATAATCAAAGTTATTAAAAATAACTTCCAACCAAACACACTCTACAGCTGATCTAATCAGTAAGTAAACCAACACCTTGGATGGATAATCAAAGTTATCGTCATTGTTCATGTTATGATGGTCATTCATTTTGTTCCTGTGAGTTGAATTTCTACTAGAAAGAAAATTTCAGCTTTGTTTATGGAAGTATAAGCCATTCCAATATCTATCATTAAAAAGCATAAGGAGAGGGAGGAGATCTATATTTTCAGTTTTCCCCCCTTGAAATTACAGATCCATGCTTGTCTTAAATAACAAAGACTTAGTTGTTCGATAATAGTCTTAAAAGAAGAGTAGATTCTCTGGAATGTAGTTGTTCGTAAATCATTTGAGTGAAGCAACTCATAATCCTACAATCTTATATTGGTTTAGGGTTTGTCATCACTTTACTCTTCTACTGAACAATTAAAGTAGTTTCTATGTTTGCAGATGCCATTCTGTTTCTCCAAAAGCTGAATTAGTAGTTGTCTTGTTTTCGATAGACAGTGAAAGATCTCTCTCTCTCTCTCTCTCTTGCTTTCCATATTTAGGGTGTCAGGAGAGAGGTAGGCATTCATGCCAAGATCCTCAACAAGATCCAAAATTCCCCTGCAGAGGCAACAGCTCAAAACTGGGAAGAGGATGATTGCCAAAGCAAAAGACTAGGAAGTTCCTCCATGAATTGTGAAGACAATTCTCCTGTCGTCTCCATTTCTTCTGACAAGGAAGATTCATACTTAATCCATAGACCTACTGCAATCACATCTACTGAGGTGAAGTTTTCAGATTGCACAAAAGTGGATACTCATACAGAAGAATCATCAGTTCATTTTTCCTTTTTATTTTGACAATTTAATTTTATCTTGATATAAATGATATATTTTAGGGTATTGAAGTAGAAGGTTGGTTGCTATTGTTGTATGTAAATGATATAATCTGTTTATAATACAATTTTATTAATACTGTCCGTGAAATGTGGATCGTCCATTTTATAATCCAACGGATGTATGAGATCTGATGGGACCCGCATCGCTAGCGGTCACGTCACCGCGCGTGAGCGTACGAACTCGTCCACTCTGCTCCTTTTAAATCGCCTTGAAGCATCCCTGCGATCGGCGGTGAGGACCTTTCAAACGTTTCTCCTCCTTCCGGCTAGGTCGCCATGGAACGCCGCGCCGTTCCTCTCTCCGGGTACGACCGGATGCTTGCGGAAGAAGTTATGTTTTTGCACTCTCTCTGGCGCCATGGCCCGCCGCCTAATCGCACCCGCTCCCGAAACCCTACTTTGGGTGCCGATCTCCTAGATCCGGCGCCCCCTCTCCCCGCGATGGCCGGAAACGGAGGCGGAAGAAGAGGAATAGAGGCGAGGTAGCCTCCTCAGATCTAATCGCCGACGTCCAGCCCTCCGAGAGCGGCGGGTTGCCGTGGCCTGTCGAAGAGTTACCACCGCCTTCCACCGAGTGGCCGCCGGAGAAGAAGCTGCGGCCTGCGCCGGAGCCCGCCCCTCCCCCAACCCCCGAGGAGCAGGCCAAAGTCGACGCGGCGATCGCCCGGCAGAAGGCGCTCAAGGCGTCGCAGCTCTTCTTCGAGGAACTGTACAAAGAGGACGAAGAGGGATCCGAAGAAGACGACGATGAAGCCATCGAATTCGAGGATGATCTGGAGAAATTGAAAATCTACACTTTCTTCATTGACATTTTCACAAAGGATCCGATCCTAAGAAAGCACTACGAGAACAGCGAGAGCGGGGAATTCAATTGCTTGGCCTGTGCAGGAATCGGGATGAAGGGCTTGAAGAAGTACAACAATTCTGTCGCGATCCTGCAGCACGCACGTTGTACAGTGACGGCCAAGAGGAAGAAAGGGCACCGGGCATTTGCCCGAGCCCTGTGCAAGGTTCTTGGCTACAACTTCAATATGCTTCCAAGCCTGGTTCTCGACGCTGGAGAGCGTCTTGGTGAGTCCTTGGCAAAGGATGCCAAAGCTCAGGTAATTCTTCATGCTCATCCTGGACATGTTCAATTCATTTCCTTGCAAGTTTATATTGTTGGTGAATTGGCATGATGAGTTAGCTCTAATAGTAAAACAAACAATCTTATAAGATATAGCATTTGCGTAGAACAGATTTGACAATATGGTATCTTTCCCTTCACACTGCCATGCTTTGATGTACATTTGTTGATTAGGGGATTGGCAATGAAGGAAGTTAGTGAAGGTTACAAATTGATCGCGTAGAGGAGAGTGACCTTGATGAGCTAGAGTATCCCTGATCAAGGAAGTAATAGGATACCTAGATTAAATGACTACCTGATTCTGTTAGATTGTATTGTTTGACGAATCGAGTCTTTACACCATGCATCCTATTTCCACTCAGTAGAGATCTAGTTAGAAGTTGATTGCAGTTAATTTTCTGTGATGTAACTCTGCTTCCACTCTGTTAGACCTCTAATTAGGTTGTCGCGATATGATCCATGTTGATTCATTTCAAGTGTCTGCATGAACTGCATAGAGAATCCAGGGTAGGTCTTCATAACTCTTCTCCACTTAAGGCATAACTTCCCCTCATTAACTTGCAAAGTCCAACCAATTGCAAACATTTTGTTCCATTAATGGTTTCTCTATCACCGTCACGAAGTTCGTTTCAAACGCATTATCATACCTCGTATAATTTATGTTCTGATACCAAATGTAGCAATACACTTAAGTGTGAGAATTACATCATGAATCCAAAATGCTTAGATTAACTTAATTCTAATTCACTCAGTTAAGTTTTCATTGTCTGACAACTTTTCATGCAGAAATAAAATTTGGGTCACATATATCCAACTAGCATCCATGCCACTTTATGTAAACCCTTCTCCTGTTGTTATGATGTCCAATCTCCCTGCTCACATAAAGTTCCTGAACTTCCATCCTGATAACTTCCTGGTTTAGGGAATCCTTATGAATCGGCAGGGTACAAGAGATTTGTTCAATAACATTAGAGCAATCAATTTTTTATTTTTCAAGGTCTGATTTAAGTTCTTACCATTCAAATGATAAATCACAGATACAAGCATTAATTCTCAACCCTCCATGATTGTGTATGAGCATTCTCAACACAGCGTTGCTGTGCATGTGACTTCTCCTCAAAGCCTCATTGAGTAGCTGATAACTTCCTGCAAAACCATATTTTACTCTGATAGAGCATTTGTTCCCTAATTTCAGTATCTTGTGCAGAAAGAAGACGGTATTGAGGAGGAAAACCAAGAACATGTTGTTGAGAAACAGGAAAATGAAGACGCAATCGAGGAGGAAAACCGAGAACATGTTGTTGAGAAACAGGAAAATGAAGCCGCAGTCGAGGAGGAAAACCAAGAACATGTTGAGCAACAGGAAAATGAAGACGCCGTTGAGGAGGAAAACATAGAAGATGTTGAGGAGGAAAACACGGAAGATGATGCTGAGGAGGAAAATATGGAAGATGATGTCGAGGAGGAAAACCAAAAACATGTTGAGCAACAGGAAAATGAAGACGCAGTTGAGGAGGAAAACATAGAAGATGTTGAGGAGGAAAACACAGAAGATGATGCTGAGGAGAAAAATATAGAAGATGATGTCGAGGAGGAATACATAGAAGGTGCTGTAGAGAAAGCCGAGAACAAAGAAGATGTTGACCAAGTTGGAAACAAAGACTCTGTCGAGGAGGAAAACATAGAAGACGCTGCAGAGGAAAGGGAAGATATTTTTGAAGAAATGGAAAACAAAGATGCGGCTGAGGAAAACACAGAAGATTGTGTAGAGAAAGGGGAAAACATAGATGCCATTGAAGACGAAAACCCACCAGACAACATCACCTTGACCTCACCGAAAATCCACTTTGAGTCATCATACTTCCAGTAGATGCATTTAGTCTTCTCGTAATCCATGCCGCGTCATGATTCACTGGGCATTTTGTTCTGCCAAATGACAGCATCTGCAACTGAAAACCTACCATGTTCCTTTGTTTAATTTCTGAATGTTAGTTTAATATTTCTGAATTGTCTGCTAACTGTTATATACCCAAAGAATCTTGCCTAATTTATATGGTGATCAATGGGAAAAGGTTGAACATTGCAGATGGCATGAAGGTAATCCACCTGAACCCTGAGAAGTCATCATAACTGAAGCAGGACAATGGAACTACAAGTCAAGAACTTGCTATAAAGATACTGTGCTCAACGAGCAACGAAGAGTCAAGTGGTTGGCACCCTAATATTATTTTTTTAATAATCTAGATATTCACTTAACTACAAGGTAAATCCAAAAATGCTCATGCACTCGGCGTCGGATGTTCAATGCCCATAAGTCCAACATCAGCTAATGTGTTTTAGGCAGAATTCGAACCGTGATGCTCTTCTGATAGTGTCACCGAATTGTTTTACCACTGCACTCTGCCTCAGGAGGCTAGCATTTGAATGTCAGTATCGTCTTGAACTAAGTGGTTGGCGCCCGAATATTATTATTATTATTATTATTATTTTTGATAATTCAAGTATTTACTAATCTTAGAGGTGATTGATTTATCCCCACCAAGTTTCTCGTCTATCATCCGAGTAAATCGTTTTCACTTGTATAAATCATCAAATGTTCATTGTCCATAATTTCACGATAGGCAAATATTTTTTTTGGCGAAAATCGAATTGTGATGCTCATGCTTGTTACCAAAGTGATTTACCGCTGCACCGTGCCTCAAGGGTTGACAGCTGATTATCAATTTTTTTTTGATAATCTAAATATTTAACTTTCGAATCAACTAATTTTAAAAGTGATCGTATTCTTAAATTTCTTCTAGGAGGAAAATTTTGAATTAGGTCGTACGTGAGATTTAAAGCTTAGATTTCTAATTAATCATTGAAAAGATCTAACGATTGCATGTAATCTCGGGGCATTGACATCCTGTTTGGAAACCTTTTAAGCAAGGAATTAAAATTCAATTTCGGTCGGAATTCAATTCCGACCGGAATTGAATTCCAATTTTTATGTTTGGAATGAATTAGTAAATAACAAAATTGAATTGAATTCTTATGTTTGGAATCAATCAGAATTGAAATCAATTGTTATATTTTTACCATTTTACCCTTCAAGTAAAATGAAGATCATCAAGCAAAATGAAAAATAAAATTCTTCTTTGTTTAGTGCAGTCCGAAATGGCGCTGAGCAACGAGCAGGGTTGCAGCAGTCCGAAAAGATGTTGATTTGTTTTATTAAGAAGGGTAAATTAGTAATTTAAAATTTGAAAGGGAATTCCCTTCCCAAATCAGACCCAAAGAGGTCTGATTTATTTTGGGGGGGGGGTGTGAATTCAATTCCTTTTCAATTCCTTCCTAAAAATTGCTACCAAAGGAGGGAATTAAATTTCAATTTCCAAAGAAATTCCAATTCCTTTCTTTCCAAATAAGGTGTGAATCTTATTTAATAGGTTTATGCTCCTTAACAAGACCGTTTTGGAGGGACGATGGATCCACTTTTGTTTGTTTTATTTGACTCAATATGTCATCAGATAATATTTCCCTATCTTCCCATCCTAAATCGGATCGGGTGCCATGATGTCCAGATCCGAACTCAAACCTAAAAATACACTCCATTTTGAATCGCTCGCGTTAACCCCGAGCAAACGCAGCCATCGCGTTCCCTAATGGCCCGCCTCGCTCACCTTCTCCTCTCCCACGGCGGTCGCCGCCACCGCCTCCGCCCTTCCCAACCTTCTCTTTCGTCTACCTCCGAAGCTACTCCGTTATCCATATCCTTCTGGCGATCCCTCTCCTCAGGCCCGATCACTCCCGTTTCCTACACAGTTAAGCCCAAGGATCCCAACGCCGAAGGCGATCCTGATCCGTCGGTCCAGGAGGCTGCCTCTCCCCCTAGTTCTCCCACTCCTTCTCCGAGCCGTCCTCGCTCGTCGTTTCCGGATGGCGGTTCCGGCCCTTGGACGAGAGAGGAAGCCCGGTTCGTCAAGGACGTCCCTACTATATCCCCAGTGTCTTACGCGTCTCGCGTGGCTCCGTTGCCGGAGTACAAAGCGCCGGATCCGCAGGAGAACAGGGATGAGGAAGGGCTACTGCAGCGGGAGGCCAGGAGGATCCAACCACGTGGTCCGACGCGGAGCGTATTTGCTACTCAGGAGGAGGTGAAAATTCCGTTCCCTAAGCTCATCTCTCAGGAGAAGAAACCGCAGAAGGTTCCGATGGATTTGATGGAGGCCATTCGTCAAGTCAAGGTCAGCATATTATGTCACTGTCTTCTTCTGTTTCATTACCTTATAACTGCTGGATGCGTAAGAAATTTCTATTTTTTCTGTTGTTTCTACTTTCAAGGTTTTATTTTGTGGAAATGCTTTTCATATTGTTTGATCCGACAGTCATTTTTGCGTCACTGATTTGAGGGGGTCCGATCTAATTTAGGTTGAAAAAGAATGAAAACGGTCTGTTACTATTTTCCACCCGATTCTAAATTTAATGTTAAATAAATTTCATAGGGAGAGTGCTTCCAACTTAAAGAACTTATGATGATTTATTATGAGTAGAGGTTGCAGTGCAAGCTTTACAATTTGAAATTGGAGAGGTTGCAGTTCAAACTTTACTATTTAAGATCTCTACTTGTTACTGCACCAAAAGAGTATCAACATTTCTTCTTATATTAAACTACAATCTTCAGTATTTGTGTGAACTTGATTTAGGAACCTCAAAAGTTTTGTGACAACAGTTAATAAGATATGTGGTGTTGAAAATCAAAGAAAAATTGAGCAATCAATCAAAATCTAAAAATTAAACTCGTGTCATGTCATTTTGACCATCCAACAATTAAGAATGATTTTGATGATTGAATACCTGTGATTACTAGATTCAGAGTCGGATATTGTGCACTGTTCCACTTTGATTCTAAAGGATGTTCATTGGTTTTGTCCATTGGTCATTGATTCAATCCATTTCAAGAATCCCATCTCCTATCTTTTGAACTTCTTTTTGCACTCTTTATTATTATTTTGCACGATCCTATGAGATTGTATGAGAAGCTAGCCAGTGTGATCCCGACAAGCAGTTGATTTTTGGTAATAAAACATTTAGAGAGTGAGAGGTCTCTATGCATGCTAGATTGACTTACTGTAGGAGGTGGGAGTGTTATAAAATTTTCAGTTTTATAAGATACTCTTGTCAGGGAAACTATTTTTTTCCACCTTCCAAGGCTTCATCACTTGCTGGTAATTGTATGGAATTCCAATCCATTAAAAGATCTTGCTGATACTGTCTTTTATTATTATTATTATTATTATTATTATTATTATTTGTTGCTCATAATCCACTTCTTACTGATTTTCATAATTTCTACCCATTGTTTAGGCTAATGCAAGACGTCGATTTGTTGAAACAGTTGAAGCTCATGTTAACTTGGGTGTTGATCCACGTAGAGGCGATCAGGTTTTTTTTTAAATACTTTTATGAAGACAATCCTTAAATCAAGTAATTCCTTCCATGTCTGTCTTGCTCATTCTTTATTATTATTTTTCAATAGCAAAAACAATTATGATTTCCTTTATTTTTGAGGTACTATTTTGCATCAATGCTCTATGTGCTCTCTATTTCGCTGTGTTGGTTTGCATAAAGTGTTCATATGGGTAATCGGACCAACCTACAAGATGGAATAGTTGCATCTTACATATTATGTACATAGATAGCTTACAGACCTATCAACAAGACTGAATTGTTGAGCCTCTTGAAGAATCTACTTCTCTCAGATTTTTATTCATAATATTAATTCCAGAAACCTATTATCCTTTTCCATTCCCTATATATATGTGTGTGTGTGTGGAAAGTAGAACAGATTGCAGACGCCCAGTCACTATGCTGTTGCATACTTCCCAGCATGGACTGATTTATGGAAGCATTAAGATGTAAAACTATCTTGTTGCAGACGCCCATAGTATTTGCATATATACTTACCAGTCACTATCATTTGCATCTATCTGCCATTTGATATTGGTTTAAACTACATGTGTACTCCCACGTGAGGTTGTGGGATAATGAGGTGGACTTGTGGCCTTGATGAGGACATTAAGCTTTAAGTGAGATAGATTGTAGGCTAGTGAAAATTTATAGGCTTACATGAGTGAACTATAATTAACTTGTAATCAGCATTTTGGGCCAATAATTGTGTGAAACGAAGTTGATGGATGATTTTCTCGTCATAATTGGGCATGTAGATTTTATCAAATTATCTATGTTCCACATTTCAACAATCAGTGGATCACTCTTTTGTGAGTTAATGTTGCATATTTTCTAATTTTTTTTCCCATGAAGTCTGGATATGTCTCTTAGACAGCATCTCACTGTTGCAGATGGTACGTGGTGCCTTAACACTGCCTCATGGCACTGGAAAGGTATCTTGTATTACATTGGCTCATTTTTTTCCATTCATTTTGTTAAGGATACTTATAGTCTGTGTTGGTCCAGACTGTAAGGGTGGCTGTATTTGCAGAAGGACCTTCAGTAGAAGAAGCCATAGCTGCAGGAGCTGATATTGTTGGTGGCACTGAGCTTATTGAAGAAATAAAAAGCGGTATTACAACTTCACCTATGACAGAAAATTCTCAAGTTTCAACTAATTTTGATATTGCTACATTTTTCTCGTCTCAAAGGTTGAAGTTGGCACAACTTTGTTCATTATTACAAAACAGTTATACTATTTTCGAACAGCCTTTAATTGTCATTATACTAGATAACAGACGTTATATTCCTATTCCATATTTAATCATTGTCCAAAGTTGAATTTCTAATTAGTTTCCAGCAAGTTAGAATGCGTTCAGTTTAATAGTCTTTACTAAAATCTTTTATATTTATGCACTTGTCCTAGGGCATCCTAAAATGCATTTTAGACACACGTTATTAGATCTTTCTTCCTATTTGTTCTCTGTTTGTCTTTATTATGTTTGCACCTTTATGGGAGTATGTTGGATGATGCATAAATTTATTTAATGCATATCCAGTTGTTTGGTTCCCCAATATGTCTTGGTATACATTCACTTTTTAGGTTTTAATGGGTGTTAATAATGATTGTTTGCTTGCACTTCTTGTAATTCCTTTCTGATTTGTTTAACCATGACATAAAATCTGTATGTAGGAGGTGGCAAACTTAACTTTGACAAGTGCATAGCAACTCCTATGTTCATGCCTCGTCTGTCAAAGGTTTTGTACCATGAAACATGAGTTCTACTCTTTTTTTTTGTCGCTTCTCTATGTATGCATCATTACGTTGCTTGTGCTGTTCTATTTTCAGATTGCTAGGATCCTTGGCCCTCGAGGTTTGATGCCGAATCCCAAAGTAAGTTTCTTCTACTTTCACTAAAGATTATGAAACATGCATTGCTGATTCTAAATCTGCTTTTTTATATAGTTAGGGTCTGTAACCAGTGATGTTTCAGGAGCTGTAAAAGCTGCAAAATCTGGCCGTATTGACTTTAAGATTGACAAGACTGCCATTGTTCATGTAGGCCTCGGAAAGGTATGATTGCTCATGCATTGATTTTTTTTTTTTTATCATAGCAAAATGTATTAGCATATCCTGCCATATGTGCATATTGTTGTTCCACACTAGGCTCTGATTCATTTTACTGTTTGGAGCACTGTTCAAGAAACTGAACATCTATCCTGGTTCACAATTCCTAAAATAGGTTCTGCTTGAACTGGTTGGAGACCATGGCTTACATATGTTTGCTGCTTGATGTTGTGGACTTTCGTATACGTCACATATCACATACAATTGGTCATGCCTGCAAAAGAATTGCTGTTTATGATTAGATTGATTGTATTATGTTCACACTAGTCTTTGATGTATTCTAAATATGACAAATAGTAATATGTATGTATCATTTTTACTATATGTTTCTAGATACTCTTTGAGAGTTGGACTTTCTATCAAACCAACTCGAGCCAACAGTCACTATTGATGAAACTAACTCGTTCTTGTCACATTTTCCAGGTCAATTTTTCTAACTCTTTCTTTTCACATTTCCAGGTCAATTTTTCTGAGGAGTCTCTTCGTGAAAACATTGGAGCTTTTGTACACTCACTGTTGGTTGCAAAACCTGTTGGACTTAAAAAGAGTATCTTCGTGAACTTTTGATGATATTTTTTTTATTGTCATTTGCATTAAGAAGTGATTTTATACTATTAAATTGGACGAATGGATTAACTTCAGCTCTGATATGAGCACTCATACGTGCCTTCAAATATTCAACTAATTATCTACTGCTTAATTATTTTTTCCATACTTAAATGATATATTCACATGCTGCTTGTTGTTGCAGCCTCCAAATATGCTGGATACGTCAAGAACTTCACTTTAAGTAGCACAGTGAGTAACTCTAAACCAAATCCGTTGAATAAAAGTCAAGTCTGTAAAATTTCAGACACTGCAAAATTTACAGTTTTCATAGCCCTATTGATCGTGTAGGCCCCTTTGACAAAAAAAAAAACAGCTAAAATGTCCGAATGAATGCTATAGTTCAATATTTTATTTAGTCTTAATTCAAATGATTGCTATGTGAAAATAATAATATCGTACCTTCGTTTTAAAAAGCTTAACGTAACCGCTTACGCGGCCAGTATATGCAATAAATGACAGCATAAGATGTGCTCATGGTCACACATGGATCATGTGATACTGTTGTTGGTTAACAAGCATTATCATACATTAATTACTTCATATCGTATACTGCATACCATCTACGTAGGCCTTTTGAAACCTTCCTCATATTCTGATAACATCTTATTGTCGGTGGGCTTTGTGTTTTTAAGTTGTAATAGTTTTAACTTTGATTACATTGTAGTGAAACAATAGTAAGGTTATTGTCCCAGCCACGGTCGATTTAATGAGTAACGACCCATTATTAGTTTCTACTACTGGTTCAAAAAACTCAAGTCTAAGTTAATTGCAATTCACTCATCTAACTTGTAAACCTTCTTTATTAGTGTATAATTCACCATGACTCATTTAAGGTTTAATATCCTCTTCAAGACTCAAAGCCAGGCTCATATTCTACAACCGTCCGTGACTACACCCAAACAAGCCTTTCCAACGCTTACTGTCTAGAATTATACCCTATTGATGGGGTGTTCGGTACGGTATACCGAACTTCAAACTTGTATACTGTACCAAAAAAATTCGGTATAAAAAAATACATACCGATACCGCCGAAATTTCGATACGGTATGTATTTTTTCTCACCCCTAGCCAATTGTGACTACTCAGAACTGACTTTTTAACTTGTCGAGCCCAACCAATGACTCAAAATTCTTAACCAACCAAGTTAGAAAATATCTTATCTATAATTGTAAAATTCCTTTATACTTTGGGGTGTAAAAAATTTTATTATTGGAAGACAAGCATAAATTCCTTTCAGTAAAGACAATAACCAGTACTTTTTTCCTGCTGCTTCTTCTTGTTTTC
The DNA here is from genome assembly GCA_024364735.1 of Boesenbergia rotunda. NCBI lineage: Eukaryota > Viridiplantae > Streptophyta > Magnoliopsida > Zingiberales > Zingiberaceae > Boesenbergia > Boesenbergia rotunda. Next base: position 140,685 of record JAGFNQ010004529.1, read on the forward strand.
CAACATCATCTCCCTTTACATGCTAGTCTTTAAACGAACAATTGCATCTTTGTTACAGATGGGACCTGGATTTCCAATCACAATACAGTCACTCTCTTTAGCTGCGGACAACTACAACAAGGTCCATGCAAAACAGTGAAACTATGTTGCAGCACTTGGAGTAAGGCACAATTTTGTCAACTGGCACGCAATTCCAGTAGAGCATCAGCAAAATTCCTTGAACACTATTGTTGTTTTCTTAGTCTCGTCTTTAGTGAGGATTTGGCCAAACTTGCTTTCTCAGACAGCAAAATATCTGGAGGACTCGAGAGTTGCTTCCACTATTTGCCATCCAGAGTTGATAAACAGTCTCAGGTTCAAATTAGATCCCACTATTTGTACTAAATTAGTATTTCATTTCTATCCACCATGGCATGGAGGCTTCTTTTCTCACCATTTATTTTGCTTAAGCAACTACAAGTTGAAGACATCAACAGTGTACAATAATTCTTGTCAGTTCTTAAAAAAGCTTACCCATAACCTTGATTCACTATGTTCATGCTTTACTTTACCTTACCATGCAAAATTCCTTAATTTCTGATCATTATTTTCAACACTATAGCCAAAAGAAAGAAGAAAATAAATTTAAATACATAAATTAGAACTCATTTATTTAAATTTGTCGAATAAATTAAAAGACAATTAATATGATAATTTTTGATTAAAAGTGATACTTTAAATTAGAAGATTAATGTACATCTTTGGAAATTTAATCAAATAATTTAATAATGATTTGAGTATGTAAATGTATCTCTATGGATTTAGTATATCATCATTTGATTAAATAACAATACTCTTTGATTAACAAAAAAAAAATCTTATAGTAATAATAATTGATATGCATAAATTTTATATTTTTGTCAGCTCATTTTTATTAAATTTTCATAAAACTTAATGATTTATATTGATAGTAAAAGGAGAAGTTGAAGGGCTCCACAGGATTTATTCAGTCTTAAAGGAGTGATGTTCTTATCTTTCTAGATGAACATGGGTATTTTCACGGGATGGACTGATGATTAGTATGTAAGTATTGTCATCAAAAGGTCTGAGGTCAAATCCTGATAAAGTCAGTATGTCCACCCTCCCCACGCGTTAGCCACAGCATCCGGGCTAGTAGTTTCCGTGATTTACCTCCTCCGTATTAGCTCTGAGACGGATTGACGAGGGTGCTAGAACAAACGAATCATTTTTTACCACTTAGATAAGAACATGAGATAATTCATATACTATGTGTCAAAAATTAAATCATATTTTATTAATGACAAATTTTAAATTAAATCATATTTTATTAATGACAAATTTTACCCGAGTACCAACGGGGCATTTAATGATTTATAACTGATTTACTGAATGATCCTTTCAATTTAGCTAATTACTAATGCGAAAATGTAAAATGAAGATGATTTATTGGGCCGAGAAGCATCCGTCGACCCACATGGCAATCGGTCGCTAGGGTTTTGCCCGTTAAGTTAAGCTCTCGAGTGTCGGCCCTCAGTGGCTGAGCCAGTCATGGCGTCTCGGTACCGATCGATCTCGCGGCCGGCTCTCTCCTTCCTCAACCACGCTAGGACGAGAAACACTAGCCCTCTACTCTCACCAAATCCTTCCTCTATTCTTCGCCTTCGCTCTCCATGGTAACCTACTTCAGCTCGGCTCGTTGTTGGTCTTTCGATCAGCGTTGAAGGTTTGAAGCGGTTGGTGTTTGTTTCAGTGTTTCGCGTGAACTGGGGGCTCTTTGCACTCTCTTGCCGCTCTACAGCGCAGTCTCCTCGGCGCGGCTGATCTCGAGGCTGGGGATCGACGCCTCCGGGAGCTCGTCCTCGAGGTCCTTGTCCCAGGGTATGCTCCGCGGTTCCGACCCCGGTGTCTGAGCTGATGTTCTTTCATTGATTGGTTGAGTAAGCAGCCACTGGTTTCTCGATTCCTTCCCATTTCGGTGCTTCCCCATTATACCATACATTTCAAATTCTGTTATGCTTGATGGCATTTAAAATGCTTGGATTTTGGAGATTGGGTTGGTTCTATACTTCTGTTTGACATCGTTTTACTGGAGAAAGATCAAACAAATGAACCACTTAAATTTCGCTTAATTAGTCACCATTCTAGAACCTAGAAAGTATTTAGGCTTTTGATAGCAAGTAGTGTTTTCTTCTATTGTCCTTGTTGTTGGTAGGTTTTTCTTACATCGGGCTTAATCACAGATTTGTTAGTGTTGAGAAGTCTAGAAATATGCGATTACTTTACATCATATGCCCTTTTTACATGGAATTGTTGAGAACGATAGATACAGGTGCTCAAGCTTTACAATTTTGACTTAGAGACTGCTATATAGACAACTAAGGGCATCTGAGTGTTCATAGGCCAGCTTCGCTGGGACACTTATTAACCCCTGCAAATTCCCAGAATATTAGTTCGGCGCACAATGTCTTTAATTGTCTCCGAGATAGTTGATTGCTAGGCAGTAATAGCACTAGAGTTGACAGCATAATGTTAATTTCATATCAGTGTTTGGAGGAGACAGGAGGAGGTAGAGGTGAGCATGGTTTAGTAGAAAGCCACTTTCCTACATATATTGCACCTCGTGATGAAAAGGTAGATCAAAATTCAAGTGAGAAGAGAGGGTGAAGACGTGGCGATCGTTGTTGTGGCAAGTAGCATGACTGAAATGATGCCAAAAGAGGTGGCGCTGTAAATGAGTTACCACCTACGGAAGAAACGTTGGACTTGCTCTGATCGATATACGAATGCCAATTAATAGGTGTTATTTTTCTTAGTTAGTCTTGCCACGGTTTTGCTAGCTGCAATGATGCGGGGAATTGACATAGTGTTGATCCTTCATGGTGGAGCTAGCTGAATTGATGTCACAATGGGTTATTAACTTTTAGAAGAATTTTAAAAATGCAAAACAAATTTATTCTTTTCAAAGATTCTTAACTCCTTTTTTTGGAAACATGTTTCCATATGCAGTATAAGGACAAAGCTTTTGAAGATCTTGTGAGAGTGAAATGAGATGAGTTTTTTTAGTCAGGATAAAAATGAAGATATGGTCTTTCAATTTTTTTAGTGATGGCAATGGAATGAATAAGCAGCAATGTCTGGTATAATATGAATGTTTGATAAACATTTGAAATTTGTACAAAAATTTTCATGAAACAGTTAATCATTGTTTCTATTGGAATAACAAAACTGACAAGTGGTATATAAGAAGGGAAAAAGATGCGAAGCGAAATGCATTTACTATCATGTTTATTTCAGTTTACTATCATTTACAAGGCAAGAAGTGCTGATGTTTTTTGTTTTATATTTCCTACAGAGTTGGGTCTCTCCGTGCCTCGATGAATTTGCACTGATTGTCGTAGGATTTCAGGTTAGTTCCTCTTATAAAAAAGTTAAAGCGAGATTCTCATACAATTTTCTCGAAACCATTAGATAAATTCCTTGTGATCGATCAACTTGAATAATTTGTCAAAGTTGGGATGAGTTCAATGTTCAAATACTATTCTGTTTAATAGCCTCATCGTAGGCTTTCCTTGTGATGTTTTGCCAACAAATCACAAATGTTATGAACCCAACTGGTTGGTTTGATGGCTTCTTTGTCTGACAGATTGAATCGTTTCTGATTGCTCTTTTAGTCGGCACTCACTCATTTTCTGTATATTTAGTTTCATGGCCTTTACTCGACAGATTGCCAACCTTTCTATTTTGTCTTTGATTCCTTTGTCCGAGTGCGAGTAGGGATGGGAATGCAGTGAGGCATTGTGGGTTAGGTATGAACTTTTCTTTCCTATCTTCATGCAGGCTGGGTTTCAGGCAGGGCATAACTAGGGATGAAAGTTTCTGGTTATGTTTGGCTTGATGATGTCTATATTTCTCCAAGTTTTATTTTTCTTCAAAAATAAATAAATAAAATAAATGGAAAAACAGTGGGAAGGAATTCAGAATGCAATGGTACTTGTTGCCTGAATGTGCCACAACATAAACTTCCCTGAAGGATATCATATTTACAGAAGGTAGAATAGAATAGCTTGTTGGTGCATAAGGATATAAAAAGATAAGCCCAAACCCTTATGTGCATATGTTACCTAGCAAGCTCTTATTTCGGGCAGCCTAGGAGGAAGTCTCGGAAGGTCACCGGAGGCCATTAAAGCTGCAAAGAAACATGAGATCCTCGCCATCAATGGCCTAGCAAGAGCATTTTTTTGAATCCGCTTCAGTTCCTTTGCTGCCATCTCAGTGGAGCCATATCCTACTAAATCTGCCTCTGTTATCAGTACCGTGTCTCCTGGAGAAGAAAAGATCAGGGAGCTCTTAACTTCGGGACTTTCCAGTTCTTGCCTCTTGAAGTCTTGGACAGCCTGAAGATAACCAAAGGTAGGGATTGACACGATCAGTGTATCAAAACTAGGATAACCAGTAGAGTTTTAGAAGTTGATTCGAATATTTCTGTGTATTTCTAGTTGCTGATCCAAAATAATTGGAGGTTATATGAGAATACCTGCCACTGGGAAGGAGCTAATAGCACCCTTGGTCGCTTGGACCTAACATAATCTAAAGCCGCAGTAGGCGTCATATTCCTGTACTTAACCTGCATTAGAAGTCGAAAAAAAAAACAATGGAACATAAGGCTGGTTTGGTCACACCAAGCTTGACACAGGCGAAGTTGAACGACATTGGTATTCCATCGTACCAGATAGCATAAAACAATAGTTGTGCTACGGCCCCTTCCAGCTTTACAGTGAACATAAGTCGTCCTCCCACAAGATGCATTTCCTGGAACAAAAAGAAAAGGAGTTGAAGTCTCACTGACATCTTTCGACATAAATGTCCATTGACAGACTAATTGCACAAGGCTTAATATCATATAGTCTTACTGTGGATGAAATCAACTGCTCTGCGTATATCGACAGATGAAGGTGCAAAAAGGTAGTCTCTTGTAGGGATCACCAAGTGATCAATTCCATGGGCCTGTAAATCAACATAAACAAAATGTTAACGTTGAATATATATCAAGTCCAGTGATGGAGAGCTTGCTGCTCGCGGAATGGTGTTATGCTTTTCTAGTGGAAAATTTCAGTTAACGCGTTTGAAAAATGCAGCAAAAAGCATAAAATACATAGAGGTATGGAACAATTGGTTTAGTACTAAAGTAACAACCACCACAATGAAGATGGAAGTATTTAAAAACTAACATCTATACATGTTTCCTGACGAACAAGATACTAAGTAGTCGTCTTACCATTTTAGCGGTCCCTCCAGCTGGCCCTGTATATTTTGAAAGGAGATAAATTGCGAGAGTTTATTTAATTTTAGCAGAAAGACCTTCCCACATAGGATAATTTGAAATAGTACTTCCATCAGTTGGAAATCAAACTAGATGATAAGCCTGGCATGAGTACCAACTCGGCTACATCGGTAACATTTGTATACTTTTTTTCGATAAAAGATCATACGTTGATTTCGAACGTCCCACAATTAATTCACAGTCATTTATAGAGATAATTTCACAGTCATTTATAGAGATAAATAAGGAAACTGATTGGATCATCATATGGATGATATTTTTTTCAACTTTATCATAATTCGATCCTTGTCTATTTTTATAAATTTATTGTCTATTTTTATAAATTTATCTTGTGTTGACCACATTGACTATGTGCTGCAACACCTATATAGATGCAAAGGTATAACCACCACCTTAACGGCTCCATAGTCCCGGCCCTAAGGAGGTAAATCATGATTTTTACTGGTGGGATAAGGCGCCTGGGCCGAGAGGATTTAAGCCAATAGACTAATTTTTACCCCGTGTGCGACTGGCGATTCTCGAACCTGAGACCTCCGATGCAAACAGCCAGACGTCTTACCAACCGAGCCATCCGCGGGGGCAAAATTGAAATGGATAAATTTTTTATAGTGACTAGCCCACCGCCGAAACGTCCCTTATCAGAAACCCCCTTTCGGGATTTCTGGAGACAGTACCATTGATTGATAAGAACATAATTATTGAAATAATATCTTGCATATTATTAGCAATAATATCTCAGTTAATAATTATTAGTCGCTAAGAAGATTCGAACTCGAAACCTCAGGCAACATATGTCTCCATGCTTATCACTTGAGATAAGTCACTTTGACCTGCAACACCTATATAACACCTATATAGGCTCCCTATCAAACATGCTATCATATCATGAACACTTAGACCACCCATTACGAGCGTTTCCCTTTTTATCCTAGCGGTCGTGGGAAACTTTCGTGTGGCCGGACCGGTCACCCGAGGTTGTTGGAAAAATCTCATTAATCATATCATGAAAAACTTGCCTTGTATAATGATGGAGGAACCAAGGTTTCATATGATTCATTCAACGTAACAACAGCATGAACACCAAGCTGCCGCAAGCGTGGTACGTCTTTGGGAAATGGCACGGCCCCAAGTAAAAGAAACTACGAAATCAAACAGAAAATAAAATAAAACAGAGATTCTGAAAAATAATAGAAGTAACAAAAAAAAATGGATGTTTTGGTTTTTTTTTTAAAAAAAAAGAGGCGAAAATGAACAACAAAACAATCACCTGTTCTACTTCGTCCCACCAGCGAAACTCTGCTTGCATCATGTTCCGGAGAACATTGTACATAAGGGTTGGGTAGAAGAGAACCCGGGCACCAGCTCCGACGAGCGCCCGTTTTGCCTTGAGCGGCACAATCTCCTGCGAGCCGGAGTCGCAATATTCCTCGGACGCTCCGTCCTCCAACTCCGTTATCTTCATATCGTCCTCCTCGGAAACCAAATTCCCACTCCACAGAACCTCCAATCAGGGATCCGCTTTGCAATTCGAGAAAACCCTTGCCCTAGAAGATCGAATCGGATAACGACGCAGGCAATTAGCGATGATTGCGTCGGGCGCTCGATGACGCGGAAAGAGAGATCGAAGGCCGTTCTGCAACCGATTCACCACCGAAGACCGCCAAAATCGCCGATCTCGGCGGTCGCGAGGGGTGGTGGAGGAGACCCCATCGGACCGAGAAAGTCGTCCACTTCGCAGAGGATAACGCCGTGACGCTACGTGCGCAATAAAGCCCCTGTCCATTTTAAGAGCTACGGAATAATACGTCAGCGAGATGGACGATAGAGATGGTTAGAGAAGAGCACCTGCAACGCTATGTTATAACACTCGGCTATGTTATAACACTCGATTAACGCATGACACATGTTAAAATCATAACGATGAGTACGTTAAAATGCTGACGCGATGAATACGTTCATCGATCAAAAAATCAAACTGACATGACATCCAATCGATTAGGAGCACCTTTAATCGATTGAGTGTTTCTTTAATCGATTGCCCTAATCGATTGAGAGCTGTCCCAATCGATTCGGGGCGCCCCCAATATGTTTCTAATCGATTCGTAACTGTAATTAAGAATGTTTTTAATCGATTAAGGCAGTCGTAATCGATTGAAAATCGACAATGGTCACTTAAACGGCTAGTAAACAACCACAATGGTATAAAACAGTCACAAACGACTATTTTAATAAAAAAAATAAATTTTCATCTATAAATACTCATTATCTTATAACTCTCATTTCAATCTTCAAGCATCACCCTCTCAATCACTCTCACAAACACCTCCCTCATTCTCTCTACTATTTTCTTCCGAAATGGATGAAAATAATCGTGACTTTTTTAGAATTTTTTAAGAATTTTTTTTTCCAAAATTCTCAAACCCCACCAAATTATTCATATTTTTCATATCTACCAAATTATCCGCATAATTCATACCCATCAAATAACCAATATAGTTTATATCCACCATATAATCAATATCTACAAAATTATCCATCTAATCCACCAGCAACCGGCATGTCTTTTACATCTCCAATGGAAAGTGATTTATTTACTCCGACTTTTGTTCCAAAGACTCAAGTGTTCAACCGTGAATCCCCAATTGAAGTTGTTAATTTAGAGAAGGCGGATTCTAGCACTGCGGGTATAAGAAAACGATCAGCATGAAGTAAGTCTGAAAACGAAATTTTGGCTAGATCATTTGTCACTATTAGTGATGATTCAATCATTGACAATGATTAGAAGATGGATGCTTTCTGGAATCGTGTTGCTAGCTACTACAATGAGAATTGTCCTCAAGGTACACCCAACAGAAATGTAAGTATCATACGATATACCATATAAGAAAAAGTAAATTACTTCAATACAAATTACAATAGCGTTTGTAGTGCGTATCGTAGCGGCCACAGTGATGAAGATATATTGCGTTTTACGTATTAAAAATATTGTGAGGAAAACAATGACATTGCATTTAATCTTGAGCATGTGTGGAGAATCGTAAAAGACCGCCCAATATTTACTCCACATTCCGTTGATCACCTTATTAGCACGAAGAAGGCAAGAATCTCAGAGTCGGAGGGAAGCAACATCTCATAGTTTATATGTAGACCTAAATGAAGAAGATACTCGTCCAATGGGTCAGAAGACAACAAAAAGAAAAGGAAAAGACAAAATAAAATCAGACATTAAAGGTATGACAACAAATTTAGATAATATTTTTGCAAAGTTTATTGAGTATATAAGCATAAAAACGACTGAAGTTGGAATGAAACAAAAATAATTCGAAGTTGATAAGATAAAAGCAAAAGCTGCTGAAATGAAACAAAAACAATTCGAAGTTTATGAGATAAAAGCAAAAGCTACTGAAATAAAAGCAAAGTTGCCTTAGCCAAAGTTCAATTAAAGGAATATGTAATCCTTTCGAATGACATTTCGCAAATGACATAGGAGTAATTTATCATTTGTCTATATCAAAAGATTAGGAAGAGATGAAATTTATAATTTTCATTTATTGTAATTTTTAATTATTATACTTTTCAATTAATGTAATTTTTGAACATTGTTCTTTTAAATTAATATAATTTTTTTTAATTATTTTACTTTTTTTAATTCATTTATAATTTCTTGTTAATTAATATAACCATTGTAAATTAGCCATTAGAATATAGCTGTTATAATATGATAATTGAAATATAGCCGTTGACAAGAACAAATAAATAAACACCTTGTGCTATTCAATTCTTCATTCTCCAAGTAGTTGACGAATTCGTTTCATTTTCATTCTTCGATCATTGTGTTGTACAATTCGTCATTCTTCATTAGCTCTGAATTCATTTCCTATAAATATGTCTCAATTTTCAAGTAGCACCATATCCGACTTGACAAGTGAAGATGAAGTCCATGTTGACGATGATTATGATCTAGGGAATGAGCTAATGTCAATGAGTTAATGCCATTGATAATTCAACAAAGCAAACAAATAGTTGAAGCATATCAAAGTAATAACGAGATGCGACGAAAAAGAAGGTTCATCCAAAGAAATCTGACCACATCCGACTTGACAAGTGAAGATGAAGTCCATGTTGACGATGGTTATGATCTAGTGAATGAGCTAATGCCGTTGATAATTTAACAAAGCAAACAAATAGTTGAAACATATCAAAGTAATAACGAAATGCGATGAAGAAAAAGATTCATCCAAAGAAATCGTGAAGTCGGGCATGTGAGATTGACTCTTCAATGATTATTTCTCCACAAATCCTGTGCATCCAGATTAAATATTTCAAAGATGATTTTACATGCGAAGAGATTTATTTTGTCGTATAGTGAATGCACTTGAGAGTCGTTCATCGTTTTTTCAGCAGAGAGATAATGTTGCGAGTAGACAAGGTTTGACACCACTACAAAAATGCATAGTTGCGATTCACCAATTAGCTAATGGAGTCCCAGCCGACCATCTTGACGAGTACCTACGCATAGATGAATCAACCGCCATCCAATGTCTTTTCAAGTTCTATGTTTATGTGGTTTACTCTTTGGTGATCAATACTTGAGAAGGCCAAATGTTGATGATGTTCAACATCTTCTTCAATTGCATGATGAGAGACACGACTTCCCAGGAATGTTAAGCAACCTTGATTGTATGCATTGGGAATGGAAAAATTATTCAGTTGCTTGGAAATACCAATTTACAAGAGGAACAATCATGCTTGAAGCAGTTGCGTCTCAAAATTTATGGAGATTAATTTCACGGCCAACGACATTCAATATACGAAAGGGTATTATCTAAAAAATGGAATATATCCGGAAAGAGCTTCTTCCGTGAAGACTTTTCCTTGCCTGGAATATCCCAAGAGGAGATTGTTTAAGGAAAGACAAGAGGCTGCAAGAAAAAATGTTGAACGAGTATTTGGGGTGCTTCAAGCTCGATGAGCAATTGTCAGAGGTCCAGCTTGTTATTAGTATAGAAAAATGTTAAAACATATTATGTTAGCATGTATTATTTTGCACAACATGATTGTGGAAGATGAGGAAGATCATGTGATAAATTGGTACAACAATAAAGGTGACGAACTCGTACAAACCGTCCAAGGCTCAAATCGAGGATCTCATGATTATCTCCGGATAAATTCTCAACTATGTGACAATCAACTGCATCACCAACTTCGTGTCGATTTAGTTGAACATATTTGGTCACAATACAATAACAACCCCTGAATTAGTATTTTTTTTTGTTTTGCTTTGTGTTTAATTTATATATTATTTTTTAATTATATACAAGTGTATTTTTTTTTATGTTGTACTCTTTCATTTTAAATTTATAATAATATTTTAATTTCAAATAATGATAAATATATTTTAAGAATAATGATTGGGAGAGTGAAAATGGGAGAGTGAAAATCATAGTGAATGACGTGGCACCTTGCATGCACGATCTCCGACGGGTTCACCGTGCCCCCCAGGGTATAGTTTGATTTGGGACGGCGGCCGCCGATGGTGTCCAAGCGATAATCGAACGTGTGCATGTAAAGTGTCACGTCATGCCACGTCATGCCACATCATTCACTATGGTTTTTTACTCTCCCATTTTCACTCTCCTTATCATTGCTCATATTTTAAAATATTATAATAATTATTTAAATTGACAAATGAAATTGAAAATAAAAAATATGTACGTGAGAGAATGAATATGTGAGAGAATGTCAGGGCCGGCTCAAGCCTATTTAAGGCCCTAGGCAAAAACAAAAAGTCTTTAACATTGTTTAAAAAAAATTTACTCGTCCTTTTTCATTCGGACTTGTAACTGATACCGACTTGGTTGAAAATAAATATATTTAGAATTGTTTAAAAACTAACAAAGATAAAAAAATATCTAATTACTCAAATAAAAGATGAAAATAATAACTCTTACAAAAAGGAATAAATGAAATGGGACAATAATAGAAAAAAATCATGTTTCCATCTTCAACTCATCATCATCGCAAATCACAAAAAATAAATAAATAAATAAATAATAATACAAAATGATAAAACTCAATATAATCCTTAGAAAATGAAGATCATAACGAGATCAAACCAGCCATTATCATTTTATCATTTATTAAAATCTAAATAAGTTATTTTAGGCACAAAATAAAAGAAAAAATAAATCATATTTTTTATCACCTAAACCAAAATAGTTGTAAATGATAGAATAGAAACAAAAAGGAAATCAAAAAATGTATTTATGTAACTACATATAAATAAAAGTAAAATTTAATGTATATCAAGGAAGCGAAATGACAAAGATATCTAACTCACTATTGCTCAAAAATAATAAAATCCTCTATTTCGATCGAACACAATATGGATGAATCCCTCAACATTTGAACTTAATTAAGCAAGAAGCATAGTAGTACCAACCGAATCAACATGGCAGCGTTAGATATAATTTCTCTTTCCCAATATCAATGAGCGAGAGAAGTACAAAGAGGGGGAGCTAGTCAAGGGAAGAGGGGAACTCAAAAAAAGACTAATATTTTTTATTTTGCATTGCATGGATAATAAAATTCTAATTCATGTTCTTACTAATCAGAAGAGAAAAAGTCACTAACAAAAAATAAATGTAACGAGAGAAGGCTAGGATTGAAAGATATTGAAGAGGAATACATTAGATCTTATAAAATAACATACATAATAAAAATTAAATTTAAAATATTAAAAAGAGAACCCCTTATGACTCTATACATTGGAACCATAATAAGATTTTTATAAAATCTATAGTTTTGACTAAAAAATAAGATACTTAAATTTTTTATCAAGACCTTATTCTTTTCCATTCTCTTAAAATATATAATAAAAATATGTTTAATATATCAAAAATAATGGGCCCCAATACAAATTGAGGCCTTAGGCATAAGCCTCGACGTCCCTGGAAGAATGTATATATGATATAATGTGTATGCGACATGTGGATCCCACAAATAATGGGGGTTGAATGTTAAACAAATATAAGTGAATGAAGATATTAATGTTAATGTGTATATGATGTCGGTCCCATACTTTTTGATGAGATAGTAGGTGTTATAACGTTAAAGATGTTAAACGATTGTGGATGCCCTAAGGACACCTGGTTAGGTTGATATGCAATCTGAGTTGTCCGCTGTTGGTGGGGTAATTGATGGCTCGAAACAGTAAGTCGGACAGAAATAGTGATGTGATTCGGACGTCGATGATAAACTATCGTATAATAATTTTCATTTTCCTCCTCAAACTATTTTCCTTCACAAAATGTATTCTAATTTTAAAATCACCAAATTTCTAAATTTATTAATTCATCATCCGTCATCATTCTTATTTGCTACATCTTCTCCCATCGTTCGCTATCTACGATGCTCCTTGTTCATTCCAGTTCCTCACCGTATTCTATTGTATCTTGAGCCACTTAGACACACAAGTTAGTGACATAAGTAAAACCTAACTAGTGTGACAATGTTAGAAGTGGACAACGTGTGCGTGGTTGCACACGTTGCCAGGGAGTGGGCACATGTTGCCCCTCCCTCTCTACTCCTTCTCTACCCTTGTTCTATATAAGAAGGGGGTGAGTGATTCGTTCAAGTGCAAGTGCAAGCGAGAAGCTTGAGAAGAGGAGATCATCCATAACCAGTGGGATTTGATTTGTGGAAGCTGAAGAACTTTCCGATCTGTGTTTGATCGTTTTTCCGACGACGAGCACGAAAGAGCGAAGGACATGCGAAATTCACTGTAAGTGTTTACGTATTTATAAAATTTTATTTCAGGATTTCATACTTTAGATCAACAAACAACACATCAAGACAACCACTTGGGCTTCTAACATAGACCATTGTTCTTATCAGGGCACAAACTCAAAAGGATCTATCTATCTCATCAATCACCTGGTTGATAAGATCAACTTTCACAATCCTGCATTCAAAGTAAACAAACTGAAAATTTACTTGGAGTTGAAAGGAAGAGAGAAACAGAACCAGTTGTATGCCTAATCCTACCTCTGTTAGAACATTTAAAAGCCTCTCAACTACATTAACCAAACCAAGATGGAAATTTAGATCGTAGCAGAGTGGTTTTGCAGACCTTCTGTATGTATCACTGTATCAGAATATACGTTCGAATTCAAATGGAGACACCCCGTAAAGGAATTCGTAGCACAATGCACTCCTATCTTTATAAGCTTCACTGTTGGTAAAGATTAGCATGCCCATTTCAGGGGGGAAGGTAATCTAGTGTTTCCACACAATGGACTGTTTAGGGTTAAATGTGGGGACTGATCATCCAAAATCTACAATTTTCAACTCACCCTTCCATCAAGAATTCATTGTGTAAGCATTTTAGCTATTATTGATCTAGTCGGATTGTAGACCCCTAGTCGGGCTGTCCTTTGTTTGATAGCGGCTGACATAGAGTCAAGATGCCAGTCAACAACTGAGCGGACTTCGAGTCTAAGGCTACTACGTTGGTCGGTCTCCATTGGCCAACGTGAAGGGTCGTCCAGAAGGCGGGACACATTTGCCTTGAGAGTGCCTCACCCAAGACCGGGATAGAAGGATCGGTTCAGACTGGGCGAGTCAGCCGGACGAACCCTAAATCGGGTTACCAGACTTCCTCTCATAGGATATCCGGATAAGCCAGATTAGACCTCCAAGGTGCGTAAGAACGATCCTGGTTGGTCGGGTGGTTGACCGGCCAAGATCCAAGCCCCGTACTATGCTGCAAACCCTACGTAGGATGTGGCCCCCGTTAGGATTTGACTCTGACGAAACACAATGGGTGGAGGCTGTACAAGATAATTAGAGTGACTTGTCATAGGAATAGCTCGCACAGACTGATAGAGACAATATGATTGATGAGGGCCCATAACCGTTATCCCCACCATAACCACGACTTGACATCGACGAACACCTAGGAAGATCTTGTGAAGATCCAAACATCAATGCGATAAGATGTCTTGGCAGGGTAGGGGCTGCTAGCGGCGTCTATAAAAGGGGTTCTCCTCCTCCACGCATAGGCAAGCTCTCTTCTTAGAAGTCAGCTCTCGTTTTCTTCCTCTCCGATATTAATCTCACTTGATCGTCGAATCATGTGCGCCGGGGACCCCTAGGCCATCCTCTAACAGTTTTCTACTCCTCTACGCGCGGTTAGCCGGAGCTTTACGGCGATCCTCCTGCTAGCCGAATGGCAGCTCTGTAGTTTTCTCTCAGTCAACACCAGTGCCGCATCATCTTGTTGTCGCCTTCTCTAGGATCAATTATATTTAGGGCAAAATGAAAGTAGTAAGACTTACCTGGAGTCCAATCAGTAAGTTCTCTGGCTTAATATCTCTATGCATCACATGCTTCCCGTGGCGAGCTCGTGCTAAAGATGCTGTACTGAAGAATTATGAACATGAAAAAAAATATAAGCAAAAGGGCGAAGGAAAAACTGATATACTGGCACAGAGACAAAAGAAATTGAGTTCTAGAATCAGAAAATGATAAATGCACAACAAGTGTGTTCTTACAAAAAAGGAGCTTATAGCCTCATCTAATTAACTTCATATACAGCGAGAAAGGAGCTGTAATTCTATGGTTAAGGATAAGAGATTGCCCCTGATCGTGCGGTGTATGAACAGAACTCGAAATGGCAGTTCTCACTGAAGCCGTTGGATTTCTGCAGTTCCCTGTAATTGAGTTGTACATAGGAATGAAACTTATTCTAATTTACAAATGCACAACACTTGTACACAGGTGAGAAAGGAGCTGTGAATTCTATAGGTAAAAGATTAGAGTTAGATTTCCATCAGAAACACATAAAAGCTCATACACTAATAACTGTTACTCTGCGTGTTTGAAGCATTTAGACTTTTGCAGTTCCTTGTAGAGTTCACCTGTTGCTACGTATTCCAATATCAAGTAAATTCGAGTCTGTGATACATGGAGAATCTAGGTAATTGAGGTGGCATTAACAAAATACAGGTTCAATATGGCCATAATCTTTATAAGTCAAGAGATAGCCAACCTGATCATCGAAGTAACCATATAGGCGTAATATGTTTGGCTGACGAAGATGGCTCTGTATCTCAACTTCACGTCGCAGTTGATGCTCAACTTGAGATTGTTTGAGCTGGCACTCGAATAGCACTTTCAGTGCCACAATATGGTTACTCTCCTTCACCAAAATGGCACTTAAAAATCAATTATAACAGGAATGAACGTACTAGCAAAATAAACTCTAGCATGCTACGCATTTGAACAGTCATTTAATGGGAACAAAATTAAAGAGGTCATCCCACAGAAAATTTCAAGCTTGAATTTGGCAATATTATTAGTTCCAAACTCGCCTCTTCCAAGGGGTTTCCTGATATCGAAATCATTAATCGTCCATCTCTTCTCCACTACTGGATCTGGCGAAGAAATCATGAGATTCAAGAATTTAAAACCTTTGAATCTTAACAATCTATATCTAGGTTTCAACAATTTCATATCAGTGATCATGATCACGGGAAAGGGAAGAAAAAAAACTAAAACTGGTGGCCAAGCAAATGCTTCTAGTAAAATTTCAAACCAAACGAAATAACCGATTTAACTCTTGTCCTTCCTAAAAAGAAGAGTGAAATGAAAAAACCCTAAATTTGCCTGAGAAACGAGCGCGAAAACGAATGAGTCTGCGGGGGAACAAAAGGTCAATCAAACCCAAATCATCAAAAGACCACCGCGACAATACGAGCATGGATCTAGAAAACCAAGTCAATTACCTCCGATTCCCGCTGCGATTCCGCGTCGATCGCCATCCAGTCGAGGGCAAGAGGGAGGAGGGAAGCGACGAACCGTTGAATCGCTGTCGGTGGAAGAAGCGGACGCAACGAGAAGAAAAAGGGCGAGCGGCATTTTAATTTATAGGACGCTCCAACGGTCGGATTTTTTTAAAGCGCATGCGCAAGCCACGTCGTTCCACGTGGAGCAAAATTCCACCGACTTCAATCCACGTCATATTTTCTCTATTTTTGAAAAAAATCAATATTTCAGAAATTTACATTAAAATAAATAAATCGATGACAAAATTTGGAAAAATTTGAGAAAACTCTCCAACATCAAATTGGGCTTTACATGCACTCCCCAATCGAAAATTTCTTTACATGCACTCCCTGATGGGATTGACAAGACAGTTTTGTGTGTTATTTTTTTATCAGTATAAAAGAGTAAAAATTCAGTATAAATCGTAAAGATTTGAGTATAAATTGTTTGAGATTAAGTACTAATTTAAGAAATGTGAATATTATTTGAAAAAATTTGAATATACATTGTTTCAGTATATAGTAAAAGTTTCAGTATATATTATCAAAATTTAAGTATAAATTGATTTAGATTGAGTATTATTTGAAAAATTTGAATATAAAATTTAGAAATTTGAGTATGTGAGGTTGCATCCACCACATCAAAATTTTCACATGAGGGGTCACCGAAATTTTATACTAAAATTTCTTAAATTAGTACTCAATCTCAAATAATTTATACTCAAATCTTTATAATGTATACTGAGTTTTCAATCTTTTATACTCACCACATCAAGATTTTCATATGAGGGGTCACCGAAATTTTGTATTCAAATTTCTTAAATTAGTACTCAATTTCAAATAATTTATACTCAAATCTTTACAATGTATACTGAGTTTTCAATCTTTTATACTCACCTAGGGATGGCAATGGGTCGGGTTCGGGTCGGATTCTATATCCTCCGTACCCATACCCATCGGGTATCGGATATCCATCGGGTATACCCATACCCATTAAAGGATCGGATATCTTATATACTAATAATTTTTTTTTCTTTCTATCCAACTTTATCATTGAACAAAAGTACATTATAATTAACATTAAAGTTAAAAAAATATATATCTATAATTTTAAAAATAGATTAAACATATATATAATCTATTTCTAACATTAATACAAATTATTAGTAGGTTTTGGAGAAAAAATCTTTAATGTATATATGTATTTTTTATTTAATCGGGTATTCGGGTCGGATATCGGGTATTGGTAGTGCCTCCATATCCTCCTCCATTTGGGTCGGATGTCGGATCCTCCGTCGGATTCGGGTGAAATTGCCATCCCTATACTCACCACATCAAGATTTTCATATGAGGGGTTACCGAAACTTTGTACTCAAATTTCTTAAATTAGTACTCAATCTCAAACAATTTATACTCAATGTATACTGAGTTTTCACTCTTTTATACTCAATCTATCAGGGAGTGAATGCAAAGAATTTATCAAGTGGGGAGTGCATGCAAAAGTCAGTTTGGGATTAGGGAGTTTTCTCCGATTAACACACAAAATTTTCCTAAAATAAATAAAATAAACAAATGAAATAAAAATATAATATAATTTTTATTTTTTATTTTTTTTATTTTACTTTTATATTTTTTTACCATGAAACGTGTCGACGCCACCACCTCGCCATAAGGCCCCACGCCGAGATTACCTCCTGTCCCGGTCATTAACGCTAATTAATTATCCTAATTAAGCTTAATACTGGCCTTCTCTGTTTTTTTTAACCTTCGGAAAACAATTGAAGGGCGAGCGAGAGCGAGGACGCGCCTAAAAAGTAGCCCCAACGATTTCGAGACTTCCCTCCTCCGCCTCCCAGCGCGTGAGGGAGCGCCCGCGCCCTCACGCGCCGATCGGTGGTCGCTATCCATTCCTCGATCTCATTGGAGCTCCGTCGAACCTTCCGTCCTGCCTCTAAAGTCGGATCCAGGTCCGCCGTCGAATCCCTTTTGTCAATGTTAGTCGGATTTTTCAGCTTTTGTCTTGCGATAGGAGTTAATGCAAAGTCGATGGTCAAATCGTTGTTTTTCTTCGGCTTTGTCGTCGGATTGTGGCATTCTGATTAAATCGAAGTTTGTTGTCGATGAAAATTTTGATTTTTTTTTTTTTTTGAGCTGATGATTGTGTTGTTGGAGATTTTCTGCCCTAAAGTTACGACTTTGATGAAGGTATTTTTAACGTGAATGTGTGCAGCAGGAGAAGAGAAGAAATGGGCCGTAGAAGGTTACATGAACGGCTCCGCTGGACGAACCTCTATACTTTTTCTTGTATCCGTCCCACCGCGGTGACGAACAACGATGAATCCCTGGCCCTCCAAGGTCCCGGATTCTCGCGGGTGGTACATTGCAACCAACCCGGATTGCACTACAAGAAGCCCCTCAAGTACCCTTCCAATTCCATCAGCACCACCAAGTACAACATCATCACTTTCCTCCCAAAGGCCACCTTTGAGCAATTCCGTCGGGTGGCCAATCTCTACTTCCTTCTCACCGCACTCCTCTCCCTCACCCCTTTGACTCCCTTCTCTGCCATCAGCATGATTGCCCCCTTGGCATTCGTGGTTGGGCTCAGCATGGCCAAAGAGGCGCTGGAAGATTGGAACAGGTTCATGCAGGACATGAAGGTCAATAGCCGTAAGGTTAGTGTCCATCAAGGAGAAGGGCAATTCAGCTACAAGAATTGGCAAGAGGTTCGCGTTGGAGATGTAGTGAAGGTTGAGAAGGACAATTTCTTCCCAGCTGACTTGCTACTTTTGTCCTCGAGTTATGAAGATGGAATTTGCTATGTTGAGACCATGAATTTGGATGGAGAAACAAATTTGAAGGTTAAAAGATCTCTGGAAGTGACTTTACCATTGGATGATGATGTGGCCTTTGCCGACTTTACTGGCACAATCCGTTGTGAGGACCCTAATCCTAGTCTCTACACTTTCGTTGGTAACTTTGAGTATGAAAAGAAGGTTTATGCACTTGACCCTAGTCAGGTTCTTCTCAGGGATTCAAAGCTTAGAAATACTACATTGGTATATGGAGTGGTTATTTTCACTGGTCATGACAGTAAGGTTATGCAGAATGCTACCCCATCACCATCAAAGAGGAGCACAATAGAGAAACAAATGGATAAAATTATATACCTTCTCTTCACCATTCTTGTATTAATTTCCTTGATAAGTGCAGTAGGTTATGCTGTTTTTGTAAAGTTTGGGATGCCACACTGGTGGTACTTGAAACCATCAGACACCTCATACATCTACGATGCATCGAAGCCCATATTATCTGGTGTCTACCATCTTGTCACTGCTCTTATTCTTTATGGATATTTGCTGCCAATTTCACTTTATGTTTCACTTGAGGTTGTCAAAGTGTTGCAAGCAACATTCATTAACCGAGACATTTACATGTGTGATGAGGAAACGGGGAAAACTGCACAAGCACGAACATCCAACTTGAACGAAGAGCTTGGTCAAGTTGACACAGTTTTGTCAGATAAAACTGGCACCTTAACATGCAACCAAATGGATTTTTTGAGGTGTTCCATTGCAGGAGTTTCATATGGTCTTGGATCTTGTGATGTCGATATTGCTGCTGCAAAGCATATGCTATCAGAAGCTGCTTGTGAAACTGGTGAGGATAAAGATATTGCGGATCTTTGGGAAGGCGGCGGAGAAGGTTTAGGCTCACCTGAAAGAGAATCAGAAGGTAGCAGCACTATTAGCATGGTTGATAATTCACATAACCTTACAATAAAGGGTTTTAACTTTGAAGATGAACGTCTCATGCATGGCAATTGGTCAAAGGAACCAAATTCTGGTACAATTCTTGTATTTCTGAGGATACTTGCTTTATGCCAAACGGCAATCGCTGAGCCAAACAACAAAGGGAATGGTTTTACTTATGAAGCAGAATCACCAGATGAAGGAGCTTTCCTAGTTGCAGCCAGAGAATTTGGCTTTGAATTTTCAAAGAGGACTCAATCGAGTGTCTTTGTGAGGGAAAAATACTCTCCTTCAGAGGATCCTGTAGAAAGGTCAAAGCTAGATCTAAATATTTTTATCAGTCAATTACTTATCTCCTTGGTAGGTCATGGAATCTAAATTAGTCAGTTCTACTATAGGGAATTCAAGATTCTAAATATATTGGAATTCAACAGCAAAAGAAAGCGAATGTCAGTAATCGTACGTGATGAGAATGGACATATCATTCTTCTGTGTAAAGGTGCTGATAGGTACAGTAGAATTACTCATATTATTATACACTTAAATTGTGTTAAGATTCATTAAACAAACACCACCCTTTAATTTTCTAAAGAATGTTTTTGGGTGAACCAAACAGCATCATTTTGGAGCGACTGTCAAAAGCAGGAAGAATATATGAGATTGAGACCATCAAACACCTCAATGAATACGGGGAAGCAGGATTGCGCACTTTAGCATTGGCTTATCGGGCACTTGAAGAATCTGAGTATGCTGCTTGGAATGTCGAGTTTCTTAAAGCAAAAACTGCGATCGGGCCCAATAGAGAAGCTGAACTTGAGCGAGTCGCAGACATGATCGAGAGGGAGCTGGTTCTCGTCGGTGCAACTGCTGTAGAAGACAAATTACAAAAAGGGGTATGTTTCTATATTGTTAAATTTACTCCTGTGAGCATGCTGATCATGTAGTTTCGTCATAGGTTCCTCAATGCATAGACAGATTAGCACAAGCTGGTCTGAAGATTTGGGTTCTGACAGGCGATAAGATTGAGACTGCAATCAACATAGGGTATGAATCTCACTGATAAAAAATGCTTGTATCCAGAAATAGAGTCATTCCTTTCTAGCCTTCATGATAAACTCCAATGCCTATTGCAGATTTGCTTGTAGTTTACTTAGGCAAGGCATGAAACAGATTCGTTTATCGGTGGATAGCAGCAATATACTGTCATTAGACCCTAAAAAGGTATCATCATTTTGTCAGATTTTTGTTAATCTATCATTGTGTGTTGCTCTCCACTTAACATTGATATCTACCATTTGTGTATTTTTACTTGAGAAATGACTCAGGCTGCGAAAGAGAATTTCATGATGCAGTTAACTGATGCCTCTGAAATGGTCAATCTGGAGAGGGATCCTAACGCAGCATTTGCTTTGATCATAGATGGCAAAACCTTAACCTATGCCCTGGAAGACGACTTAAAAAATCAATTTTTGAGTCTAGCAGTCGAATGTGCTTCCGTAATATGTTGTCGAGTGTCACCAAAGCAGAAGGCCTTGGTAATGATAGAAATACTCACCAATTATTTTGAACAAAATCATCAATGGAGTTTAGTAATGCACATCTACTTGATTTAGGTGACTCGGTTGGTGAAAGAAGGTACAGGAAAAACTACTTTGGCAATAGGCGATGGTGCGAATGATGTAGGCATGATTCAAGAGGCCGATATTGGTGTTGGAATTAGCGGCGTCGAAGGAATGCAGGTTTGCAGTGGTTGTTTGTTTTATCGAATTCCAATTGCGTGTTTACAGGGCTTTGAAATCATAAAACTAGTTTGCTAGCATGCTCATGTTTTTCATGTTGCAGGCTGTAATGGCTAGTGATTTCTCCATTTCACAATTTCGTTTCCTTGAACGGCTTCTTGTCATCCATGGCCATTGGTGCTACAAGAGGATCGCGCGGATGGTGAGTTTTTAGTTAACAATAGATTTATGCTTTTGCAAGTAATTCTCTAAAGGATGATATTTATTTATTGCTCAGATTTGCTATTTCTTCTACAAGAACATCGCCTTTGGCCTCACAATTTTCTACTTTGAGGCTTATACCGGCTTCTCTGGACAATCCGTATACGACGATTGGTACATGTTATTGTTCAATGTCATTCTGACCTCATTGCCAGTGATATCGTTAGGTGTCTTCGAACAAGATGTATCGTCTGATGTATGCTTACAGGTAAACGAAATAAACTTGTTAGGTTATGCAAATGTTTACATCTCCTTTCACTTTAGGCCAATTCACATTGTTTTGATCTTTCTGCAGTTCCCAGCCTTGTACCAACAAGGACCAAGGAACCTTTTTTTCGACTGGTTCAGGATTTTTGGTTGGATAGGAAATGGCGTATACTCTTCGGTACTGATATTTTTCCTCGGCATCCAAATATTCTCTAGCCAGGCATTCCGTGTTGAGGGACAGACGACCGACATGGCTATTGTCGGAACGAGCATGTTCACTTGCATTGTTTGCGCCGTGAACTTACAAATAGTTCAACTAATGAGTCACTTCACCTGGATGCAACACCTCTTTGTATGGGGCAGCATTGCTACATGGTACCTCTTTTTGCTTGTTTACGGAATGTGCTCCCCTTTGATCTCCGGAAACGACTACCAAATACTCTCAGAAGCGCTCGGCTCCGCCCCCATCTATTGGGTTGCCACTCTTCTCATCGCTCTCGCTTGTAATCTCCCTTACTTGATCCACATCTCCTACCAAAGAGCTGTGAACCCACTCGATGACCATATCATCCAAGAGATCAAACACTACAATATGGACGTCGAGGACCGGCGCATGTGGAAGAGGGAGAGGTCGAAGGCCAGACAGAAGACTAAGATTGGTTTCACGGCAAGAGTAGAAGCCAAGATCAGGCAACTGAAGTGGAGGTTGCAGAAGAAAGTCACATTGACCATCCAGACTCAACCATGAGGGCATGCTTCGCTTGGCCTCTGTTGCTTTGTAATGTTTTGACTCTTGCTTGATCCATTTGCTTGTGTTCATCGAAGGGATGACATGGGCTACATTGTGTATGATATCTATACCTGCATCGACGCAAAGTTTCAAGGAAATAGTTTGAGAACTATGAGGTGCACATGGATGTGAATTAGCTTAGGATTTGCATTTGCATATCTTGTTTCAGTTTTGCTCTATGGATGTTGGTTCATGGCACCTTTTTCCTTGTAAATACATGTCCATTGTAAAGAACTTCTTGAGCAAGTCTAGTCTTGCAGTCTATCTACTTTCAAGACTGTAAACTAGTCGAAAACTCATCGAGTTCGATATGTGTTCAACACTGTCAATACACACCCTAAAGCAGTTTTCCATTCAATTTCAAGTCATGTAAAGCACTTGTGCATTTGAATTACTTGTGATTGCGGGCACAAACAGAACAAGATATCTATAATTTTAAAAGGACTCTTACTGTTTTTTTTTTACCTTATACGATTTGCCCCTTGAAACAAGAACACCCTGCTCCGAAGAGGGCAGGGATCGAATGGAAATCCATGCATACTGATAAAGTTAAGCGAGGTGTAGTTAGCTCAGACATTGTATTGCTACAAGCAATTTCCCCCAAAATTTTATTTCCTGAAGATGTAACCATTATGCAGCAGCAACCTTCCTTCCATCCTCTATGAAGAAAATTGCAGTTTCTGGTACCTGGTGGATAACAAAATTTAGATAAATTATTACACTTTGAAGGAAGTAAATATGATGGTGTTAAATATGGCGGTGAAGGACTGGCATAGGGAGATGCAGTTACATGGAATGAGTAGTTAAACTAATTGAATGCCATACATACAGTTAATAGTGTCTCAAATCTTGGCCAAACCCAGCTGATTCAATCTATAACAGATCTCAATCTACTGAGGTGAAGAGTGATCAACTTGGTCAAATATCAGGTAAAAGAAAGATAGGACAAACTGACCTAGCTTTCCAATTTTTGAAGTATGTGTAAACTTGAATGTTTTTGAACTTTTGGCCGATAGACTGGTCTTGTCGCATATTTAATCTCATACTATGACTGAATGGAGTGTACCATCGAGAATGTTCTTGTCTATTTTAAGGGAAAGGATAAATGCATGTCACAAAGAAATCTATGCCTATCTCCCTCATAATGATATAAATAGATGAACAAGTGTAAAATTTCCTTCAAATATGATTTTTTTTTCCCTACAATGAAATGACCATGATGAAGCTACCAGGTATAATACTAATAGACATGGAAAAAACAGTGATAGATTACATCTGGCCAAGTCTCGGTAATGAATTCCACAATATCATAGGCAATGTCTCCTTGCACATCAATTTGTTCTTTCTCGGTTGGCCCCTGAAATTAATAAACCAGAAGTTAGTATTTAGGCAACGCAGAAGCATTTCCTCCATCAACTAAACAATGCTAGGCTGCCAGCTCACCTTGACAACAGAAGCTCCTGTAGCAAACTTTTTACCAAGCTTCTTTGATGCATCACTCAATTTTACACCTAAAAAATTCTCATAAATTATAAATAATGGAGCAAACAGTTATATCCGTAATATGTTCAGATGTCTCATTTCTCAAATTTAGTTGTAAATAATATTGTTTGGCTGTCCCTCACCAAATAGTTCAAGGCCTTTCACAACAGTAACACATTTGCGCTTATTGCGAACAATCTTTTCAATGATAACTTCTTGTTTCTCCTGGATCAAAATAAGCTAATCCTAATTAGCATATTATTGCAAAAATCATTAAGAATACAACATTAACTAAAATATGTGCAAATTTAGATTTAGGCAACCTAATGACATTGATTATCCTTCTGATCTAAGGTTTCACATCGCTCAAGCTTCAAACTCTATTATACCACAATTTAGATCTTTTACAAAATCATGATCACAGTGAACCTATCAATTTTAATCATTAGAACATAGATACAACCACTGAAAATGTTGAACAAATTGAAGCCTGTCCTAACTCCACTTGATAAACCATTTTGGATAAAACTATGGAGGATTGAATGAAGTCAATACCATGAAAAGAAACCAATAACTAAATGGATAATCTTACCTATATATTAAGAAATGTAAATTGACAAGTTAGTTCATTTTAGCTAGATGGGCCAAGATGAATAACAACGTATGGGACCTTTAGATAATTTATATTGAACTATACTTGACAACATATAAGGTTAAACCAATAACAAAAATCATCCAATACTGAGATTATGAGATAATCTGACACTGATAAATTGGCATTCTCAGAAGGCTTACCAACAAGCTCAAATGCATGAATATATATTTTTAATTATACAGGTTAGCTAATCGCCAGACAAGAATTGTGGATCCATTTTGCAGGCAAGCTCAAATTCTTTGTCTTTGATCATAGAAGAATAATTCATGAAGTCAGAATATATAATTCAGTCTCAGAAGCTATTTGTATGGTCAATTGAAGATTTCGAAACATAAATCTGTTTGGAGGTATACACACACTATTTCTAACAGTAATAAACTTTGTGCATCATAATATCCTTCAGTCAAAGATGAAAATTATTTATTTGAAAAAACTCAAAAAGACACGATTTGCATCTCCTAAGCTGAGATAAAACAAACCAAAGTATACATAACTCACCTTCTTCTTTATCTTACCGCCAGGAAGGCGCTTTACTTCCTCTTGCTTAGATGCCGAAGCACTACCTGTTCAAGGAATTCGGAATTTTAAACAAAGAAAGAGAGAAACAAGGTCCAATGAGGGACATCTAAAGTGACACTGGTAACTAAACCCTAGATATACAATGGTTGAAATCGGAAGAATTGATGGCGCTAAAAGAAATACACAAAAAATTATTCAAAATAGTATCCCATTTACAATTGCTGTTCGTAAGCATGCGCCACAGGACTACTTTCCGACCTAGGTCACAAAATTAAACTACTCCAATATCAGACTATTGATTTCGTTTCTAAAGTCGATTTATAGATCAACATTTCAAAGAGAGCCCTCATCATTAATCAAATTTCAATGAAAAGGTAGATCAGAATACCGAGAGCTCACTTCCGACGAAGACGGATAAAGAAACGAATAACAAAAAAAACAAAAACTAGGCATCTTGAATAACCTGAAGGACCCCCGCCAGCATCTCTCCTGCGTCAGCGGAACCCGAGATCGCCACCGACTTCATCTGCTGGGCGGCCTTGTCCGCATCCGTCTCTTCCAAAATTAATCCAGATTTATCACTCGGTGAAGAATTGGAAAGGGAGGATACTAGAAGGAGGCGGTGAAGACAAAGAGGAAGATACCTTTGAGGAGATCGGGGTAGAGATCGGGGGCGTGGGTGCGGAGCCAGGGCTTGCACTTCTCGAAGTCAGGGCCGAACTCGCAGTACTCCGCGGGTAGGCCGCAGACGCCGCAGTAGAGAACACGCACCGCCTGCGGCTTGTCCGCCATGGTTGTCGACGGCGAACTTCCTCTCTCCTCTTCTCTTCACTCTCTCTCTCCCTCTTTCTCCCTCGCAGCGTAATCGAGCAGCGAAGCAGAAAAAATAGAAGCAAGTTGGGCCTATTAATGGGCCAGCCCATGAAGTCGCCTGATTCAATTTCTCTCTTTGTATACCTTTAATCAAAGATAATGAATTTTATATTATTTTTAAATTGATAAATATAGAAATTACCCTTACTACTTTAAAATTGGAAAAATGCCCTCATAATTATTGGGAAGTTTTCTTTTTGAACAAGGATTAGAATTTATTAAACCTTTAAAAATATTTTTATATATAATTTAATATAAACTTTAAACTAATTAAATATCTAAAAAGTCGAAGTTATTCTTTTTTTTTTATGAATATCACATGGATAGGAAACATGTTAAAAATGACTCTCTTTTTTTTTTGTTTGAATATTTCCACGTTTTTGAAATTACTAAAAATGAAGGGGTTTTATGAGGAAAGTCTTGTAATCGATATTTCTTCTCCCTTATCGCCAAATCCTTCGAAGAACCTCCGATCTTCCCAAACTCCGAGATGGCTGCAATCGCCATGGCGTACTCGCCGGTGGCGGTGAGGGCCTCGTGGGACACCAACCCGAGCCCCAAGCCTCCGGCCTTCAAGCCCACTCGGGTCCCGCCGCCCGCTCCTCCTCCTTCTCCTCTTCCGGCGACCACCGCCCAATCCACATCCACCGTTCCGTCGAGGGTTGCCTTCCTCGAGAAGGACTTTTCTATGCTCTTGAACGCTTCCCGCCGCTCCACCGCCAAGAAAGGTTCCATTTTGATCTCGAAAAATGTATAAATTAGTAGGCGAGCTAGTCTGGTGCGCGATCGCTAGCAGATAAGAGGATGCTGGAACTTAAACAAAATTTCAAGCTTTCATTTTGTTGAGAAACAGGCCTATCGTTCTTTATTATCTTCGAGTGAATTCGTTCCTGATTCAGTATTTGTGCGGTGGTAGGGAAATCGGACGAGCAGTACCTGGGATTGGAGACATGGTTGCCGGTTGCACCTAAAGTGAACAAGCCGCGTTCAATTTACAATGCGGCATCTCTGGCATACTTGGGAGACTGCATATATGAGGTTGAACTTAAAAACATCTTTCATACGGAATCAAAACTTTCTCATTGTCGTTTCTTGATCAACACAAATTTCACTAATTTATAGTATTGTTTTCTAATATTGTTGTTGAAAATTTTGCCTGTTCATTCACAACACTGTTCTCTGCTCCTGTCTACAACAGAAAGTATCCTTTAAGTTCTTCTAACCAACAAGCTACACTTTTTCAACTAGAAGTTTTCTTATTTACGCCTCTATAGTCTATTTTATCAAGAGTCTTTATCTGAGTTGAGGTTCTGGAGTGATGATAACTATCGTCATATGCGACTTTGAAACTTATCTACCATGCAAAAAGCAAACGTTTGCATCTCCCATGGTTCTAATGGTTCTTTTTTTACTCCCTTTTGTTGGATATACAGTTATATGCTCGAAGGCATTTTTTATATCCACCTTTGAGTATCAACGAATACAATGATCGGGTTACTAAAGTTGTGCGCTGTGAAGCACAGGTGTGCAAGCTTCTGTTCTTAATCTGCTTATGTTATCTATGTTTGCAGCATACCTTCATCAAATTTTCTTCACATTCCTATTTTACTATCAATATCAGATTGTATATTCATATGCTAATCTATGACTTTTTAACCTTTTTGCTCTCTTTATAAACCGAATAATATCACTTGTTATAACAACTGTTATCATAGGTTATTGCTGATAAATAATGTCATAGCACTGTAAGGTCTTTGGAAATTGTTATGTATGTGGTGGGTTCTAAATCCACCTTCACTCAAGATGTGAGTGCTTGAGAGCTCTCGTAGCTATCTTTTTCAATAAAAATAAAATATGACCAAGTGTTATTCTAACAATTAGAGATACTGATGTTCCAAATCGAGACACATCTTCATTATAATTTGAAATTGTATTGATTTTGACTGATAAATTCTGATGTGATTCAGCTGCAGTCAATAATCAGTTTATTACTGCGTTCATGTGAGTTTTGCATACTTGTTTCCAGGACTTATTGCTCAAGAAGCTTCTTGATGAAGACTATTTGACTGAAGAAGAAAGGTTAGAGTGAGATTCTTGATTCTTTATCCTTTCTTAAGTACAATATTTACAATGTTAGCTCCTAATGTTTGGGATCGCCTACATTGAGCGTATTCTCCATTGAATTCTGAGTTAATTATCAATTATGTTAACTCGAGTTTTGTCTAGGCCCCTAATTATGTAATCTATTAGTCATCTTAGCTTAGATTTTCTTAACCTATATACTCTCATCTTATCATCTATTAGAATAATAGATGTACACCTGATCGCTTCAGGATAATAGCGCACTTATTTTATCTTTTCTGGTAACCTTGCACATCCATAATAGCATTCTTATTTCACTAAATTAACTTCTTTTATGCACTATTTCCCAATTACCGAGCAATCCATCTATAAATTAACTCAAGGAATACATGACAATCACACAAGACTCCCGAAGCTCCTTCGTTTCAGCAATCCATGTTCTACTCTATTAATGGTACCCTCACAAATATCTACTTGAGATATCTACCACTCTTAATTTTAATTCAATTTTATGGTTTCAATGACGTCAAATGCTTGTTGATATTTATTAACATCTTTCTTGATCAGTGGAAGATTTTGTTTACCAAAGAGCTGAACTTGCAATTTCTTGTCCTTAAGCAATGCCGCATTCGATAGGAAGTTGAATGTAGTTTAGCTTGCTTAAGATTTAAGCTGATTTTCCAATAAATTATTATTCCCCTCTGGCTTCTTGTTACTTCCACATATTATTTTAACGATCACCAAAAAGAATTTTGTTGTGCAGGGATATACTTCGTTGGGGGAAAAATATTGTTTCCAGCAAAACACGAACCAGAAAGCGAGTCGGTATAGCAACCTACAACAGAGCTTCTTCATTCGAAACACTGGTATTTTAATCTATCTCACTGAATGTTTTTGCACGTTATTGCTAATCCATTCCAGCAAATTGGTTTTCGGTTGATGTTTAACCAAGATGATTTAACAGGTTGGATATCTTTACCTCACAAACACGAAGAGATTGGAAGAAATCATGTACAAGTTAGGATTTCTGACTGGAGCTTCAACAGAACTTATTACAGAGGAACTTCACGCGAATCTTCGGTGAGATTCTCTTTCTGTAGCAAGGATAGAATGCTCATCCCATTGCCTCTTGACTCGACGGATGATTGGGAGATGTTCATTCAATTGGCAGGAAAAAACCAGCAACTTCTGCATCTGTGGACGGCGAATTATCTAAAAAACCTTTTGCAGTGCAATATTGAGCTGTTAAAATCAGCAAAAACCAGCTTCATTTCGCATGATCTTTTATTGAATAATGATGATGATGGTCCGGTTGGAGCCTTCTCTAGCATTTGGGGGCCTTAACTGAAGGAACAAGCCTTAAGATGGTCGACTTGTGAAAGCTATAGGTTGGCTGAGATCATTCAAAAGTCTTCAAGTATGCTTAGCTTGATAGAATGATTAATGGATGTAATGTTCTGAATTAGCTGAAGAATTTGGTATTAATTCAAATTGTAACAATGTTTTCCAGAAAAATCACACTAGTTATTGAAATATAAACAAATGTCAATTGTTATGAAATATATAAACTGGTTTCATGAACACTAATTTGATAAAAACAAAATCTAACTTAGAACTTGATGTGCAAGCAATGATTACAGTAATCCAAACACTAAACTTGATGAAGTTGCATAACATATTTACTCCTGCCATCATCCATGTTCATTGACCAATGCATCAAAGAGGGCAAAACAAATTTGCCATTTTAAATTCTAAGAAACGAAAAAAAGAAAAGAAGAATTCAGTAGCTACTTTCAACTATGTCTTTGTATTTACTTCCAGTTGGTATCTCAGTTTGTTGGAGCAATTGGCTAAATTCTTTCTTCTCCAAATTTGATTATCTTCGGTTTGATGATTCTAGTCTTCTTTTTACTTGACTATGAATCCCTGCGAGATGGCACGAGGTGTCGATCAATATGAAATTGAAGGAAAACAACTAATCAATAAGGAAATCCTTTAATTTAATTGATATCGATAACAATGGTCATCTATGTTGTAGTAAGTTCACAATAGCTTACGGAAGACTGTAAATCTCTAAATTTATCAACTAAATTTTGAATTTTGAAAGATATTATAATTCACTAATCTAAGTATTAAGTAAAATATACTATTAAAGTTAGACCATGAAGCACTTCAGAACCGCAATAAATCTGTATGATTAAGTTCTGTTTAAAAAAACAGTTGGCACGAACATACCTCGCAATCTTTATATTTCTTAGCGAAAGCATCAGTGTGAGTATGATGGGAACTACTGCCAAGCACAGATGCTCCAATGCGTGCCCGCTTATTATGTAATGACTTGAACTGTAAACCTTCTTATCGGCTACAGATAGAAATCTGGCTAGGAGGTAAAATCCTGGTTGGATTAAATGCCAGCTTAAGTCCTAAAGGATCCTGATATTTTATTACTGCAACTATAACAAGGTGGCTATCATGCATGAAAAAAGCATTTAGAAGAACATAAAGCAAAAAAAGATGTGAATTTTCAAAAACTTAACCGGCGATGATTACTATGTTCACGAAAATGCAATTTGCATATCTTAGTATCATAGCAAATCTATCAAAAAATGAACCCATTAGTAGATTTGATTCCATCATTATAAAATAAATTTGCCATATATTTGTTGAATATGAATAAAGAATGGCATTCAAGAGGGTACAGAAAATGTATTGCGTTAGATTGTCCCTATGCAAAGTTTACATTGAAAATCTTGATCATCTTTGACTATTCAGTTTCTTTCTTCCACAAGATTTGAACCCAAATTCAATATTAATTCCAAAAAGTAATCGAAACCAAAGTAGCAAAAAAAAAAACATGATTGAAACAGTCGATATTTAAGCTGAGAGCATTTCAAAGCCGAAATAGAGAGTATTTGATTGATGGGATGAGTTCTTTTATCAGAAAATTCACATTGATATAATCTCGATTGAAATTCATTTTGTTTAAAAGCTCAATGTTGTTATGACACCATTATTGGTTTTGTTAACTTCAAGCCAGGAAGGAACTGAAGCTCAAGCAATTAAACTAATAAAAGGCAACAAAAAATGTCAGTCAGACCATTAATAACTATTGGTCATGCTTGAACTTATATACGCTGTAACAGATTGAATAGAGTTGACTCAGCAACTCAGTTATTGGGTGTCACAGGCAGTAAGATAGTTGCAATTGGTAACAATTTAATCGTTCAGGCGAGGGCTCAGTAGCTTGTCCCAAATATTACAATCTTCTATTGCTACGTGAAGGCAGTCTAGAGGTGGATAGCTCAAAGGATGGCTGCAATGATATCATGTTGAAGTGCGAGATACTACTCGTACGAGGTATCAGTATAGTTTTCTATGACATAATTTGCAATGGGACTACACATTCATATAGCTGATCTACTGCTCAAAATTTGACAACAAAATGTACTTGTGAATATTGGGTCGCAAGGAGTAAGAATACATTAAAGATGGTTTTCAACAAAAATGCATGAATTTGTAATTCATCATCCCTGATTATATGCATATGTTACTTAGTTATTGGTAAATAAAACAAAAGAAAGG
This sequence comes from Boesenbergia rotunda, assembly GCA_024364735.1. Classification (NCBI taxonomy): domain Eukaryota; kingdom Viridiplantae; phylum Streptophyta; class Magnoliopsida; order Zingiberales; family Zingiberaceae; genus Boesenbergia; species Boesenbergia rotunda. Next base: position 172,794 of record JAGFNQ010004529.1, read on the forward strand.
CTTAAATTTTACCAGTCGCACATATCCAAAATCTTGAATGGGTGTACTTAGGCGGAAACAAGAAGAGCAAAGCTGGGATTGCAATGCACGGAACAATGTGGAACATCATGCATAGTCGCAAATCATCGAATGCCCTGAAACCAGCTAAGATAGCACATTCAACAAAATCTAATGTTACATAAATCTTTAAGCATTTAAGGTGGACAAAAAATCTTGAATGCAGAGTAAAGATCAAGCAATCACCTCTCACATCCAATGCTGACAAGAACAAATGTCATGAGGGAAAACAAACAAGCCATTCCAATCCTCTCATCTATTCTCTCTATTACTAATATCGATAGCAGTGAAGCAGCTGAAGTCATTGTCTGCATAAGAATCATATATAAAAGAGATGTTAGATGAAGCAACTAAAAAAAAGGGAGGGACAAAACACCAAATAACGTGCCAAATGAAGCAATGTCTAATGTTCATCAGATCCTTTAAAGTTTACAATTAATGGTATTTATGGAAATTTAACACTCATGTTGCTACCTGGTACCAAGTGAAAAATTCCAAAAAAAAAGAGGAACTTTCTTGTTATTTATTAGCCAGCAAAAACTTACCAAAGGCTGACAAACCAGTGAACTATCATTGTTACAGAATTATCGAACACGTGCTTTATCAAACCAACTACACCATCTGACACAACTAGAGGAATTGCACAGGTATTCAGCATTAAATTCAATTTTTTTGGGCTAACTACAGTCAACTCAAGCACAATGCCCAAGTTAATATTAAGGGGAAGTGCAAGAAGAAATGTGCAGTTAGCCACCTATCATGTAAATGAAGGATATCTTCCACAACAATTTCTTTCCTCTGTTCCATATCATGGAAAATTCTTCAAATCAATGCATTTACAGTCTGTTACTTAACCGAAGGTATCAAGATTGGATATTGTGCAACTAATGAGATTTATGTTAAAACAGAATGCAAGACCAACTTTCTCCATGTGTATGACATTGAATTAACAGAATGGGGGAAACAGAAAACCTACCAATGGAACTGATAAGGAAACTATTAATTGAAAACAAATTTATTAACCACAACAACTTGAGTTTAACTGAAAGGAAAAAATTTCTTCTAAATTCTAACCAAATGGCTGTCTGAAAGTTGGCGTAATTTTTGTTCCTCTAGTTTAACAGCCCCATGGAAAAGTGGAGGAGCTTGCCATTTAGTTTAACATTAAGGCTTCTTGTTGGACCATCTCCAAATATCTACCTAGGAGTTTTTGAAAATTACGATTAGCTATGAAAATTCAACAGAAGCATTGTGTCATATCTACCTCCCCACCCGTATATCGCCACTGCTTAATTGTTATATAAGAGCGAGGGTTAAGAACGCAGATTGAAACATACAGTGTGTTGGCATAAAGTCATCTACTTTTCACCCCGTTCATGAGAGATGACTCTTCAAAATTAGGCTTCCTCCTCTAAAGTCGCCAATTTTAGGTCAAAAATACATTTACCTACACAACAAAAGAGTGAAGAAGGAAACAGAAAAGGAGAAGAAGTACCGGCAATTTGTCCCATACCACGCTATCGTCGTCAGGCTTCAGATGATAATAAGCCGACCCAAACGCCGCTGCGGCCGTTCCGGCATAGAACAACACCCAGCCCCAAATTTCTCCCCGCATGCTTCGAATCAAAAAACTTGTATCAAAATTGAAAAATAAGCGGGGAACGCGCATAGAACCAATAAAAATCGAACCTTATGCCGAAGCAACACCCGGAGAGGCAGAGAACAAGCGCTGGGACTCCGACGAGCAAAAAGGGAAAACTCGTGAGGACATTCAACGTATTCGGAACACCTGCCCCCAATAAACAATGGAGCATGAAGAGAAGGACGAGGAGAAGAAGAAGCAATAAGAGAGATTGGATGTTAGAAAGAAGACGATACAGACCCAGGAAATTCCGCATGTCCGCGAAGAGGTGGAGGGAAGGGGTGCGGGGGATCCTGGGCGTGGCCAGCATCAGCAGCAGCCATAGCAGGATGGCCGCCGCCCAAACCCTCCCTCGGTTCTCCCGCCGTTGTAGCTGCTGTAGCTTTTCCCACGGCCACCGCATCTTGCTCCTCTTCCTCTTCCTCCGCCCGCTCTCTCTGTATATATATCGAATCGCCTTTTGCATGTATATATATCGAATGCTTCCCGAGAACATACGATCGATCCAAATATATAATTTAATTTATTTTCAAAATATTTACCAATTTTTTATATAAAAAATTAATTATTTATATATTTTAAAATTTAATTTTTAAATTATATATAAGTAGAGGACGCCGGATCCCACAAGAAATCCGTGGGCCACAGGAACTCCGGCGGGACCCGCAAGGCGGACCCAGTTGGATGCGTGGTGGAATAAATGACTAGGAAAAAGAAGCCATTTTTAAGGCCGTCGTGTCCCCGAAATCCCTGGAAAAGGACGAAGCGGAAGAAGTGTACCGGCGTCTCCTCTCTCTCAATCTCGCTTTCGCTCTCTGATGGCGCTATCCGCCGGAGTCCCTAGCCAGCTCTTATGCAGGTTGCAAGGCGGAGATTCTCGAACCGCGGCTGCGCCTCCGTCTTCGATTAGGTTTCCCCGCGATTTCCGTCGCCGGAGTTTGGTCTGCGTCCGATCGTCGCTTACTTCAGGTATTGGTCCTGGAATCCCTTTGTTAGCTTATTGTTTCTATAGCAAAAATTAGTTGAATCAGTCGTGCTATACATGTTTGCCCCTTTTTGCTCATATATGCCGTGCTCGTACGTCAGGCTTTCTTTTTGCCATTCTTTGACCGTCTACTTCGGTTGATCTGGAATGAAATTTTGCTTGCAAATTTTAGGTCTCCGTTGAAATTTTGCCCGAACTATTCCCTCTGTTTGTATAATTCTATCTTTGCCCCCCTTTGTCCTTGTGCAATTCTAATTTACTTGTCTAAGTGTTTTTTATCCTCTTCTAATGCATAAAGTAAAATAATTCTACAAATTTCCTGTATGGTATCTTGCCACATATGAAATTGATCTAAAATAACGTAGAAACAGCGAACTCTGTTAGAATAAGTTTGGTGTTTGCTTTAGTAAAGGCTAGTAGATGTTCATTCAATATGCATAAGATCAATTAAATGAATAAGCTTGAATAACTCATTAAACTAAATAAATAAATTTGAACATATATATATTCAACTTGTTATGTTCGTGAATAGAAATTGTGAATTGTTCGTGAACAATATTCATGAAAAATATCCACGAACAAAGCTTGTGAACCATGTTCATCGACAATGCTCTCATACAACTTGTAAATAAATAAAGAAGCTTTTAAAATGAACAAAACTTAAGCTAGCTTGAACAAAGCTCGAGCTTATCGGGCCAAGAATAGCTTGGTTAATTTTATGTTCATCTTTATTTGCCTTGATCACCTTTTCAAATAAGGTTGAACAACACAAAACTTGATTCAACTTGGCTCATTTACAATCCTAAACTCTGCCAACTGCAATCTTCTTCTAGTTTTCTTTCATTACTAAAATTGCATGTAAACCTACAATACTTTTTCAGCTATAGCAATTTGAAGGTAAAATGTTCTCTAACCTTAACATTATATAATTCTGCAAATCACTCCCTTACAATCATATGAACATTTCTTTCATTACTTATTGGTGTATGTGTGTCAGTGCATTTTTGCTGCACCAATTAATTTTTAGGTAAGAGAAGTTGCACACGGACTATATATTGAGTTGCCGATTTGTATTGAAATTTTTTTAGTTTAACTGAACTGGACCATGATTGTAACACTATTCTTTTCTGGTGCAAGCATCTAAATAATCAGGTGGTATTGGCATATTGCCTTCTTGCTTAATTATGAGTTTATGACCGACCTTCCTACAAATTGATTAACTCTTTGTTCTTGACATTCTCTGTTCAAACCCATAATTTCATTTTGCATTTGGTGCCGCCTTTCCTCACTAATGAATTTCAGATGCCTATGCTATAATAATAATGTTTTTATTTATTTATATTCTTTATGCTGGGAAAGTTAATTTGCTATTGTTGTAGCAGCTCCAGCAACTGGCAGTGTTGCCCCTGCAATTTCATTAACTGATGAAGCCTTAAACCATCTGAATAAAATGAGATCTGAACGCAATGAAGATCTGTGCTTGAGAATCGGAGTGAAGCAGGGCGGATGCTCGGGCATGTCCTACACTATGGAGTTTGAAAACCAAGCTAATTCACGGCCCGATGACTCAATCATAGAATACAATGGTTTCGTGATAGGTATGTTTGTTCGATTCGTAGCTTTGTCCTTGAGGGTATTATTTGGCATGGTTACTTGAGAAAAATCCAATTGCAGAACCGAGGATACCAGTACCCATCTTACCGAATGATGTAGTTTTGGCCTTTGCTAATAATTTGATTGTATGATATAGTTGGATTAACATTTGTTTCTTGCATTTCTTGATCCTTCAGTATGTGATCCCAAGAGCCTCCTCTTTGTGTACGGAATGCAGCTAGATTTCAGCGACGCACTCATAGGTGGAGGTTTCTCATTTAAGAACCCTAATGCAACGCAAACATGCGGCTGTGGTAAATCCTTTGCTGCGGAAATGTAAAATGTATCTGTATCACTTGTGACTGATAAAGGCATGTATCTGTTTACTATGCTATGAATCCTTCTGTGCTAAAAAAAAACAGAAGGTAAATAAACAATGTACAACATAGAAAAGTAGTTCAATGTTTGTTTCAAGTCCTTGGACATCTCATTTACTTTTGTTCCATTATCTACAATGATGATTTGTTGTTTAACGTTTCGGCAATTGCTTTTGAAAATGAATTCTATTACTGATACAGCTTGTTCTGCTTGAGTTTTACGAAGTTAGTGCAGCTCCCGACCGCGATGAGCAGTGACAGGGCAACGATCGATCGATGGGTGGCCTATTCATGATTGTTGATCCTGTCGTGAAGTGAGTCGGACGCCTTTACAGCTGAGTGAGCCTCCGGAGAGAGCGAGGTCGCTGAGGTGGCTTAATGAGCTGGATCGCTCCTAACTTACAAGACAAAGACCGTTAGAACCCGTCGGGAAAAGTCCCCGGCCAGGCACTCCGACGGTCAAGTCAATACACGACGGTGGCGATGGAAGGCAATAGAACAGTATGAAATTGCACTATCGCGCGTACCTGGGAAATGCGGAGTGAGGAGGTATATGTAGCCGGGGAAGCTGACAGGTCCTGCCCCGCCTGCCACCTGCTGTCGTATAGCGAGGACAGGGTAATGCATGTCCAGGGTGGCAGGATAAAGTGGCACATGCTGTATAAAGGAAAGGGGCACTGTCAACTTAAGGGTTGGTGCCGTTGGACGCCGCTCAGCCTGACACCAAAGCATGTGGTCGAGGTATGGGGGACAAGATGTGACAGGAAGATCACTACCTCGGTGAGATATCAGCCACTGGGGACGAGGATGGCTCCGGTCTTGCGTCGGCCCGTACAGTTTTTGGTAGTCCGGTGTCAGGAAGTGGTTGTGCCGACTGGGACACTAAGTAACGAGGCCGGCTGAGGGCCTATAAGGGTGCCGACTGTGGCACTGAGTAACGAGACCGGCTGAGAGCCTATAAGGGTGTCGACTGAGGCACTGAGTAACGTCTCCTCTGGCTCGGGCTTATCCCAGGAGCGTGGGCCACCACGCGTCGGCAGGGAGCCGAGCCCGGATGAGTCTCAGAGCATGACCCTTTGACTCAAGATCGGACTGCTACTGAACTATGTGGGTCTTGATGCGGAAGGCTGAGTGCCTAAGCCCGCTCGCCCCCTACCTAACGGGTCCGTTTAGCTCAATAACCATCTTCCTTCTGACTGAGCGCCAGGCTACCGGGTCAGGCTACACGCAAGCTGGCCCGGGATCATAAGCATCTCCCTCAAGTCTAGTCGAAGGAGGCACCCAGTCCGACTGACTGGACCCCGGATCTGGTCTGAGCCTGGCGCGCCCCTCGGAATCCGGGCATGTTTTCTCATTTATGGCCGCCTTAATGGTCGGAGACCCGCCTCCCTAAGCCGTTCGTGCTCGCCCCCCCCCCCCCCCCCCGAAAGGGCAGGTCGTCATCTATTGCGAATATTCTAATGCACCTGCATTCCGCCACCTCGAACATTGCCCGAGTCTGATCAGACGGCTTAGGCTGGGTCACACGTTTTTCCCGGTCGCTCATCGGACGACTGGCACCCCTCTCCTGTTCCCATAAGTGAATCCACCCGTCTACCTGCTTTTCTCTACGCATTCGAAACTTCCCATTGTCCTCCGCCGCTTTGAGTGTCGCTAGGGTTGCGACAGCTGCTTCTTCCCGGCTTTTCCCCGGCGACTCCTTTCACCGGTTAGCTTCTCGCCTTCTTCTTATCCGATGGCCTCTTCTTCTTCGTCTCCATCTCCTTCTTGGCCTTGGTATTCCACGATGATAACCACCCTCACTGCCCATGACCTAGACCAAATACAATCAGACTTCTTAATCCCTGTCGACCACCACCTACTCCTGGCCGAATCACAAGACCGCCCGGACTCTGCCCCCTGGGCTACATTGCTTTGTCTCGGGATCATCTTCAGGCTGGCCTTCGCTTCCCCGTCCATCCTTTCATTTCTGCCATCTGCGACTATTTCCATATTCCTTTGCCTCAGCTAGCCCCCAACGTTATACGTCTGATGTGTGGCTCGGCCATCGTTTTCTCCCTTCTCCGGATTCCCCTGGCCCCGGAAAATTTCCATTATCTCTTTTACCCCAAACAACAAGAGGCGGGAGACTTCTTCTTCCAGGCCCGAGCCAAAGCTTCCTTCCTCCTGAACCTGCCTACTTCAAACAAGGGCTGGAAGGAACACTACTTCTTCATTAGGCCCATCCCCGCCCCCGGCTAGCCCACCACTTGGGTCGAGGGACTTCCCGTTTCCGAGACTCTCCCTAGACACTATCGTACTTCCGCCGCCTACTTGAACGTCACCGGCGAACTGGAGGATAGGCACTTCCACGGCGGACTTCTGCTAAAGGAGGGGATTCTCTCCACCTTCGGTCTTAGCCCGAGTCCCGCCCCTTCTCTGTTTGACGCTGGTAAGTCTCCCGGTGTCTACCAGGTATATTTCTCAGTCGTGCATGAACTTATTTTACTTTCACAGTTTCCCTGTTACTGTCTACGGCTCTAAAGGGAGGCTTCAGACTGGATAAGGCCGAGCTACGGACTCGGATCACTTCTGTGTTGGCCGCTAGAGGAAGTACTGTAGCAGCAGACGTCTCAGCCAACCCGACCCCGACTGCACCAGGGTCGGTTCCCACTGCCTCCGAGACCGCTCCGTCTACAACCGTCCGACCGCGCATTCCTTCAAAACGTCGACGAGCGTCCTCCCCCACAGGGGGCTCGTCCCACCCTTCTTCAAGCAAACGTCCGGAGAAGAAGAAAAAGAAAAAGAGAACAGCTCCCGAGCCCGAAGTCCGCTCTGCTTCTCTGGCCATTGTCCCCTACGTGGCCCCTGCTGTTGATTCCCCTGCCGTCCTTCCTGTTGAAGACTCCCTTGCTTGCCTGCCAACAATTACCCCTGCCATTGACCCTAACCCCGATGCGGCGGCCAATCCTTCCATCACCGCCTCGTCCGCCGACCCTTCTGCCGCCTCCAACACCTCCGGTACGTTGGTGTCCGACAGGTCGGGAGCCCCCTCTGCCGGGGGTCCGGCCGAGGACCCTACCATGCACCTTCTGGTGCCTACTCGGGCGGGTCGTTACTTGAAGATGCCCCCGGGTGAGCTACCCGATTAGCATCAGGACCTGCGCCTGTATGGGCCGGTAGCCGACCGCTATGTGCAAGGGCTCGAGGAGTCCTACTTTCGGGGTTCCCGCAACAAAGCCGATGCCTTTTTTCTTAAGGCTACTCAGGTGTGTATAGACGAACTAGGTCCTCTACTGCACCCTTTATTTCTAATTTCTAAGGCCGGTGTTCCTTTTGCAGTTGTAGGAGACTGTCATGGCGTCTCTATGTCTCTCCTAGCCCAGAACTCAGCGCGGGCTAAGGCCGAAAGGGAGGTGAAACACTTGCAAACCCAGCTAGCGCACTCCCAACTAGTTGCTGACGAGCCCACATTGAATCACCTGCGAAATGAGGTTCGGGCTCTGCAAGATCAACTGGCTCGCTCGGGGGAACAACTGGAGGTGGCGCGCGGCCAAGTCGAGACGGCGCAACAAGCCACTTCCCAAACAAACATCAGGCTTTCCACCCTAAAGCACGCCGAGCGAAAAGCGCGAGCCTTACAAGCGGAAGCCCAGGCCGAGTCAGCCCATACAAAGTCTGAACTTCAGAAGGCGTCTGTTGCCTTCGACTCCCTTCGGGCCCAGCTGGAGACCAGAAACGCTGATGTTCTGGCCCAGTCACAAAGGATAACGGAGCTATCCACGGAGCTCTCCTCCAAGGACCAATTGTTGCAAATTCAGAAGGAAGAGCTTGAGCAGCTATGGAAGGAGAGGTCCGAGTGGGAGGCCACCAGCTCCGAGCTGATGGAGCTTCGCTCCCGTAGGGAAACCGAACAATCCGAGTGGGAGGCGGCTAGGTCGGAGCTGATGGCACTCCGATCTTATAAGGAGACCGAGGACTCCCGATTGGAGAAGTATAGGCTCGAGTGCATCAACGACCCTACCCACCTGACCGAAATCGCCAAACGGTTTATGGATGTAATGATGCTGCAAGGACTGAACATCATCCGTCAACTCAGGTTTGACGGGTATCTGCTTCCTGATCTACCTCCCACAGAAGTGCGGCTTGAGGGCATGTGTGAGGACTTGCCCAATGTGACCGATGAGCCATTCAAGTGAAGGCCAGGCCTTCTGTATTTTTTGCCTTTCTTGTTTGTGTACTTGTGATGGTGATGGGTTTTGGGGCGATGTAACATTTTTACCTTGCCGCTTGGAACATTTTCCTTCCCCCTCAAACCTCTTAAGCTTGTTCCTTTTGTCAAGTTGTTAGTGATCCCCAGGATCGTCAGGTGGAGCGCCCGGCTCGGGATACTTCCCTACTGTGTAAACCACTGAACTAAGGGACTTATGGGGGTTGGTCCGCTCGCGAGGGTTCAGGTGTTTGGCCGCGTTGAAACCCGGAGAGCATGGGTCAACACGCGGCCAGCCAGGCCCCGGACCAAAGGATTGACGGGAGCTGGCCTGTTTATGAGAATCCTTTTGCGCCCGTCCCATCGGGGCGATTCGTATCTCGATTTCTGACATCTGCCATAACGAGTGATGGAACGACGCCCGGGTGACATGACGCATCGGGCAGCGAAGCGTCCATCACTGGTCATAAGTGCCTCGGGCGTCGAGCAGCCTTGCGCATTTACTCCAATTCTAACACTTCTCAACGCTTTCCCATTGCGTGACCGACCGTCCGATCTCGCTGTTTACCGAGGCCTCCTACGAACGACCAAGATATTTTTCCTTCTCCTATATGTAGGCGGCCTCTGCCATCTTTACTTCTCAAAAAACTAGCGGAACCGGAATCCTTGTCTATCTTCCAGCATGTCCACCGACTATTCTGAAGAAGCTTTTTCTTTGAGAGAGCTCTACGCTCTCTCGGATGATTCATATTCCTCTCCCTCGGAGGATGTTGACCGGGAGCTTTTTGAGATGATGCTCCCTCCTAATTCACCTCCTTCGACCAGGATATTCAAACCCATCACTTCTCTGCGCGAAGGCACTTCGCATAAGGGGAAGGAACTAATGAGGACAGGCCCTGTCTCCCATATGGGAGTCTCTGATATGAGTGACTTACCATCAGAGTCATGTCGGCATGCGCTTCGTTCAGTTATCTTCTCATCTCCACATAGCACTCCCGCTCCTCCCCACCGAACGAAACGAGCCCGGGCGCCGGCTTCTGCAGAAGCTATTGCTGCGGCGCCGCCGTCTTCCTGTGCGACCTCCCCTCCGGGGCGGACCCCTCCTCTGCTCGGCCCTGAGGTATCGCTTTCTCCAGCGGCTCTTGAGCTTGCCCCTCCTCAGTCGGGAAGCTCCTCTCGAGCGTTCTCTTCCGCTAAGGGAGTTAATGTCTGCCCCCCTGCGATAAGGGCAATCTCCCCGAGCGATACAACTCCCGAAGCCTCCTCTTCTTCAACCTTGTTGAGGAGGGTTTGGACGTTCGCGCCGGCGGGGGATCCGAAGGGAGGTGTCCATACTGTCCTTCACCATTCGACCCAGAGTGGTTCTGTACGCTGACCGGCTGGCAACACTGGCTCGACTATTGCTGGGGGGGGGGCTACTATCAGATGCCTCCTATCTCAGCCAATGCCAGTCCGAGGAGGCTTATTGCTTGCATGCTCCTTGCCCTTTTTCGACCCATGGGCCTCCGTGGGTGAGGATGCTGCCGCTGGCTCTCCTGAACCAGTCTCTCCACATGCCGCCACCCATTGGATACTATCTAGTGACTCGTGTTCAAGTGGCGGTCTGGACAGGAAGTCTGAAGCCCTGTCCAGTCGAGAGCCCGGAAACTCGGCTCGGGCGGGAGCCCGGAAACTGTGCTCAGGCGAGAGCACCTAGGCCTTCCCCGCGAATCTTCAATTCATGAAAAGTGTCGCTTTCATTTCTCCTTTCTTTGCTTCTGACTCTTGCCTTTTGTTTTCGGCAGACGACGCCGTCAGTTTGGAATTCTGAGGAGTGGACTATACTCCAAGCGCAACTTTTTGAAGCACATCACCTCGTCTCCACTCTGCGGGCCGATCTAAAGGCCAAAGAGGAGGAGCGGGCTGCTAATGCCGCGAAGCTCGGCGAGCTTAAGCAAAAATATGAGGTTCAAACGTACGTACTGAAGGCCGGCGGCGCATTCAATGCCTCAAAGGCTATACCGACTCCCTGCTCCGAGATCTGGCCCCGAAGAAGACTAGCCGAGCTCCATGAGTTAGGAGCAGTTACTACTGAGACATGATCTCTTTATCTTTATTAGCTAGAGAGGGAGTAAGCCTCTATTTTGTAATCGCTCTTGATAACAAAATGCCACCTTTTCCTTTACTTTTTCTTGCAATGTTTGTGAGTCACAAATCCGAACGGCGTTACTAACCCATGTGAGGACTCCCCTACTTAGGCTCAAGTCACTGCGCGTTTCTGTGGTTGCCGCGGGTATTAGGTCTTTCACCTTTGCGGGCTACCCGAACCAGAATATTTCATACTCCCGTGCCGGGACGAGGTACTCTTAAGCATACCGACAACTCGGTCATAAGTGAGTGATTTGAGGCTGGGAGAGCGCCTAAGTATCAATTGAATGAAGTTGTCGTTCTAGGCCATTCGTAGCGCCCTGGCCGGGTCGCGGACCATGTGTGGTTCTGTCGTGCAGCCCATCTTTCGCTCGGGCCCTACTCAGGGGGTACCCGGGTTAATTAGCTGTTGGAGAAGTGTTCTTGTCCTAGATCCTCGAGAGTTTTGCATGATAGGCGGATTGATAAGTGGGGGAACGCGGGCCGCCCTGCGCCGGGCTAAGGACCAACCCGAGGGATGGATGTGACTTGTTGGAAGATGGGCATCTGACCACTGACTCAGGTCGATTCTCAGGAATGTGGGCCGCCACGCGTCCGATTGGAGACACTGAACCGAGTGGGGCGTGGAAACCAGTCCACTTATAACTTGCTGGTGAGGCAAGAGTTTGCGCACACGGTCGGGCAGGACTCAAGGAGCGTGGGACGCCATGCGTCTTACTGAGTAACTGAGCCGCGGGAAATATAGCACATACAGTCGGACAGAACTCAGGGAGCGTGGGACGCCACGCATCTTACTGAGCAGCCGAGCTGTGGGAAATATAGCACACACAGTCGAGCAGGACTCAGGGAGCGTGGGACGCCACGCGTCTTACTGAGCAGCCGAGCTGCGGGAAATTGACACACACAGTCGGGCAGAACTCAGGGAGCATAGGATGCCACACGTCTTACTGAACAGCCGAGCTGCGGGAAACATAACACACACAGTCGGGCAGAACTCAAGAAGCGTGGGACGCCACCCGTCTTACTGAGCAACCGAGCTACGGGAAATTGGCGCACACAGTCGGGCAGAACTCAGGGAGCGTGGGACGCCACGCGTCTTACTGAGTAGCCGAGTTGCGGGAAATATAGCACACACAGTCGGGCAGGACTCAGGGAGCGTGGGACGCCACGCGTCTTACTGAGCAGCCGAGCTACGGGAAATTGACGCACACAGTCGGGTAGAACTCAGGGAGCGTGGGACGCCACGCGTCTTACTGAGCAGCCGAGCTACGGGAAATATAGCACACACAGTCGGGCAGAACTCAGGGAGCGTGGGACGCCACGCGTCTTACTGAGCAGCCGAGCTGCGGGAAATTGGCGCACACAGTCGGGCAGAACTTAGGGAGCGTGGGACGCCACGCGTCTTACTGAGCAGCCGAGCTGCGGGAAATTGGCGCACACAGTCGAGTAGAACTCAGGAAGCGTGAGACGCCACACGTCTTACTGAGCAGCCAAGCTGCGGGAAATTGGCGCACACAGTCGGGCAGAACTCAGGGAGTGTGGGATGCCACGCGTCTTACTGAGTAGCCGAGCTGCGGGAAATATAACACACACAGTTGGGCAGAACTCAGGGAGCGTGGGACGCCACGCGTCTTACTGAGCAGCCGAGCTGCGAGAAATTGGCGCACACAGTCGGGCAGAACTCAGGGAGCGTGGGACGCCACGCATCTTACTGAGCAGCCGAGCTGCGGGAAATATAGCACACACAGTCGGGTAGGACTCATGGAGCGTGAGACACCATGCGTCTTACTGAGCAGCCGAGCTGCGGGAAATTAGCGCACATAGTCGGGCAGAACTCAGGGAGCGTGGGATGCCACGCGTCTTACTGAGCAGCCGAGCTACGGGAAATTGGCGCACACAGTCGGGCAGAACTCAGGGAGCGTGGGACGCCACGCGTTTTACTGAGCAGCCGAGCTGCGGGAAATATAGCTGGAGAGTCTGGTACATCTGCGAGCGGGGTAAGGACCATAGTTTGCAGAATCGCGATCCTGGATCGTAGGATCGTACGATCCTACGATCCTACGCCAGAAAATGATCCAGAATCGCGCAGAATCATTTTTTGTAGCAGGATCGCAGCAGAATCGGTAGGATCGGACAGAATCGGACAGAATCGTATAGGATCGGACAGGATCGGAACAGAATCGGAACAGGATTGATGAAAGCTTTAAGAGGTCATAACTTTTGACTCGGATTGAACCACGTGACCTATAATATATCAAATTGAAACTCGTTCAAAGATCTACAAGTTAGTTTTAAGATTGAATCCCAAAAAATATTGTTTAAAGCCTTTTCAGAGGCCCAGAAGATTATTAATCTTTTTTATTATTTTTTTATCTTTTACATCGTTAGTGTTAGTGTTTTAAGATTATTTAAATATCTATTTAATTATTTTTTAGTTAGTTTTTGATTAATAATATTATGTTATATCTTTTTTCTAAAATGATGAGTCTTTAGATGTCTATTATCTAATAGGTTGACAATTAAATTGGATCATCTTGTAACAAATAGAATATTCTTGAAGTTAAACGTGATTATTTTCATTATAGTGTTAATAAAAATTGTATATTTTTTCATTTTAAGGGTTTTTGATAGGATCGTACGATTTTACGATCCGATCCTGACCGATCCGATCCTGACCCCAAATCGATCCTGTGTAGGATCGCGATTCTACGAACCTTGGTAAGGACCATGTTCTTCCACTGTCAGATGTGTTTTACATTTACATCATCACCTTTCAATCAGCAACCTGATAGGGCTGAAGGTGGATCGCACTCCAGGGTCGATCCAACCTTTTTCCCTTCTCATTTTCTAAGTAATAGACTCTCGAGGAGAGCTTTTGAACAATCTTGAAGGGTCCTCCCCATTGCAGCTCCAGTTTGCTTACGTCTCCCACAGGTTTGATTCTTTTCTAGACAAGGTCGCCCACTTGAAATGCTCTGGGCAGCACCCTTCGGTCGTACCTCTGTTTCATCTTCTGCCTATACGCGAACATCCGAGCCGCTGCTCTGTCTCAAATTTCGTTGACCAGGTCCAGCTCCAGACGCCGTCTTTCTGGATTATCGTCATCATATGCTACCCTTCGGTCCGATTTGCACTCGACTTCGACCGGGATCACTGCTTCAGTTCCATAAACCAACTGGAAAGGCGTACATCCAGTTGTTTCTTTGATAGTGGTCCTCAAGGCCCATAGGATGCTCGGGAGCTCCTCTACCCATGTTCCGCCAACGTGGTCGAGCTTAGTCCTTAATCCTCTGAGAATCTCCCGATTGGCCACTTCTGCCTGGCCGTTGCTTTGAGGGTAAGCTACAGAAGTAAAGGCTTGCTTGATGTCGTATTTAGCGCACCACTCTTGTATCCTCCTGCCTTGGAACTGTCTCTCGTTATCCGAGACAAGCTTGTGTGGGATCCCATACCGGCACAGTATGTCTCGCCACAAGAACTTCATTACCGCCAGCTCGGTGATGCGCGACAGAGCCTCCACCTCTATCCACTTAGAAAAGTAATCGACTGCCACCAGCAAATATTTCTTCTGAGCGGCGGCAGTCGGGAATGGCCCCACGATGTCCATGCCCCACTGGTCAAAAGGGCAAGAGACCACCGCCACCTTCATGGCTTCTGCGGGTCGGTGTGGTAGACATTGGTGCTTCTGGCAGGATAGACACTTGGCAACCAACTCATTGGCATCTTTCTGCAAGGTGGGCCAATCATATCCTGACATTATCACCTTCCGAGCCGTCGCACGAGCACCAGCGTGGTGTCCACAGATCCCCAGATGAATTTCCCTCAAGACATAATCAGCATCCTCTTCGTTTAGGCACTTGAGGAGAGGTCGAGAAAATGATCTTTTGTAAAGGGCGTCGCCGACCATGGTGAATCTGGACACATGCTTCTTGAGCCACCGAGCCTCCTCCCGGTCAGCAGGTAAGGTTCCTCGGGTGAGGTATGTGATGATCGGGGTTCGCCAGTCGGATTCTAACTCTAAGTCAGCCTGCCTTTCTATCTGCATGACTAGCAGCGCCGGGCCGCCAGCCTGAGGAAGCACCCATGAGCCGACTGAACTGACTAGCTTAGCCAATTCATCCGCCTTGAAGTTCTCCTCCCGTGGGATCTTCCTCACTTGTACCTCTTTGAATTCATCCTTAAGCTTCTCGTAAGCTTCTACGAAAGCTTGCAGCCGATCACTATGGACCTCGAACCGTCCAACCACTTGTTGCGTAACTAGTTGAGAATCTGAGTAGAGCATCACTCGGGCCGCCCCTACATATTTAGCGGCCTGCAATCCAGCTATGAGGGCCTCATACTCAGCCTCATTATTTGTGGCTTTATACTCCAGTCGGACAGACAGGTGCATTTTTTCTCCACTAGGGGAGACCATCAGAACACTGATTCCACTTCCCAATCGAGCGGACGAACCATCCACATATATCTGCCACGCCTCTTCAATCTCGTCCGAATGCAACTCACTTAAGAAGTCAGCTAGAGCCTAAGCCTTGATAGCTGGTCGAGGCTGGTATTGAATGTCATATTCACTCAGCTAGGTGGTCCACTTGATCAGTCGCCCCGATGCTTCAGGATTTGAGGCTACTCGACCCAGGTTGCTGTTCATCAATACCACGATAGGATGCGCCAAGAAATAAGGACAAAGCCTCCGGGCACCCAAGAACAGCACATACATCAATCTTTCGAGTGTCATATAGCGGCACTCGGCTCCCTTTAATAAATGAGCGAAGAAGTACACAAGCTGCTGTTCAACCGCTTCCTACTTAACCAAAACTAGGCTGACCGAGTCAGCTGACGCAACCAAATACACGTATAGAGTCTCCCCGACCTCCGGTTTTGTCAACACAGGCAGTTCAGCAAGGTAAGTCTTCAGCTCTTCGAACGCCTTGTCACAGTCGGCATCCCATTGGAACTTGGTAGCCTTGCGGAGGGTTTTGAAGAAAGTCAACCCTCGCTCTGCCGATCGGGAGATAAACCGAGATAGGGCCGTGATTCGCCCTGCGACCCGCTGAGCCTCCCGTAGATTCCTGGGTGGGGGCATATCCAGTAGGGCCTTGACCTTGCCCGGGTTAGCTTCGATGCCCCGCTCAGTCACAATATAGCCTAAGAATTTCCCCCTTCGGACACCAAAAAGGCACTTAGCTGGGTTCGGCTTGAGTCCATACCTTCACAGCGTCTGGCAGGTTTCTTCGACATCCGCCACCAAGTCTTCAGCTCGGGCAGATTTGATGAGGATGTCATCAACATACACTTCCACATTTCTCCTGATCTGGGACCGGAAGACTTTATTCATCATCCGCTGGTAGGTGGCTCCAGCGTTCTTCAATCCGAACGGCATAACGATGTAGCAGTAAGTGTCGTTCGCCGTGATGAAGCTAACCTTTTCTTGGTCCTGGACGGCTAGGGGTACTTGATGATACCCCTGGTAAGCATCCAGCATGGAGATGAACTCGCTGCCTGCTGTCGAGTCCACCATCTGATCAATCCGGGGCAAGGGGTAGCAATCTTTTGGGCAGGCCTTGTTGAGATCCCGAAAGTCAATGCAGATTCGCCACCTGTTGTCTGGCTTAGGCACTATCACCACGTTGGCCAGCCAAGACGGGAACTGTACCTCCCTGATGTGCCCTGCCTCAGTCAACCTCTCGATCTCCGCCCTGATCGCCTTGTTCTGCTCGGTGCTAAAGTCCCGCTTCCTTTGCTTCATGGGCCGAGCGTGGGGGTAGACGTGGATGTGGTGTTCTGCAACCTCCGGTCGGACGCCTCTCAGCTCCTTGACGGACCAGGTGAAGACATCTTGGTTCTGAGCCAAGCACTCCAGCAGGGGCTCCTTCAGCTCTTCTAGCAGTCCTACGGCGATCTTGACTCGGGATTCCTCCCGATCGGGGAGGAGCTGCACCTCCTCTTTATCTTCGTGCAACTCAGACCAAGGAGAAGCTTGGACCATGTTGCAATCAGGGAAGGGACGTGGGGCCTTGCGACTTTCTACGTGAACATCATCCACGTAGCACCTCTGGGCTACCTTCTGGTCACCCTTGATTTCTCCTACCTGGTCCCCGACTGGGAATTTAACCTTCAGGTAGAAGGTGGAGGCGACGACCCGAAACTCATTGAGGGCAGGTCGGCCCAGAATGGCATTGTAGGACGAAGGGGCATCCACCACCAGGAAGGTGGACCACCGAGTCCTCTTCAGCGGCTCTTCACCCAGGGATATGGCCAACCGAATTTGGCCAATGGGTTGTACCGGGTTCCCCGTGAAGCCAAACAACGGGGTCGCCACTGTTGGGAACCGGATGGCTAGAGAGGGGGGGTGAATATAGCCAATCACTTCGACTTTAAACACTTATGAAGTTTCTGCAACTCAGATATCAGTAGCACAGCGGAAAGAGTAGAAAACAGAGTGTGCAGAAAACTAAAACGAAAGCAAAACAAACACAACTAGCAAGATCGCTAACAAGGAGGGTTTACAAGGTTCGGGGATAACTTGCCCCTACTCCTTGGCGTGCCCTTAAGGTGGGCGATCCCTTGATCGTCGGCAGATCAAGCCCCGGTGTTCACCGGATATAACGCAACCTCCTTCTCGGTGGAGAAACCTCTCCACAGCGTTTCAAATAAGAATATAGATTTAAACTTAATGAAACACAGAGAATACTCTTACTCAGCACCTAGCAAGGACAAGAGCACAACGAGCTTATCCTGAGCTCCACCCAGCGACGATCTCACGCAAGGACTCCCTCCTTCGTGTCTTCTCACTGTTTGACTCCAAGCTTCTTGTTCTTTCCTCCCAGCACTTACGTAAGAGTTGGTTGCTTCTCGATTACAGTTGCTTGCTCAAAGTGATGAAGACTTCAGAAACACAGCAAGCAAGTTGTGGAGAAACATAAAGCGCAGCAAGAACTTCTGCAAGCACAACACAGAAAACTGTTGAACACTTCTTTACTTCAGCCGAGGTCTTCTTCTCCTTTTTGTTTCTCCACCAAACATCAGATGACACAATCCCTGCAGCTCCCAGCTGCTCATCTGCCAACGCCAGCTACCACTGAGCTATCCTTGGACTCCCTGAGCTTCCCCAGCCAAGCTCCAGTCTCAGCTCCAGTCTGCAGCTCGGCCGTTGCAACCTGAGATGGGAAAACGGACAAACCTGCTCCAAGGAAAGCCTCCATTGACTTCTCCTTGAGTGTTTGAATCCTCCCCTGTCACCTGCAGCTTAATCAGACTGTTAAAGCAGTATATCACACAGTAAATCAAGATTCAGAAGTGAAGCGCAGAGAATCGGATACGATCAGACGCTCTGATCGCGTCTGACAGTGTAATTTGAATTAAAGTGATCGGTCACCGGACCGATCCAGGGCTTGTGGGTCGGTCACCAGACCGATCCACTGCTTCGCTGGGATTCCCAGCTCTCGCGGCTATACACGCCTGATCGGTCACCGGACCGATCAGAGTGAAGCCTGATTGGTCCCTCAGACCGATCAGGACAAATGAACAGTGATTCTTTAATCAGATCCTAAGTCCCTGATCGGTCACCGGATCGATCCAGGGTCTGATCCGGAGGAGAACTCACTCACTGTTCGCTCCCTGATCGGTCACCAGACCGATCAGGAACAAGTCAGTGAGGAAGCTGCTTGCTCCCTGATCGGTCACCGGACCGATCAGACATCGCTGGATCGGTCACCAGACCGATCCACGAAGGAGCAGCGTGCCAATATCCCTGATCGGTTACCAGACCGATCCAGGGAGTCAAACCCAGCCCTCCAAGCTAGGGTTCCATCCACCTTAGCCCTCCAAGCCAAGGATTTCACCATCTAACTCTCCAAGTTGGGAATTTGCACCTAACCCTCCAAGTTAGGACTTTTACTTTTCACCCACCTCTTCCGAATTAGGACTTTTCATACACCTAGCCCTCCAAGCTAGGATTTTCAACACCTAACCCTCCAGGTTAGGATTTTCCATCACCTAGCCCTCCAGACTAGGATTTTCCATACCATGCCTGATCCTCTATCAGGACTTAATCATAATCAATAATCATCCACCTAGACTAAAATCGGTGTCAACATCAAAACAACAATCAGGGTCAGACTGCATCAACAGCCACTAGCTCTAACTGGGACTTTTCAATCTGGAGCTGGTCAAATGCCCTCTTGTAGAGTATATTGACCGAGCTACCGGTGTCCACGATGGTGCGGTGGACTTGATAATTGGCGATGACGGCGGTGATGACCAGCGCGTCATCATGAGGGACTTCCAACCCCTGAAGATCTTGGGGCCCGAAGCTGATTTGTGACCCCTCCGCCTGGGCCAGACTAGTGCCGACTTGATGGATCTCCAGTTGGCACACTTGGGCCTTCCGGGCCCGGTAGGAATCTCCTCCCGTTGGACCACCCGAGATGACATGCACGCCTCCTCGGATGACATTTTGCTGATTGGCCCGCTCTTCTTCCGTCTCTTCGTCCACCGCTCGGTTCCCTTGAGGGAATAGATTGCGAGCAGCCGGAGGGTTCCCTCGCAGTTCCTCGGCCACCGGATCGGCATTTGGAGCACCTCGGCTTCCCCCCCCCCCCCCCCCCCCCCCCCCCCCCCCGTCCGGGAGGTGTTTGCCGCCCTCGTCCTCTGGGGGCCTGAGCCCAACCCCGGTCGGCTTGTCGGCACTCCTCAGTGGCATGCCCATGACTCTGGTGGAAGCTGCAGTATGACCTCCATCGGGTGGGGAAGCATCCCTGGGCCACCTGCTGTACGTGGCGCCGTTCCATGCCCGCATGCTCGGCGGGGCCCCGCGGGCTACGAATAGGTCCTCCTGAGGGTCTGGCACCGTGAACAGGGGGAGGAGGTGTCGGGGCCACCGACTCCTTGCGACGAGCCGCTTGCGCTTCCTCGACGTTGATATATTTCATAGCCTTGCCAAGAAGGTTGTCGAAGTCCTTCGGGGGCTTCCTGATCAGCGAGCGGAAAAACTCTCCTTCCTGCAGACCCTGGGAGAACGCGCTAACCATAACTTCCTGAGTGGCAGTTGGCACGTCCATCGCCAACTCGTTGAACCTCTGGATGTAAGACTTAAGGGTTTCTTTCGGCCCTTGCTTCAGGGCAAACAGATCGAGACTCGTTTTGTGGTGCCGTCGGCTGCTAGCGAAGTGCTGCAGGAACACCCTCTTGAACCTCTCAAAGCTCGTGACCGACCCGTCGGGGAGTCGGTCAAACCATCTCTGGGCTGCGCCAGAGAGCGTGGTCAGGAAGGCTCGACACTTAACACCTTCCAGATATTGCTGATGCATAACAGCACTCTCAAACTTCATCAAGTGCTCCTCTGGATCTGTAGTTCCCATGTACTCGGGGATGGTGAAGAAACGAAGATGACGAGGCACGGGATCCTCCAAGATCCAGGGAGCAAAAGGACTGCGTACCAGCATGGTCAAAGCGGGGTCAGCCGGAGCTTTTCCCTTATCCGGCCACCTTCCGAGCACCGGGTTAGAAACTGAAGCCTCGACTGACGCCGAATGGGCCTTGCCGACTTGCTCCCGGGGAACAACAGCAGGGGGAGGTGCAGAACCCCCTTCAGGCCTAGCAGGCCTGCCTTGTCCTCCCGAGATGCGATGTGCGGCCGGCTCTAGGCCCTGAGGCCCCTGGCTGGCAGCTTGGGAGGGCCTTTGCGAAGCCCTCTGCTGAGCTCGTGTAGCCATGAGTACCTCGTACTCCTCACGAGAGACATCCACGTTTAGCTCATAAGGGTCAGCCATCTCCGCTTCCAATCAGGATGCTGGTGTCCCTCCTTCTAGCGCCAAATTTGATCCTGTCGCGAAGTGAGTCGGACGCCCTTACAGCTGAGTGAGCCTCCGGGGAGAGCGATGTCGCTGAGGTGGCTTAACGAGCTGGATCACTCCTAACCTGCAAGACAAAGACCGTTAGAACCCGCCGGGAAAAGTCCCCGGCCAGGCACTCCGACGGTCAAGTCAATACACGACAGTGGCGATGGAAGGCAATAGAACAGTATGAAATTGCACTATCGCGCGTGCCTGGGAAATGCGGAGTGAGGAGGTATATGTAGCCGGGGAAGCTGACAGGTCCTGCCCCGCCTGCCACCTGCTGTCGTATAGCGAGGATAGGGTAATGCATGTCCAGGGGTAGCAGGATAAAGTAGCACATGCTGTATTAAGGAAAGGGGCACTGTCAACTTAAGGGTTGGCGTCGTTGGACGCCGCTCGGCCTGACACCAAGGCATGTGGTCGAGGTACGGGGGACAAGATGTGGCAGGAAGATCACTACCTCAGCGAGATATCCGCCACTAGGGACCAGCAGGATGGCTCCGGTCTTGCGCCGACCCGTACAACTTCTGGTAGTCCGGTGTCAGGGAGTGGTTGTGTCGACTGGGGCACTGAGTAACGAGGCCGACTGAGGGCCTATAAGGGTGCCGACTGGGGCACTGAGTAACATCTCCTCCGGCTCGAGCTTATCCCAGGAGCGTGGGCCGCATCACACCTCGGCAGGGAGCCGAGCCCGGATGAGTCTCAGAGCATGACCCTTTGACTCAAGATCGGACTGCTACTGAACTATGTGGGCCTTGACGCGGAAGCCCAAGTGCCTAAGCCCGCTCACCCCCTACCTAACGGGCCCGTTCAACTCAATAACCATCTTCCTTCTGACTGAGTGCCAGGTTACCGGGCCAGACTACATGCAAGCTGGCCCGGGATCACTTGTGATCCTTTTGGTAACCTATCTTCTTCTTTGTTGATGTGGTCATTCCATTGCTTTTTGTTCTTGAACTTGATATTGTTGATGCTACACTTTTTCAAATATATTCCTGAGTGACAAATGTGTTTTTGATATCAATGAGTGAAAACTCGTAACTAATGAAATTATCAATAGTTATTTAGTTATAAATTTGGTTGGCAACAAGACTTTTAGCCAAAATATTAAAGATTCAAATTGACATAATAATATTTATTATGAGAGTCGTTAAACACTAATATTTCGATAAAAAAATTGTGCGTGATTTCAGAGTAAATTGCAATAATCTTCCTAATATCAAACTTAACCTTTTTTAGTCTCTACACTTGCTTAACTCCCTAATACACATCGATTTATCTAATTATTTTTATTTTTTATAGGTATAAAAAATTTAAAAAGAGATATAATCTTTTTTCAAATTCAACACATTGAAATTATAATTTAATATGTTTATTATCAAATTAAATATAATTCTTGTTTTATTTGTGTCGTGTGAAGAAAAATCCTTATTATTTTTAATAGGTAAAAAAATCTAAAAAGATTTATCTAGATTTAACATCATTTAATTATAATTAATATATTTTCTATCCAATTAAATACAACTCTTTCTTCTCGTGGTCAATCAATTTAAAATTTATACCAATTGATTGATTTAGGTTGAATTGATAAGATGATTCTAATTAAATGGTGTCGAATTTAGGATAAATTATATATTATTTTAGACTTTTACATCTAAAAATAATAATAATTAGATAAATTAGAGTGTATAGATAGGGAGTGAGAATAAATTTATTGTATACCAGTACCAATGAGGAAGTTATGTCTGTTATTAGGAATTTTAATATAACTTACTGTTATAAGTTTGGTTGGCAAAAAGACTTTTAGCCAAAATATTAAAGATTCAAATCCACGTAATAATATTTATTATGATAGTCGTTAAACACTAATATTTCGATAAATAAATGTAAAATTTTAAGAAAAAAATTGGGCGCGTTTCCACAAATTTTGAAAGAGAAGACGAAAGGAAACCAGACCTTCTTGAACTCTCTGGTTCATCCCATTAATTGCCCCGGCCGATTTCAATCACAACGGTCCAACCGGCGGAAACCGTCGACTCAACGGTCTCTCAGTGCCGAGAGTTCTAGAAACAGCGCCCGGGGCTCGGCGGGCGCTTTATGACGTTGCCCATTTCCCTGCTTAAGGACCACCGAAACAGCTCCCACTGCGACGACGGCAAATCGGTAAATATCGATCGGCGATTTCCCGAGGTACGATTCCAATCCTCTCCCTGCTCTGGAACCGACATTTGTATATTTCTAAGATAAGTTAATCCTTTAGAGGCTATGTAATAGATCTTTCCTCTGTTTAGCTCGGGTTTTTGCTTTGGTTCGTTCTTTTTTGTTGTTCTTGGTCTGAAATTAGATCAAATGGAGCGCTCTGTTTGATCTTTGCTGTAGTTAGATTCCCAGAGCGGTAGTCTTTATTTAGTTTTTTTTTTCAAATCCATCTGTCAAAAAATTGATGTTTCGATCTGCTAATTCACATTTCGAGATTGCATTTGAAAATGAGCGTTGTGGGATTTGACGTCGGGAATGAGAGCTGCATTGTTGCGGTAGCAGGACAACGTGGCGTCGATGTAGTTCTGAACGATGAATCGAAGCGTGAGACCCCTGCTGTTGTCTGCTTTGGCGAGAAGCAGCGGTTTATTGGGTCTGCTGGAGCCGCATCCTCAATGATGAACCCTAAGAACTCAGTCTCGCAGATCAAGCGTATTCTTGGTCGGAAATTTTCGGATATTGAGGTACAGAGGGATATCAAGTCTTTTCCATTTAAGGTGACTCGAGGGCCTGATGGGTATCCTCTGATCCATGCAAACTACCTCGGCGAACTGAGGACATTTACTCCGACCCAGATACTTGGGATGCTTCTGTCGAATCTGAAGAGTATTTCAGAGAAGAATCTAAATGCAGCAGTTGTTGATTGTTGCATTGGAATTCCGGTTTACTTCAATGATATACAGAGGAGAGCGATGCTGGATGCTGCTATAATTGCTGGTCTCCATCCTCTCCGCTTGTTCCATGAGACCACCGCTACTGCACTGGCTTATGGTATCTATAAGACAGATTTACCAGAGAATGATCAGGTTAATGTGGCTTTTGTTGATGTTGGACATGCAAGCATGCAAGTTTGTATTGCTGGTTACAAGAAGGGGCAACTGAAGATATTATCTCATTCTTATGATCGGTCCCTTGGTGGGAGAGATTTTGATGAAGTTCTTTTTAAGTACTTTGCTGCTAAGTTCAGAGATAAATACAAGATAGATGTGTATCAAAATGCTAGGGCTTGTATCAGGCTCCAAGCAGCATGTGAGAAGCTAAAGAAGGTTCTTAGTGCAAATCCTAAGGCTCCATTGAACATCGAATGCCTGATGGATGAGAAGGATATGAGAGGTTTAGTCAAGAGAGAGGAGTTTGAACAGATCAGCATTTCCATCTTGGAGCGAGTCAAAGGGCCCTTGGAGAAGGCACTTGCTGAAGGCAGGTTAAGTGTGGAGGATATTCACTCAGTTGAAGTTGTTGGATCAGGGTCCCGTGTACCAGCTGTTATCAAGATTTTGACAGAGTTCTTTGGCAAAGAGCCACGGCGTACCATGAATGCAAGTGAGTGTGTTGCTCGTGGTTGTGCTCTTCAATGTGCTATTCTAAGTAACACCTTCAAAGTGCAAGAATTTCAGGTATTGAATTTTTTTTATCTTCCATTTGCTTTATAATGATATTGTACTATTTCATTAGCATAAAGTTCTTGGGTTGATGGCTAAATTTGTTTGACGATTTTTGTTTACCTTGTCAACAAAGTCCCTAACTATTTATTCTTTGAATAATGATTGGGAGAGTGAAAATGGGAGAGTGAAAATCATAGTGAATGACGTGGCACCTTGCATGCACGATCTCCGACGGGTTCACCGTGCCCCCAGGGTATAGTTTGATTCGGGACGGCGGTCGAAGGTCGCCGATGGTGTCCAAGCGATAATCGGACGTGTACATGTAAAGTGCCACGTCATGCCACATCATTCACTATGGTTTTCACTCTTCCATTTTCACTCTCCCTATCATTGCTCTTATTCTTTACATGTTGTGCTGCTTTTTTCTGTTGACTTATTATGAAAATGATGGGAAATTGGGTGGATATTGTTCTTCACAAAATGACTGCTGTTAACTGCCAATCATCGGAATTTGCCTGATATGTTTATAGGGAGCATTACATCAACCAGTAATGTATCAGTATTTGGAAGCCAGTAATGTATGACTTCAGATATCTTACTGCCCAGATGGTTTTCAAAATTCTAAATAAAAATCTTGTAATATTTTCACTTCAGGGCACATGTCTGCCTGCCGAATCATGCTCTGACAGTCATCTGACATGTATATTCTGTTTTGTTCTTTTGGCTTCTAAATTGTGCTCAAGAAACTAATGGTTTATATTCTTTGCTGTGATAGGAGAATTATAATTATTTTCTAGTTCATTTTTCCATCCTTAATTGCATGTTGAATAGTTGATATTCATTTAGGATTTTAGACAATTCTTTATGCAATTTTTTTCCATCTTTATTTTGTTATAATCTACATCTAGTATTGTGTCATTATGCTATGCATGAATGTGATTTTCTTTTTTTTGTGGTTAATTCTCTTCTTACTAATTTGTATTTTTATTGTTGTTCAAGAATCTAGTTTTTAATTTTTTTTAATGTAATGATGTCAAGGGTTCTGCTTGTCTAGATGCTTAAATGCTTGACAACTCGCCCCCAGGGTTATGAGGCTGTGGAAAGGCGATTAGTTGTCATTCCAGGCATCCGTGGTTCGATCCCCAGCTACGGCTTATTTTGCAGGAATTTTTTCTCCAAATGGGGCGTGAATCTTGGGACGTTGGGCTTTTGGACCGCCCTCCGCGAGCACTTCCCGATTTATCCTTGCGGTTGGTGGAAAATTTTCGTGGAACTAGGCCGGTCGCCCGAGGTTGAAAAAATCTCGTTAATCATTTTTTTTAAATGCTTGACAACTCTACCAAGTTAGGCCATTTAACTTTTCTGGATAAATTTTGAATAACATTGAATGTCTTCCCAGTTGACATGGACTTTGAACTACGTTTACATCAGGGTATTATTCTTATTTTTGGACACTTATTGGCATTGTAAATTGTTCTTCACTTGCAGGTTCATGAGAGCTTCCCTTTCTCAATTTACTTATCATGGAAAGGATCTGTTCCTGACTTTCAGCATGGAGCAGAGAATCGACAGATTAGAGTTGTGTTTCCAAAAGGGAATTCAATTCCCGGTGTCAAAGTTCTTGAATTTTACAGACATGATACATTTGTAGTTGATGTCGTATATGCAGATGCAGGTGATTTACAACCAGAAAGGATCAGCAGTTACATGGTATATCATTAACTTTGGAAAAGTATCGCACACATTTAGTTCCATTTTTTTGTTTTTTTTCAGACTCAGTTCAGTAATTTATTAGAATTTGAGTTTTGAAACATTTACTTCCAAAAAAATAATCGAGAATTTTCATTATCATCAACATGTGATGGCGTTTTACAAACTGTTAAACTTATGTGAAATCAAGAAGCTTGGTTGCTTTTGACATTTCTTAAAAACTTGCAGATTAGTCCATTCCAATCCAGCACTGGTGAGTGTGCTAGGCTGAAAGTAAAACTTCGTTTAAATCTCCATGGAATTGTTTCTGTCGAAGCAGCTATGGTAGGTACTTAAAGTCAGCAATTGTATTGTTGATTTATTTATCTAGCCACTGGCATGATTGATTCTGGGTCTGCAGATGGAGGAGGAAGTTGAAGTAAGAATGGAAACACATGAAGCAGAAAATGTTTCCTCAAATACAAAAACTGATATCAACAGGGAGGTTGCAAAAACTTCTGGTCGGGTTTATAATAGAGTACCAGAGTCAATGGAAAAGCCTGTGCAACTGGAAACTGATAATAAGGTTCCTAGTTGCTGTTTATTTTTTGTGCAGTTAGGTTCAACCTGAAGCTTTAGTTCGTGATCGGATTTTTTTCCTCTGCATGGATGTTTTATTTTCCCTCCTTAAAATGATTAAAAAAAAATTCCTGCAAATTGGTTTGACTATGTAGCTCAGGTTTTGAGCTTGATCAGGTAATCAGTAATGTAGCCTTTGATTTTTGGGTCCAATTCTAGTTTGCATCCGCAAAAGCTCAAATTAGCATTTTCACAATTAAGACCTAGCATTCTTATTTTATTTGCTTTCCTTGTTCTAACCTGAGACATTATCCTGTCACTCATGTATCATTATACCTTTTGGTGCGTTATTGATATCTTTACTTGAATGATGAAAATTTTCTCGCTTTTCCTTTTTCAATTCCTATTTTTTTATACATTGCAATTTTTGAGTATATTTATTACGTTCTGCAGGTGGAAGCTGGGAAAAAGAAGGTTAAGAAAATTTATGTTCCTGTTGCGGAGTTGGTTTATGGTGGTATGTCAGCCAAACAACTACTGGAGGCTGTTGAAAAGGAGTTTGAAATGGCCCTTCAAGACACAGTGATGGAAGAAACTAAGGACAAGAAAAATGCTGTGGAGGCATATGTCTATGATATGAGAAACAAGGTTGATATATATTTTTCTTTCTACTGCCCATCATATTTGCATCCTTTTCATTAAAGACTAACAGCGCATCCATCTTCAGCTTTACAATAAGTATGAAGCATTTGCCACATCATCAGAGAAAGATGAAATGATTGCAAAGTTACAAGAAGTTGAGGATTGGCTCTATGAAGATGGGGAAGATGAAACTAAGGGTGTTTATGTTGATAAGCTCGAGGAACTTCAGAAGGTAAAACATTTATTTTAATCTTATTGGTGTATTGCCTTATAAAAGGTCCTTTGCTATAATGATATCTGTCTTGATTGCAGCAAGGTAACCCCATTGAGGAGCGATACAAGGAATGGACAGACAGAGGTCTAGCAACTGATCAACTTGATTATTGCATCAATAGTTTCCGCGGAGCAGCCTTGTCAAATGACCCCATGTTTGATCACATTGATATAGAAGAGAAACAGAAGGTACATCACTTTATGACAAAGGTCGATTTTGCTGTGGGTATCTAAAAACTGTGTTATATGAATTTGCATCTCTTGTTATCCATTCACTTGTCTGGTTGAAGTGACAGCGACTCTTATAAATTTGGGTGCTTGCCTTGTAGTTGTTGTTCTATGAGATTAGTCCCGCTTGGGATTCTGCTGTTTGTTCCACAGGTTATAAGTCAGTGCCGCGAAGCTGAAGCATGGCTAAGGGAGAGACAGCGGCAACAGGAAGTCTTGCCAATGTATGAGACTCCAGTTCTTTTCTCCGCTGATATTAAAAGAAAGGCAGAGGCATTAGACAGGTGAGATTTACTTGTCGAAATATCCATCTCTTCGACATTAGTTTCTTTTTTTTTTCAGCACTAGTACTTGTTACTTTCTGTATTTGTCATCTCGCTGCCAGTGGTTTTGAATACTTATTGGTCTGTTTTAGTTATGGACAGAAAGCTGGGTGAACTTTTCTGGTTGCTTCGTACCGAATTCGGTTTAACTTGCTACAATATTCATGTGATTATATTTAAATCCTTCAGTTCTATACACACAACTGCCTCTAATTTGTTGGTTTGTATCTGTTGCAGGTATTGCAAACCAATAATGACAACTCCACGACCGGCACCAGCTAAGTCACAGACACCCCCTTCAACTTCAACCCCCCGCGAGTGATCTCCAGGAGAGCCCATATCTGAGGAGGGCAATCAACCGCCCCCAGCTTCAGCCACTTAGCGAATCGATACCGACAATACCAAAACTGCTCCGTCTGCATAGGAACATCAAAGATAGTTTCTCTTATTCGCTCGCTGCTCGATCATTTTAGTTTTCAGCACGAGTGAAGGTTCGCATCTGAGAGGTCTGAAATGTGTGTCTTCTTGAATGCTACAATATAATCACGAGAAATTTCTTACCTTCTGATCCGAACTCCCAATCGTGACTTCTTTTTTACCATACACTGAACTTAGGAGATTACAAGTATCAAGCGAACGCCGTTGAGTCATGGCATACTATCGAGCCTAAAATTTAGATTAAAGGAAGCGTTGCCATTTGTGGAGATGCTCTCTTATGAATGCTTGTCTGTTGTTTTTTTTAAAAATAAATTAATGGTTAATGAAAATGATAAATCAAATTCGCCGGCTATGGATAATGATGCGATGACGCGGCGCACGAAGAGCGATCGATCGAGTGAGATACCGGATACGCTGGTGGTCCCCTCACCTCTTCGCCCCTCTTGCTTTACGATTAGCGCGATTGATCGGTGGGTTACCCGATTTCCCCGGCGAAAGGGGTTCGTTTTCGCCGCGATTTGTCCACAGTAAAAACTAAAAAGAGAAAGAGAAGGAGAAAGGAAGATAGCAGATTGGTGTGAGCGAGAGTGAGTGAGTGATGGGGCTTCTGGCCGGGAGCCTGACCTGGTCGCAGGCCTCCCCTCCGTTTCTCTCCTCCGCCTTCCCTTCTTCTGCGCTGCTCGCTGCTCGCAGAAGAGCGGCGACGAGGAGTCTGGTGTCCGCTTCTTGCGGCGCGAATGAGGAGAGTCCCGTGGGTTCCGCGGGGGCTTCACGAAGAAGGACGCTTCTACTTGTGGGCATCTCAGTTCTTCCCTTTCTCAAGCTTCGAGCAATCGCTGCGGATGGCTTCTTAGTCGAAGGTCAGTTCATAATTTGTTTTTGATGCTATTTACTTTGCTGTATCTTTTTTTCCCTTGAAATTGACGGGGAATTGTTGGCGAAATGAAAAAGATTTATGCTACCTCGATTATTTTCGAGTTTTATAAACTTGAAATCCCTTTGTGTAGACTGGTGGAGTGATGAATCATGTAAGAAATTTGGGCCTAAGTTACTATGTTTATCTTAATCCCTCGTAATATTATCAGGTTATTGATTAACTTGGGTTGTCAATGTGTTATACACCTTATGACGATTTCAGAAGTTTATTTTCCTACTTATTTTTCACTTTATAAATTGAAATTTATCATACTGACGTAGAGAATATTAAGAACAAGAAATGTGAAATTACTTCACTACCATTTTTTTCTTCTAGTTATGTGTTCTTGTTGCACTACAATTTTTTCTTCTCCATTAGTTATATGTTCTTGTTGCATACGATTTTTTCTTCTCAATTAGTTATATGTTCTTGTTGCACAACTACTAAACATTTGTGAAAACTTAAGATTTGCATGGTTGTTTTGTTGTTTTTGTTGCAGCTTCATAACTTTCTCCTTAAATTTTTCTCCTTCCCTCAATTTTTGTCCATATACTACAGTAGTTCATCTTTGATTCTTACAACTACACATTGTTTATATTCTCATATAAGTTAATGCAATGGTTTTCCTTTTTTGATGTTAGTTGGCTAGTTTGGAGGTCATTCAAATTTGCAACTAAGGTTTTGGGAACGTTTTGAATTTGTTTTCCCTTTATTGGTTCTAACTATTTTTTTTTTCATACTCTATGGTACACAGTGATTTGATCTGGTTATGCATAAGTGATTAAGATATAGAGTCAATTCCAAAGTCCTTCATGAGATACTGATATTTGATGTCTTTAGTAGACATCAAAGATCTTAAATTAATTTCTGAATAATGATTTTGTGGATAGTTTACCAACTAACTTTTAGCTGTGTTGTGGCACTTCATATTGAGCAGAGTCACAAAGTAATGGAATCGGACAACCAAGTTATATGGTTCAACCAATGGGCTTTCGTCGACGAGCAAAGACAATAAAGCAGAGTGTCACTGAGGTAGATAAAGGTATAAGTATAGAAGGTGGTGTAAAACCCACACATACTTGTCTTCCATCCAACATTATCAATTCTCTGTACCCCAAAATGATAAACTGAAAATGCTAAATATTATCTCTAGAGTTGTTTTGGCTTATAAACAGGTATGATTTCATTGATCATATAAATAAGGTTCTAACTTGGGTTTTGATCTATCTTTATGATTGACATATGACCAGCTTCTGTGATATGATATGTCCTCAATTGAGCATAGTGAATTATGGTTTCTCAACTAGTTTCATGCTTGGTCAAAACTGAGACCTAACCTGAAAAAATCAGGTTTATGATTATTTTATATGAACACTAGGTTTGAGCCTATGTGGTCAAACATTAGCTTTCTAAGCGGGCATGGATTAAGCCAAATAAAATCAGGCTTTGGCTCAACATAATTTTCAAGATTGTGTTCCAAGGGGGATTAGAAAAAATATTAATTGGGTAGTTTGATTTTTGATGAAAAATAAGTTTATTAAATTGGATTGTCGGCTTTCTATATTTGAATCTAGTTGTTTCTAAGGCGGGTCAGGTTACCCACCACATTGGACAGAATAATACTTTATCATAGTTTTCAATTATTAAAAGTTCAAGATATAAAATTTAAAGATATTTTGTTTGCTGTTTTTATGAAGACACATGAGTTCATGAAATCATAACACTTTCATGACACCACAACACTTATGAGAGCTAATGTTGGTAATCCTTCATCTTTTGTTGTTTGAGGAGCATACATTTAATTTGGAATATTATGTTTTTTTAGGGATGATCACACATGATTTTGGCCTCAGCAATGTGCATAAATGCTATGTGATGCTTGTCAACTCAAAGAATTACTTTTGTCCCTTCCACCATAGTCATTACAAGCGCTGCACATCCTGAATAATCATAAATATTTGGATGAAATATGTAGTGTAATTATTATTCGATGAATAGAATACATAAATCAGTTAAAGTTTGTTTTCTTCATATCATATGTCGAACTGTTTTTTGGCCGTGCATTATGTTTTTGTTGTTATCCATGTTGCCAATATTTAATTTATTGAGATGATGAACAGACTCAGTCTTAATATAAATTTAGGGTTTATTATGTGACCTGCACTACATAATGCCACTATAATGTACTCCGCTTTTGGTGATTATTCCACCATATAAAGACAGAATTTTGTACACAACTAGCTCTTCATCCAATCATTTATTTCTACTTTTGTCTTCAGACAAACAAGATTTGATGCTACCAGATAACGAAGATATCCTAATGCCAGATAAACAACAGGTTATTATGCCAGATAATCAAGACGCCATTGTGGAAGACAAACAGGATGACAAACTGTTGGAGATACAAAGTGTTAAAGACACCATGCTTGAAGTTTCATCTGAAGGACCTAATCAATTAGAGGCGACTTGTTCTAGCTCTAAACTACCCTGTTTTTATCTTCGTACATCTTTTAAGTTCTAGGTTTTCATTTACTCATATCCTATTTGCTTGCAGCAAGCAGCTTTTCAAAATGCACCAGCAAGCTCTTTTGTGTCTTTCTTAAATGAGTTCGGAATAGTTGCTTCAGGTGTTCTTGGTGCATTATATGCAACTTCCCAGAAGGAAATGACATCCATTGAATCACATGTGGAATCTGTATGAATCTCCAATCTTGTTAATCAGAGTTCTTAAATGCATTTATTTGGGTTTTTCATTCAATACATTTAGACAGGTCATTGAAAATTAGCATCTCAATTTTCTTTAAATTAACATATTCAGTTACTTGCATTCAAATCAGAGCTGATCTAGTGTGAAGATTATATTATATTTGAAAGCAATCACTTAAATCTTTCAGTTGGATGGTAGAATTATTGTGGCTACAAATTACTTGGTAATTGTTATGCTATCAATATTGCTACAGATGAAAAATAAATTGACTGAAAAAGAAGCAGAAATATCTTCGCTGAAAGAGAGCTTTGAGAAAATATTACAGAGGGAACAGGAGGAGAAAAAGAACCAAATCAGAAACTTTAAAGAGAAAGAAAGTTCTCTGCTAACTCGACTGGATTCAGCAAATGGGACTGCAACATCTTTGCAGCAAGAGTTGAATGATAACCGAAAACTAGTCGAGGAGCTCAAAGGATGTATTAGTGATCTTGAGAGCAATGTTGCAAAAACTGGCAGAGACAAAAAATTACTTGAGGCCAAAGTTAAAGAGAAGGTAGATAGTATCAATGTTCTACAAGATAAACTAAGCATTCTGAGCTTGGACATAAGTGACAAGGAGAAGAACATTCAAGATCTTAAATCATCTCTTTCTGAAAAAGAAACAGAATGTGCTCAGTTGATCTCAAATGTTGAACACTTAAAGAATGAGCTTGCTGTTGCAAATTCAACCATTGAAGAGTTAAAACAGGAATTGCTTGTAGCTAAAACTGAATTAAGTTCAAAGATATCTTCAATTGTTTCTTTAAATCAACAAATTCAGTTGTTAGAGTCGGAGAAAGATAGTGCCCTGCAAAGAGTTCAAGATCTCATTAAAGACTATAGTGATTTGGAATCTTCTTCAGAGAAAAGAACAGCCCTTACTGCTGAATTGTTATCCAAGAAAGATGACCACCTTCATCTTCTTGAAGAAAAGCTTGAGCTTGCATTAGAAGAAGTAAAGAACAGTAATATTGTTATTGCCGAGCTGAGCAAAGAAAAGGATAACGCCAAGGCATTACTGGAAAGAGAGACTATTAGTATGAAGGTGTTGAATGATGAGCTGCAGACTAACATAGAATCACTGAAAGATTCTAAAGTTGAAGCTTCGAATCTGTCCAAGGAACTGGAAGAAGCTAAAGTTTCATATAAGAAACTTATGTCTGAGCTATCAGAGATTCAGCACAGTTTCATTGAGATGGAGAAACTGTTGACTCAAAGTGTGGAGGAAGCTAAGTTGAGTACAAAGCTAATGTCGGACGAATTAATATCAGTTAAAGAGAATCTGAGGAGAACCAAAGAAGAACTTGATATCTCATCCAAAGAATTAAATGATATCATTGAAGATCGTGCAAACTTAAAGAAGGAATTAGTGGAAACATACAAGAAACTGGAAAATGCTGTGAACGAGTTGAAAGAAGAGAGAAAAATAGCTTCCAAATTGAATAAGGAGCTTGAAGTTTTGAGGAAACAAATGCAAAGAGACTTGGAAGCACGAAAAACTCTTGAGGCTGATCTGGATGAGGCTACCAAATCACTTGACGAGATGAATAAGAGCGCATTATTGCTCTCAACTGAATTAGAGACCACTAGTTCTAGGTGCACCAGCCTTGAAGTGGATAAAGATATGATATTACAGTCCTTCACAGAGCAGAAAAGGGCTGTTAAAGAAGCTAGGGAAGATATTGAAGATGCTCAGAACCTCATTTTGAAGCTTGGCAATGAGAAAGAGAATTTAGAGAGGAGGACTAAGAAGCTTGAAGAGGAATTGTCCTCTGCAAAGGGTGAGATACTACAATTGAGAAGAGAGATCAGCTTGGAGAAGGAACATTCCAGCGTGCACCAGCCAAAGACCAAAGTGACAGCAGGGGCTCCTATTACAGCTAGGAAGACAAATAGCAGAAGGAAAAAGGGTGGATCTACATGAGGATATATTTTTCACCTAATGATGACAATCTGATATTTTAATCTTAGACGTCCTATTTCTTATTCTTCCGTCTCTTCCAGCTAGGACTTTTAGTTTCATGATCATAACAAGAGTAACAAGGGCACCACCTCTGGTAAAACTTGACCATCTATATTCCATCTTTTTTGTTTTAGTACGGCATGCTTTTGTAAGTAGTTATAAGCACAATTTTAGTCATATTTCTTTTGTATAGATGAATCTTTGAGGCCTATCAGCAGTAAGTTGTTTGTGCATGTACCATGCTGCTCTAAGCAATGATGAATGTAGTTTCTCCAACAATTGTTCCAATGCCTGAAGACTTCGTCTGAGAGGTGTGAAGTCATTCGCGCATGCTTTTCTTCACTGATTGCAAGTATTTCTTTCCCCCATCTTGTGAGGTTGTTATGAATCATCCTTTGTGCACTCACTTTCATTTGTTTTTGATTCACTTTTATGCCTTATGTATCACCTCTTCCATAATTCTGTGACCTCTCTCTCATTGATCAACATCAACGGTTTGGTATTTTCTCAGATGATTTGCCCAGCAAATCTGAGTTCTGAAACTTAGAATTACTTGAATTGTGCTTCGATTAAGTTTCTCAAATGATCGATGTTAGTTGTAGGATAGATGTGTAGAATTGGACAAAACTTGATTCCCGATGAAGCCAAGCCAAAAACTCTCCTGTATGGTGGCATGCTCGGTCTATTGATATACCTCTTTTCAAATGGTTGTGGGCCGATCGTATGGGTATTTAGGATTAACGTATGATCTTTTGCAAATAAAATATGAGCAATCTTTAGCCTCGAGGTACGGTAGATCACCTTCTTAATTTTTCAGATATTTAAGAATTGAGTTTTAGTTTATGTAAATTAACAGATAAATTTTTTTAACGAACAGTATCTAAGAATACTGAGTTGATGAACATCTATTGATCAGTAAGAAATATTTGTAAGATAGACTGTATCGGTCATCTTCAAGATTAATTGATAGCATAAATGTAAGTAAAAAAAATCCAGACGCAAATAGTAAATTTTTAGTTTTCAATTTTCATTATTTTAGAAAATAAATTTTGAAAATATAAATAAAAATATGAGATATTTTCATTGACATTTTGACGTCATTATATCATTATTATCGTTTTAATATAAATTGAGTTGCTCGAACAGTGGGTGCGTATCCTGAGGGAAGCAGCTTTATACTGGGCCTCGGCACGCGGATGCACGGGCCCATCTCGTGGATGGCGCGGCCTGCCAATCTCTGCAACCCAGTTCATGGATCTCGAACCGCTCGCAGGCGCCACTTTTCGATCTCGACCTCGCCGCGACCGGAGATGATGAGATGAGATGAGATTTGGGAGGTCGAGAGCAGCAACCATTCTCCGCTGCGGATCTTAGGTTTTGCTTCAGATCAAAACGCGTTTAGATCTTTGTTCTTCCGGATTGTTGATTCGCTTTGGCTCGCACGTTGCCGTCGATTAGTCTTATGTGACTACCTTTTTATCTCTGTTTTCTATCCGAGATTCCCGACCATTTTGCTTTTTGCAGTCGCATCGATTGTTGTGAGCAGAAACCCATCGATGCATCATGCGGGTTCTCTGCCTCAGGTCGGAAAGGCTATTTCCTTTTCGCTATTCCCCGTCCTTTCCGTCTCCTTCAAAGTTGACTTTTTGGTTGATACGAGGAACATCTCCTAGTGGATTCTTATTCAGCTTCTGTGTGCCTAGTCCCTACCGATGGATTTAATTAATGGATATATGTGTTTGGTGCTACTTTTCGCAGGCAGGGCGTGCTGCGTCTGCAGACGTTGCCGATAGAATCCGGGGAGTGCTTGGCGGGAGAGGGGGTTTTCGGGCTGTCAGGGAGATGAACTACGGGAGCAGTTCGATTTCTTCAGGTTTGCTTCCCTGTGTTTCTTCCACTTTCAATCTCTTATTTTGCGTGGGGATTGATTGATCTTATGCTTTTCGATTGGAATCAAGCTGTTAAGGCTTCTGCCAGGGCATTTGATTTCGGAAGGACCCATGTGGTTCGACCCAAGGGAAGGCATTTGGCCACTGTCGTGTGGCTTCATGGCCTAGGTGATAATGGAGCAAGGTACTTGACACTCCCTTTGTTTTCCTTTCTTTGGTGTGTGTTCTCTGTCCGTGTGATTACATATTCTGAATTATGGTGTTAGCAAGACTGATTTTTGGTGTTTGCGAATCTTACCCATGATTTTAATGCCTGCTTGTTTGGTAAGTGAAGTCTAAACTAATTCCCCTGCCTTTGGGTGTACGGGATATAACAATGTCAACTATGCAATGTTTCCTTTGATATACTAAGAAGTGCTATGTGAACTAGAATCCATGATTGTTCACCTGATGCTGATATGTTTGTTATCTTGCTTCTCCAGATAGTTAGTTGTCTACACCATCTGTGTCTTGGGAATTCTTTGTTGTTCTCTTTATTATATGCTTGAGTTGACTACTAGCTGATACATTGATTCAATAAACATTGGGAAGTGTATATTTTTTCTTATGATGGTAATTCAAAAATTAGTTTGTATTCTTATTGGCTTTAAATGAAGGAGA
This sequence comes from Boesenbergia rotunda, assembly GCA_024364735.1. NCBI lineage: Eukaryota > Viridiplantae > Streptophyta > Magnoliopsida > Zingiberales > Zingiberaceae > Boesenbergia > Boesenbergia rotunda. Next base: position 209,587 of record JAGFNQ010004529.1, read on the forward strand.
TTTGTTCCTGTTCTTCTTGATCCTGCAATAGAATTCACATTTATAAATTACAATAGCAGGATGTTTTTTTAGTGAGATAGTTGGTATCATAAGTAGTTCTTTTAGTGAGAACTCAAAACAATAAAATCATTAGATACTGAGGAATACCTTTGTCATTTAATTTACTTAATGTTTTGACTTACATCAAAACATAGTTCAAACACATTTTTAAGATCCTATCTTGCTATTTAACAACAGCTTGAAATTAGTAAACATGTACAAATGGATCTACGCATCGACATTTAGCTCTATATATTATGGGATATCTATGCTTATTATACATTATATTCGTTATAGTTGCACAATTACATCCATGAGAAGTGAGAACTGCTGTCTTCATTCCCTAAGATGTCCGATAATGATGTAACCAACTCTTTTATAGTTTGCTGGTCTTCTTTGAGTTTGTATATTTAATTATCTTTGGTCTTACATAGAACTCAATGGAATGACAATATTCATTTATCCTACCCGATGTACCTAGAATAAACATAATTTGATGATGATGATTATAATAATATTTAATTGTTTTGTCCACCTTGTTACTTTTATGCCTTCCCATTGAAACTTCTGATGGTACATCTCCGATTGACTTGTTTCTTTTTTATACTGCAGCTGGTCTCAACTCTTGGAAACCCTCCCCCTCCCAAATGTAAGAATTAGATAAATCAGCTATTGTATCTTGATAAAATATGGGCTCATTATTATGTAATGTTCCATATAATCAAAGTCGAGTAGCCCAATCCCTACGGGGGTGCCCAGTTGGCTAGAGGGTGGCATATTTGCTATAATGTGGCAGGAATCCCTACGGGTGCATGCCCTTGCGAAAAAAAACTCCTCCCACGCCCTAGTCAATTGTGGTTGGCTATAAGTTGACCCCATGATTTACCTCCCTTCACATAACCTGGGGACAGGCTGTGAGAGATGCTTGAGGTGAGTGTAATCACTTTTTTGCTACAAAAGCCGAGTAGCCCATCCTTTTTGGTGCTTGGTATTATGATAATTTATGATTGTCACTCTATACTACCATCTTGTAAACTAGTATAAATTTGTGTGACTCATTGCTCATGTTCTGTTCACCTGGTTTTCTTTAATAATCTTTACAAACTTTATTGAAAGCACAGATTAAATGGATATGCCCAACTGCTCCTACCAGGCCTGTAGCAATTTTTGGTGGATTTCCGTCAACTGCTTGTAAGTTGACTAGATTTTTAGTAGTATTGAATCTTGAATTTATTTTATTTTATTAATTCTTTTATTGAATATCAATTAACTTTTGTGAATGCGAGGTGGCTAAATGTTTTGTTTTTTTCGTCTCTTAGGGTTTGATGTTCATGATCTATCAGAGAATGGTCCTGATGATGTCGACGGATTAGACTCTTCAGCTGCTCATGTTGCAAATTTGCTATCAACGGAGCCTGCTGATAGTAAGTTTCTGTGAAAATAGGCATATTAAAATGTGTCAATACTCCATACAAGTTTGTAGTAATGTTTTGCTTTTCCTCTGGTATTTTTCTTCAATTTGTCATTGATTATACTTGAAGAATCAAACAAAATAGGCAGTACAAATCAAGTTTTCCTACATGCTTCAAATGGAGACGAGAAAGGCTAAAACAGTCATCTTACTCCTGCAAACAATAAATTCAGCACTTCTATGCATTTGTTCTTAGTAGTTTCTAACTGTGATCCCTTATATGGATAAGCTTTGAAAATATTGGCTAAGCTCCTTCTTTATAGGTGTTTTATACATTTGATTAATTAAAATCAATAATGTGTGCTTTTTTGGCCTCATTTGCAGTCAAACTCGGTGTTGGTGGCTTTAGTATGGGTGCTGCTACTGCTCTCTACTCCGCAACTTGCTGTGCCCATGGAAAATACGGAAATGGCAAGCCATACCCTGTAAATATAAGTGCAGTTGTTGGTCTAAGTGGTTGGCTTCCATGTGCTAGGTATCTCGAAAACAAAGATAAAATTTTATTAATGTCATTCTCTTTTCTTTCATGGTCGAATCCACAGATCCGTTTTCCAATGGCATTATGATTCTTTTAGGAGCTTGAACAGCAAGCTGGAAGGTTCTCAAGATGCCGCAAGACGGGCATCGTCTTTGCCTATTTTGCTTTGCCATGGAAAAGGTATCACGTTCTTGTGCAAATTAGCTGTGCCCTTCTACATGTGAATGTTCTCGTTCTGTTTCCTACATCCATATAAGAATGTTGGCCTAAGAAACAAGACCACGTGTTAGTATGCACCTAACCTAGGAAATGTACTAAAGTTTCAGTGTTCTTCACATAATAAAAGTCAAATCTGATTCTCTGATCAACAAAATAATTCTGAAATATGATTGTCCTGCATTCCAGTTATTTCAAATTTGGCTATAATACCCATAACTTATACTGTTTCTCTATGATACAAAACTCTAGGAGATGATGTAGTGCAATTCAAACACGGAGAGAAATCAGCTCAAGTTTTGAAATCAACTGGCTTTGAGAATGCTACTTTCAAAGCGTACAATGGGTATCAGTGACTATGTTCTCACAGAACCATTTCTGTTCAGTTGGCGAAATAGCTTATCTACATAATAATCACGGTAAATTTGCTTCATATAGGCTCGGCCACTATACCGTCCCCATGGAGATGGACGATGTCTGCAAATTTCTTACTGCGGCACTGGGTCTCCATGGATCGCGATCTTAGCCAAGAACAATCTTATCTTTTGATGCTGGATACTGGGTTGGAGTGAGAGCAATAAGTTGGTATAGTCCGATTGAATATTACATTACTAATTTATATGTTTGGTTTTGGGGCTTCTTGTGGTAACTGTGTCTTTACCAGCTTGATGACAGTTTTAATCCTGCTCAACGCATCAATAACCTACTCTGTTTGAGATAAGTTGATTTTTGTGGATTTATGGAGTGGTTCAAATCGTGCCCTTCTAATTCAACTATTATTATTATTATTATTATTATTTTTTTTTGCATTTGGTGTGCTTTATTATGCTTATTAATTTGGTATGCTTTACAGGGAAGTGACCATAGTGTGTCTACGCTGGATCAATTTGTGATCAGGATTTTATGTAGAACACATGACTATAATTTTTTTTTTGAAATTTTATGATACATGATTAATAATTAGAAATAATATCTAATATATATATATATAAATTTATATTAATTTGTACGTACAATAACACTTGATATTATTCTAGCTTGTTTCAGGGGAAAAATTGATGGTTAAATATATGAGTGTTATCATTTTGAGATTTGAGGGTTAAAATCTAAAAAAGTTAGTATGTCCATTCTCCACACATTAGCCACAACATCGGAGCTAGTAACTCTTATAATTTATCACTTCCGTGTTGGCGGAGACGTTGAGGCCGAGCGAATCGTTTTTTATTACCTAATATAATACCATTTTGAGGTGTTGTCATTCTAAGGTCTGGGATCAAAATCTAGTAAAGCAGTGTTAGTCTCTCCCCACACACTAGTCACAATATCTGAGTTAGTAGTTTTCGTGTTAGTCCTGGGATGGGTTATGGAAACATTGGAGATAAGCGAATCGTCTTTTGTCATCTAGTATAATACTATTTAGTAATATTTATATTTTTATATCACATTCAACTTTAAAAATGTTCTCTTAGTTCACAGACGACTCAATTGAAGGCCAATAATGCAACAAGTGCAGTGAAAGTTATTAAAAATTTTATTTGAACAGAATACTAAAAATAATCTTTCAAAGACTGATTGATTCTACATAATACCAAGCAACAAACATTCAAAAATTTATCTTTTTTGAAGAAAAAGAGACAGAATAGTATCGATAAAAACTAACTAAATAAATATTTAAATAATCTCATAACTCTAATATTAATTTAAAAAACAAATTAATCTAAATTATAAAATAGTTCGAAAGATAATAAAAAATTATAAAATTTCCAAACCTCTTAAAAGTTTCATACGATATTTGTTGGTATAAAACTGAGTCGTTATAGATTTTATCCAATAATTAACTTATATCGTTAAATATACTTCGATTTAATATATTATAAGTTTCGTAATTTAATCTGAATCAAAATTATGATCTCCGAAAGCTTGTATCGATCCTATTTTGATCTTATTCATCTTGTTACAATTTCACTAATTCTGCTTCAATTCTATTATAAAAAATGATCCTGCAAGATCTAAGATCGATTGGTGTTCCAAATCATGCAGTCATACAATTTAGGATCACGATTTTACAAACATGGCCGAAACATTTGCATTTGTATAAAATTGAAATTCAATTATATATATATATATATATATATATATATATATATATATATATATATATATATATATATATAACATGGCTAGGAACATTTGCATTTTACAACAAAAATATTAAATACCGACGGAATTTCCGACGGAAGATCAATTCAGTCGGAAATTTTTGAAATTTCCGACGGAAGATCAATTCTGTCGGAAATTTCTGAAATTCCCGACAGAATAGACTTTTCTGTTGGAAAGTTCCGATGGAATATAATTCCGTCCAAAATTCTCAATTTGGCAACCTGGCTATAGGGATATTTTCGAATTCTGACGGAATGGATATTTCTGTTGGAAATTTCCGACGAAAATATCCATTCCATCGGAAATTCTCGATTTTGCCACATGGATATGGGGATATTTCTGACTGAATTAGGTTTCTGCCTAATTCTGTCTGAAAGTGGAATTAAAATTAGGGTACCGCCTCTATTCTTTCTCCTCGCGCACGCATCTCACCAACGCAGCTCCTCCGCGCTCTAGTTGCTTCCCTCCTGTTGCTCTCATTCTCCTCAAGTAATGTTTTTTTTTTGTTTTTCCCTATCCTATCTTCGGTCGGGCCTCAAGCGACCGGCCAGATTCGGTCGCGCCACGGGCAAGCGACTGGTTGCCTGGCCTCGAGCGGCCTTCGCTGGCGAGATCTGGCCGTCGTTTGGCAGCTTGGTTGTGGGCGGGCCGCGACCGGCCAGATCTGGCCGCGGCCAAGCGGGGCTAGCCAAATGTGGGCGACCGCGGGCCTCGGGCTGCTACCAGGTGCTGCCGGGTGTTAACGGCCCCTGTCGGCTGCGTCCGGCCGTTGTCGGCTCTTGCAGGCTGCTATCGGCCGCTGTAGGGCACTACCGGCTGTTGTTGACAACTGATGACCCTTGTGTGCCGTTGTCGGGAGCTACCGGCCCTTGGCGGCCGCTAACTATATATATTTATTTTATTTATTTTTGAAATATTATAATTATTGTTTAGTATAATTTATTTATTGTTAGGTTAGTGCTTTTGCTGCTCTTCTTTGACTCGACATCTCATATTCAGGTGTTCTTATATTTTTGTTATGTTAGAATTTTGTTAATGTAGATAATTCGGTAATGTATATAATTCGTTCTTATGTTAAAATAAATGTTAATGTGCTCACTAGATTTAGCAATTTATAATATTTAATTAACTTTTACTACTTAATTCATTCAATTAGATAATGAACAAAGCTTATTAATATTTCAATTTTATTTTGATTAGACAATAATGTATATGAAAAAAGCTTGGATGTACAATTGATTAGACAATGGATTTATCAGAGATGATTTTATTACTGATCCTGAACAATTTATGAGCTTTGCTAAGAGTCATCCAGAATGTATGGATGATGCTAAGTTAAAGTGTCCGTGTAATAATAGAAAATGTAAAAATACAAACTATCGTGATAAAGATACGGTGAGAGTACATATATGTAGGAATGGTTTTGTGTCAGACTGCTATAGCTGGTATTGCCACAGAGAACCTTATGTATGTGAATCAATTGGGTTTTCTGTTAGTTCATCATCTGATTTTTTTTTGCGTCTCTCGAATAATCAACTAATGATATTGCAATACAATCAATGGTTCAAGATACGATGAATGCAGCTGATTATTCCAACATAGATGAAATACTTACACCTAAATATCAGCAATTATATAAAATGTTAAAGTCTAGTGAAAGAGAATTATCGGAAGACATTTCTTCTGGTCATTTTCAGTTATCAGGTACTACAAGGTTGTTAAATATGAAAGCAAAATATCATTTTTTAGAAAGATGTTATGATGAAATATGTCAATTAATGTCTGAGTTGTTCCCTATTGATAACATGATGACTGATAGCTTTTATAATACAAAGAAATTAATTAGAGATTTAGGTTTGTATATAGAGAAGATTGATTGTTGTATAAATAACTGCATGATCTATTGGAATGAAGACAATGAACTAAGTGAATGCAAAATCTGTAGTCACCAGGGTTATAAGCATCGTACTCGTATACCAGGGAAGAAGAAGAAAAAAATATTGCATAGAAAGTCATGTTTTATTTTTCGTTAATTGCTAGATTTCAACACTTATATTCAACGCTTATATGCATCTGTCGCTACAAGATGTTACATGATGTGGCATCATGAACATGAGCATAAAATGTTTAAAAGCCCTTCTCATTTTTCTTATCATATATGCCTCCTCATCACTATCCATGGAGCCACTTGATTCTTCTGAATCAGATGATGAGACTTTCTTCTTCTTGCCTTTTCCCTTGTTTGTCACAAGGGCTACTCCTTTTAGTTTGTAGACTTCTTCATTCATTACACCAATCCGAGTTTCATGAAGCTCCATAGTTGAGAAGAATTCATTTAGAGAACTTTTCTCTAGATTCTTGGATATGTAATATGAGTTCACCATTGAGCTCAAATTTATAGTTCTTGGAAAGACATTTATGGCTTTCATCAATATGTCTCGGTTGGAGAGTTGCTCACCAACACTTGTTAGTCTATCTAAAATTTCTTTAATTCTAGCATGTAAGTTAGATACCTTCTCCCCTTTATCAAGATTGATATTGTTGAGTTGAGATCGAAGAAGGTATCTCTTTGTCAATTTTGCTTCTGACATGTCATCATGAAGCTCTACTAATTTGTCCTATAAATCCTTGGCACTTGTATAGCTTCCATTCCTTGTTACCTCTTATTGGGGAAGCACACTTAGTAGTCGATGCAAGACTTTTGAATTTGCTAGATAATCATCCCTTTGTTTCTTGCTCCATCTTATCTTCTCGAGTGGCTTATTCTCTTGATCCTTAGGCATCTTAAAACCCTGTTCCATAATCAACATTATATCGAAATCTGTATCAAAGAATACCTCCATCCTTTTCTTTCACCAAGAGAATTCTCCATCAAATTTTGGTGGTTCGATGTGCGAGCCGACCATTTTGATGAGAATTTGCTTTCTCGACGGTTAGTCCATTGAAGGGCGACCTTGTGCTTTGATACCATTGGTAGAGGATCGGATGTCAGCTAGAAGGGGGTGAATAGCTCGATTCCCCCAATTCGTATTTCTTCCTACAAAGTTAGTATGCGTAGCGGAAATGAAAGAAACAATGAAATCAATGCTAACACAAAACCTTTATGTGGTTCGAAGATTGCTTGCTCCTACTCCACGGCATGCCCTTGAGGTGGACGAACCCTTGATCCTTCGGTGGATCAATCCACGATAATCTCTGGCTAATGCTTTTTCCTTGTCGGTGGAGAACAACCTCTCACAAATTTCCCTTCCTCTTTGCAAGATGAAAGCTAGGGTTAGGAGGAAGAGAGTGGACTTGGAAGCTTGAGTACTTGAGCAAGAATTTTTCACAATAGAACAGTTAACCCTTTTCAAGCCTTAAGCTCCTCTTAAATAGAGGAGAGAGTTGTTAACAAAACAGCCCATCCTCGACATCAGTCGACTCGCTCCAACCCCAATCGACTGGTGCTCAGCCAACGACTATTTTTCGAACAGACCAATTGACTAGTACCTAGATCAGTCGACTGCTACATTCTGTTCGACCCAACACAAAGATTAGTCGACTGCCATCCAGGTCAGTCGACTAATGTCACTGTTCTCACCTCATAGAAAGATCAGTCGACTGATGTCCCTACCAGTCGACTGCTCCTTTTACACACTCACTCTCATCCTCTCCGGAGTTGCCCTCTAAAGTCCTCTTCCTTTAACGTCGATCCCTCGGATGCATACGAGCCCACGACTCATCTTCATGTCATCCTTCGTGTATGCCTTGAAGTCCATTTCCTTTGGCTTCACTCCATTGTTCCTTGTCCAACGATCCCTCGGATGCACTATCCTTACCGACTTAAGCACCTGAGCACTCAGGATGAGATCTCCCATGTGTGTTCGACCAAGTCGTGCATGACTTAAACATACATCAAACCAATATGAAATCCTAACTTAAACTTATTGGCATACACATCAAAATCCATGATCTATCCGATCAAACCTGGGTCGATTGCACTAACAGAGGCACCTGGGATTAAGGCAATGGAAGTGATAGAGGAACCATAACGCAGATAAGTTGTGACGAGATCGAATCTGGATTATGTTTATTCGGATAGAGGTGCCTCAATGGAAGTAGAGGTTGTTGATGCAGTCTAACCTGATTGTTATTTTGGTGTTGACATCGATTTAAGTTTAGTCGAGTGAGAATTGAGTAAGTTTGGATGAAGTCCTGGTCGGGGGCTGGGCACCAAAATCCTAGTGAGTGAAGCTAGGTGAAGAAAATCTTGGTGAGTGAAGCTGGGTCCTAGCGAGTGAAGCTAGGTGAAGGAAATCCCGGTGAGTGAAGCCGGGTCCTAGCGAGTGAAGCTAGGTGAAGGAAATCTCGGTGAGTGAAGCCGGGTCCTAGCGAGTGAAGCTAGGTAAAGGAAATCCCGGTGAGTGAAGTCGGGTCCTGGTGAGTGAAGCTAGGTGACGGAAACCTCAACAAGTGAAGCCGGGTCCTGGTGAGTGAAGCCGGGTGACGGAAACCCCGGTGAGTGAAGTTGGGTCATAGCAAGGGAAGCTAGGTGAAGGAAACCCTGGTGAGTGAAGCCAGGTCCTAGCAAGGGAAGTTAGGTGAAGAAAATCCTAGTGAGTGAAGCTAGGTTGGACTAAGTCCCGGTGAGTAAAGCTGGGCATGAAGTCTTAGTCCAGGGGACTGAGCATTGAGTGTACTGGTCGGAGAGGGCTCGGGAGCTCGTTCTCCGGGACCAGACTGGGTCAGAGAAGGCTAGGGAGCATGTTCTCTGAACTCAGGGTCAAAATGGTCGGAGCTGGATTAGTCTGAAGTCTGATCAGGGAGTTGGCACGAACTCCCTTGGTTGTGGATCAGTCTGGAGTTCGATCATGGAGTTGTCACGAACTCCCTTGATAATAGATCGGTCTGGTGACCGATCCAGGGAGTCTGATCATTCTGGTGAACGATCAGACAGAGAACAGAAACCTTCTGTGTGGTTTCTGATCGTTCTGGTGAACGATCAGAAAGAAAATAGAAGGGTTTAGGTAAAAGACCCTGATCGGTCTACGGACCGATCAGGGCATGCTTGGACCGATCAGGCAGGAGCCTGATCGGTCAGCTTGACCGATCAGGCCTCGAGCTTGATCGGTCAAGTGACCGATTAGGGTTGGTCTGAAATCCCAAGTCAGGCTGTGGCTGACTTTCAGTAAGGTCTGGTCTTCCTTGTGATCGGTCGGACTGATCCCTGTTCTCTGATCGGTCAAGGTGATCGATCAGAGATTCACTGGATTGATCAGACCCTTCACTGATCGGTCGGGTGACCGATCAGTGACCGATCAGTGCCTGATCACTTTAATTTGAATCGCTGTCAGACTCCCTGATCACTTCTGATTTCTGCTGATTTCTTTCTGAAACGCTCTGATTTGCTTCGCTAATCCATCTGTTGAGTGTGCAGACGTTACAGAGACGATACAAACCAAGAAGGAGGGTCAATGACTACTTTCACCGTGGCAGGTTTGATTATTTTATGTTTGCAGGTTTCAACGGCTTCTGGCGCGGCTGATGACTGACCTGAGGCTCAGTTGAAGAGGCCTTCAGTGGACTGAGCGCTCAGTGGAAGTCAGTGGGTCAGGCTGTGGTTCAGTGGGTGCTGACGAAGCCTGGCGATGATCAAAAGCGAGGCTTAAGAGGAGGCTGGCGAAACAGAAATGGGAGAGAGAAACTGATCGGAAATCAAACAGACACAAGAGAACGAAGAGCTGAGTGAAGGTTCTTGCGTTAGGGTTGTGCTGAGTTGTGCTCTAAGTTGTGCTTCGTCTTCGTGCGTTTTTGTGCTTGCTCCTAAGACTGTAAGCTTCTTCTTGTGATCTCCTGTACTCAATCTGATTCATTTCTTAGATCTGTGGAGAGGTTACACCACCGAGAAGGAGTCTTTTCTATCCAGATTTCCGGGGCTTGATCTGTCGATGATCAAGGGATCACTCACCTCACGGGCACGCCAAGAAGTAGGGGCAAGTTATCCCCGAACCTTGTAAATCCCTTTGTTAGCGTTTGTTTTCTGTCTGTTCTGTTTTTCTTTCTGTCTGTATTTTGTTTCCGCTGCTAACCCTAAGTGCAGAAAGAAAAAGAAGTCAGTTTTTGTGGCTGACTATTCACACCCCACCTCTCTAGCCATCCATGGTCCAACAGAGGTGCTTCGATGAACCTATATAAAAAATGCTCGACCAGCTCCATGTACAGAATTTCCATATGACTTCGATGATCACTTTGCTACTCCGTCTTCATGTTGTTGGAAGGTCGTTGTTGAAAGACCGACACCAACACACAAACGTCTACACTTTTGTTGGTAATGAATTTACTAATTGTACATCTATATTATAAGTGCAAAAGGAAAGTGTAGAATATTACACTTTCTTGGTTGTTTTTGTATTCGACTACTCTACCAGGAGTTTACTGGTAGAGAGATATAGTGGATTACCAGTTGAAAATGTTAAAGAGGTTTGAGTCTTTGAGTAGGAATCGTCAAAAGCTCCAAACTAAGTAAAACTCCTTGATGGACCCAAAATGACTGTCACGAAAGTGGGTCTCAAATTTAGAAATTTATAAATGTGCTGGAAACCCTGTTTGCAATTGAAGAAGAAAAGCGTAGTAAAGGGGCCACAGGTCGTATTTTTCCAAGGGCTAGTTCAAGTTGTTCGATTCGCTCTCGAGTTTATGTGTCGTCAATGTTTTTGGGTTTCAAATAAGAAATGGGTTTTGTTTGGTAATTAGAAATGAAAATACAATGTAAAAAGAGTGAACTTAACTAAATGAACTTGACAAACAATAGCTACTAATAAACTCAACTAATTCTGAATTTCTTTAACTAATGTAAGTAGCTGAATTCGGAAATGAATCTGACAACCAAAACAATTCAAACTGCTTAGAAAATTAACTGAATTTGGATTGAAACCTAGGTAGAGCAATTCTGTAGGTAAAGCTTGCTAGCTGATCAATTATGTATGGAAAACAAATCTATTAGGAAATGATCTCCTGGGTAAATGAAACAAGCATTAATGAAGTAAGAACTGAGCAGATTGGAATACAAGAATGTAAGCTGAGCACAGAAATAAAATTCAGCAGCTAAAGAGTGTAACCTGAATGCAAAAGAATGAAACAAAACAGCTGAAAAGTAGCAACAATCGAAAGCAGAAATGAAAATACAGGAATTAAACAATTGAAAGCAATGATGCAATGACAAATTGAGAGCTTGACCTAACAATTGCCAACTGATATGCAGAAACACATTAAACTGATACAAAATGAACTGATCCACAGAATAAACTGGCACGCAATAGGATATCAAATTCAGCTACCTAACTTGGACTGATATGAATAACACTAAGCTGGACAGAGACTCAGAAATTAGACTCAAGTAAAAACAACTTGAATCAATTAAATTCGCACAACAGATGTAAAATGAATAGACATTCAGACTTCAAATCTAAACTGAATTTTGCTGAACAGTCATTGATACACTTGCTGGACAACTGATACGCAACAGTAAATCAAGAATTGAGCTGAAATTTAAACCTATTGTTCACTAAACAAGCGTACTAACTGATCTACTTGCAGATTGAAACCTAATTACAGCTGGAAAAACTCAGAAACTACAACTGAAGTACTGATGCGAAAAAACAGAAACAAAACAGAAATGAATTACAGGAATTGAGATTACAGCTATAACATAAAGAAAAGCAGTAAAAACTAAGCCTCGATCCTTCCTTGATTCAAAACCACCTTGTTCGTCACGCAAGGGCAAGCCAAGAACCCCTTAAACTCGCAAATCAATGGGAATCAAGCTCCAATGTCAAATCTGCTCGAAACTGCACACTTGCTGGAAATTCCAATTCAAACTCTTAGATCTCGATGTAGAAAGATGCGGTGATGATTTGGAAGTCATCTGAACTCATCCTAGAACCCCTACAGATGGTTCAGATGGGAAGAAATGGACGCGGTTGAAATCCAAGAGCTCAAATCGTAGCTCTGCCGAAACCCTCGCACAACTCTGCATCCGGCACAATTCCGAGCTAAATCGCCATTGAAACCTTCTCCCAAGGATCCAGATCTTGATCCAAGATCGTGATCGAGTTGGCCACGCCTTCACTGAAGAAAATCGCAACAAAAACGAAGAACAGATGAGAAAAAACGAAGAAGAAAGAGCTGAAGTGGCGAAGACGCGACCCAGATCTGAAACAGGGAGCCGTTTAAGTAGTTAAAGAAGCGGGCGGCTGAGATTGATTGCGCTTCATCCAACGGTGGATCGTTGTCAGATTTGATTCAAATTTTCCAGATCTTGATCAGAGGTCAGGATCATCCTCGTGGTAGCTCGGATCTGCCAGATCTGTAGCGGATGGCTCAGATCACCTTGGACTTTGAATAGACGCTCTAGATCTCTCTAATCGTGATCCAACGGTCAAATGATCTCCGATTGAGCTGAAATCTTCAGATCTTGATCTGATCACTTGATTAGACTTAACCCCAGTTCGGATTGATCAAAAGTTCTCAGATGGTCTAGATCTAACCGTTCTTGCATCGGACGGTCCAAATGAATCGGAGCTTGATTACTTGACCCAGTCCACTTTTGACTCAACTTTGACCCAACATGACCTAGGTCCATAATCCTTCCAAACCTACAAAAGTAGATCAAAAATTTAGTGACAAAACAACCCAAATATAACAAGATTTACAATTAGGTCCAAAAAGGGTATAAATCCTAAAATCTAGGGTAAATCCACAATTACACAAGTAAAATATGGGTCAAACACAGATTTAAACATATAAAATGATCAATAAAATGACACTTATCAACTCCCCCACACTTAAGCTTGAGCGTCTCGCGAAAAGTACTAAATATGTATCCCCTAGTTTATTTCCAAACATAAGTAGAAGCAATTGAAAAGAAATTACCTAGGGTTGTTAATTCTCAAAAATCTAAGCTCCATAAACTCATATCTTGTCCTTAAATCAACAACTTAACAAATTCAACCTTCATGATTCATTGAGATGAATTTCACTCACTAAACCTCTCAAGGGAAACTTTTGGTGGCTCTCTTCCTAAGTTTTAAATACATGATAAAAATGGAGCTCACTCTTACACACATGCTTCTTGCACTACCATAGGCTTGCTTATTATCTACTCGCCACCATTATTCAAGATTAGAATCAATCATCTATAAAAGGTTATTCAAACATGAAAGATATAGGAGATGGTAAAAATGAAATGAAAAACATGAAAATAGCAAATTTGATGGAATGGAAGACTTGAATGCTTAAGGATATTCTTGATGCCCTTTTGCCCTCTTTTCAGTCCATATAATGAAGTCCAAAGTGGGATGGAATGAGCTTTGCAATGCTCTTCAAAAATCTTATGAAAAGAATTCAATAATTCCTTTGTGCCAATTCCTTCTTCTTGCGTGTCAACTTGTTTCTTCTCTTTTCTTTATTGATTTTTCTTTCATTTTTCTTTCTCTCTACTGACATCAGAATGTAATAGACCAAATCTTCAATTTTGAGGAGAGTATCTTTACTAATTCATGGTGCCAAAACTCAATGTGCCAACTTAACTCTTTGTTGTTTCCTTTGTTTTTTTTTTGTTTTCAAACTGTTTTCTTCCTTTCTTCTTTTCTGCTTCTTCTTCTTCTCTTATGATCAACTGCCATGAACTAATTCTTGTTCAATTAAAAACTTTCTGCTCAGAATTGTATCCGAAACTTTGCACATAGATTTCTTTCCCATGTCTTCCTTTTAGTTCCCAAGATTTCAGTTTTTTTTTCTTTCTTCTTTTTCGTGACTGAATTTTTTTTCTTCAGCAGTTCTTTTTTTTCTTCTGACTATAGGCTGTCGAATTCCACTTGTTTCATATTCAATGTTCCAAGTATCTAAACCCTTCAGATTTTTGAAACTCTTCCTTCCATATGCACTTGATAACTCCATTTTGACCTCACTGTTTTCTTCAGCCATCTTACAATTGTTTGTCTCTTTTTTTTTTTTTCACACTCCAGCTCCCCTTTCCTGATACATTTATGTACTCAAATCCCTAATTCACAGCCTTGGAAAATCAACTTCAATTGCAAGTTGGTACAAAACTTCTTTGGCACAGATTTTTCCTTCTTCACTTGTTTCCACTTAGTTCAGATTTTTGCACAAATTTTCTGCTCAGTTCAAACTTTACAACTCATTCCAAACTTCAGTAAAGTGTTTCCAATTTAAGCTTCCATAATTCCTACTTCCCAAGTGCTACAAACTCCATTGCTTTCAAACTCTTTTCCATGGCACAGTTTTTTTTTCTTCTATTTTTTTCTTTTTTTTTTCTTTTCGTGCCATTTCTCCTCATTGCAGATTTTTAAGATCTACTTCACCTCCAATTAACAACTGAATCCCCATTTAAATTTGATACCAAGCTCCACTCCAATTGGCAATTTTTGGTTTCAACTCAAAAATGAAATGAACTTTTTTTTTTTCAAATGTTTCCTCCACACTAACCACTCCCCCACACTTAATCTTTTGTCCGTCTCGGGCAAAATAACATCAAAGAACATCCCCAAACAAACAAACCCCTGTAAAGGTATGGTTAAGAGTAGAAGATAAGGAAAGAAAATAGAAAGAACATGATTAGTAACAAGAATTGATATGAAAAGGTAAACAAATTTATTAGTCTCTATAGATGTGATCCAATCATTGAAATATGACTTTGAAAGAACCTAAGCAAGTTCTAGAGTACAATCACATGTATGTTTCACAAAAATAAGGCTACCCCTCACTAGGTAAAAATAATTCATCTCAAGTCCTCAATCAAGAATCCATGGCCAAGTAGTACTCAAGCATCCAAGATTTCATCCATGAGCTTAAATCCTAAGTTTTAACAACCAAATTTAATTTGTTTTCAAAAGACTCTAAAATGCTATGAAGACAATCTAAAGGGATACATTTATTCCTATTAGTCAAGGAAAAGTGTCAAAAAACCTAAAATGTTATTTACAATGTCTATTATTTATTCTTCTACTCTACTCATGCATTTATTAGCAAGAATTCAATTCAAAAGAAAATTCTACTTCTAACAAGCATAAAGAGGAAAAAGGCAATGAAAGAAAATGCAAGAAAAAGTAAACTCCCTTTTATTTTTGGCGGTCGGAGTCTATCAAGGAATAATCTCCATCGTGGTAGGGGAGGAGTAGGAGTAGTTGAAAAAATTTCCTTCATTTGCTCAATTTTATTTTGCATCACCCCCCCCCCCCCCACACTTAAACTTTGCAAGAAACTGTTCAGGTGGCCGAAGGTGATTTAAGTGCAATAGTCACTTCAGAGGTGGAGTGCTATAAGTTAAAGCAATATCATCTCCTCCCTCTTTATTCTTTTTGGAAAATCTTCCAGGAGGTCGGAGACTGTTTAGGTGGAGTACCCATTCCAGTAGTCTTCTGGACCCTGCAAAACCATGTAAGACCTCCCTCAACCGTGCAGGGTAAGAAATAAGTGCAATATCATCAATCTCTACATAAAATGTATCTAAAAATGCATCGCATCCAATAAAATCAATTTTGGGTACCTCCGTAAATTTTTCACAAGCAGTTTCTACATAAGATATATCAAGAAATGTTTCACAGTCAATAAAATCAATCTCGGGTACCTCTAGAAGTTTTTCACACTCAATTTCAGCATAAGAAATAGCAAGAGATTCTTCACAATAAACAACTTCAATTTCAGGTTCTTCTAAAAAATTTTCACAATTAGAATCCATCAAAGGTATATCAAGAAATGTTTCATAGCCAATAAAATCAATCTCAGGTATCTCCATAAGTATTTCACACTCAATTTCAGCATAAGAAATAGCAAGAGATTCTTCATAATAAACAACTTCAATTTCAGGCTCTTCTAAAAATTTTTCACTATCAACATAATATGTATCAAGAATATCATCATAACAAACTACATCCATTATGGGTGCCTCTAAAATTATTTCGCTATCCATAGCAAGAGATGTATCAAGTAATGCAGTACGATCAATGAAATCAATGTTTGGTACCTCTATTGGATTTTCACAAACAATCTCTACACAAGGTATATCAATAAATTCATCAGAATCAATAAAGTTAACACTAGGTACCTCGCTGCATTTTTCTGAACAAAAAGGAGAAATACTTACCTGAGCGTGCTGGATAATACCTGAAGGTGTATCTGTGGTCTCCTCCTGGTCATGTTCATGCTCCTCT
The DNA here is from genome assembly GCA_024364735.1 of Boesenbergia rotunda. Taxonomy (NCBI): domain Eukaryota; kingdom Viridiplantae; phylum Streptophyta; class Magnoliopsida; order Zingiberales; family Zingiberaceae; genus Boesenbergia; species Boesenbergia rotunda. The sequence goes on from JAGFNQ010004529.1 coordinate 226,160, forward strand.
TCAGCCTCAGGCTCTGGTGGACAATCAACTGGTGATCCTTGGGTGCTTGCTTCCACCATGCAAGTCCCTACACTTTCTGGTTCATTCTCTAAATCTTGTGGTGGTCCCTGGGGCTTAGTGCAATCCCCTACACCTATGGAATCATCTCCTCTGCATGCTTCTTCTACAATATCTGCAACAACAACATTAGAAAAATTAGGACCACTAACAACACTATCATCAGAAAATAAAAGTCTAGAATGGTCCTGTGGAGCTTCAATTTCTTCTTCTTGAGCTGAAAAGTTTAGAAATGGATTTTGAGTAGGAATCTCTGGAGGAATACATGCTATAGGCGCCCTGATTTTAATGATTTCTTCTTCTTCTTCTTCCAAAATTCTAAAATCACTTGAAGAAGGACTTGGCCATTCGCTAGGGTCACCTTGAACTGATATAAAATCAACTCCGGGGCTCTCAGAATTAAGAGTATCTTGAGAATATAACTGTTCTGATCTTTGGGCTTTTATCTGATTCCATTGATCTACCAATTTTGCAAGGCGTTGTTGTTGTTGAAAATTTTGCTGCTGTTGTTGTTGTTGTTGTTGGAGGACTTGTTGCAACATCTCTTTCATCCTTTGTTGTAGAGCCTCATCCCAATCAGGATCATCATTTCCAAAGCCTCCTTGATTAAACTGCTGAAAATTGGGTTGATAGCAAGGATGATGTGGCTGGAAATTATTGTTTTGAAAATTCTGATCATAGGGCTGTAAATGTTGAATAGGTTGTTGAAAATTCTGTATGGGTGGCTGCCCATGCTGAATTTGTGGCTGGAAATTTGATTGATTTTGCCGAAAATTTTGGAAAGGCTGAAAAAACTGGTTTGGTTGCTGAAATTGATCATTTGGGTGCTGAAAATTCTGGAATTGAGGACACGGCTGCTGGTAAGTAAATGAGAACATTCTGAACTGGCAGTCCTGTCACAAAACAAACAAGAAAAATGGCAGTACCCGTATACAAAAGATAAAACACAAGAATATAGAATCAAATGATATGCCCATAAGCAAACAAGCAAAAATCAAACAACTCAACTAGTATGTTCCCCGGCAACGGTGCCAAAAATTTGATGGACCCAAAATGACTGTCACGAAAGTGGGTCTCAAATTTAGAAATTTATAAATGTGCTGGAAACCCTTTTTGCAATCGAAGAAGAAAAGCGTAGTAAAGGGGCCACAGGTCGTATTTTTCCAAGGGCTAGTTCAAGTTGTTCGATTCGCTCTCGAGTTTATGTGTCATCAATGTTTTTGGGTTTCAAATAAGAAATGGGTTTTGTTTGGTAATTAGAAATGAAAATACAATGTAAAAAGAGTGAACTTAACTAAATGAACTTGACAAACAATAGCTACTAATAAACTCAACTAATTCTGAATTTCTTTAACTAATGTAAGTAGCTGAATTCGGAAATGAATCTGACAACCAAAACAATTCAAACTGCTTAGAAAATTAACTGAATTTGGATTGAAACCTAGGTAGATCAATTCTGTAGGTAAAGCATGCTAGCTGATCAATTATGTATGGAAAACAAATCTATTAGGAAATGATCTCCTGGGTAAATGAAACAAGCATTAATGAAGTAAGAACTGAGCAGATTGGAATACAAGAATGTAAGCTGAGCACAGAAATAAAATTCAGCAGCTAAAGAGTGTAACCTGAATGCAAAAGAATGAAACAAAACAGCTGAAAAGTAGCAACAATCGAAAGCAGAAATGAAAATACAGGAATTAAACAATTGAAAGCAATGATGCAATGACAAATTGAGAGCTTGACCTAACAATTGCCAACTGATATGCAGAAACACATTAAACTGATACAAAATGAACTGATCCACAGAATAAACTGGCACGCAATAGGATATCAAATTCAGCTACCTAACTTGGACTGATATGAATAACACTAAGCTGGACAGAGACTCAGAAATTAGACTCAAGTAAAAACAACTTGAATCAATTAAATTCGCACAACAGATGTAAAATGAATAGACATTCAGACTTCAAATCTAAACTGAATTTTGCTGAACAGTCATTGATACACTTGCTGGACAACTGATACGCAACAGTAAATCAAGAATTGAGCTGAAATTTAAACCTATTGTTCACTAAACAAGCGTACTAACTGATCTACTTGCAGATTGAAACCTAATTACAGCTGGAAAAACTCAGAAACTACAACTGAAGTACTGATGCGAAAAAACAGAAACAAAACAGAAATGAATTACAGGAATTGAGATTACAGCTATAACATAAAGAAAAGCAGTAAAAACTAAGCCTCGATCCTTCCTTGATTCAAAACCACCTTGTTCGTCACGCAAGGGCAAGCCAAGAACCCCTTAAACTCGCAAATCAATGGGAATCAAGCTCCAATGTCAAATCTGCTCGAAACTGCACACTTGCTGGAAATTCCAATTCAAACTCTTAGATCTCGATGTAGAAAGATGCGGTGATGATTTGGAAGTCATCTGAACTCATCCTAGAATCCCTACAGATGGTTCAGATGGGAAGAAATGGACGCGGTTGAAATCCAAGAGCTCAAATCGCAGCTCTGCCGAAACCCTCGCACAGCTCTGCATCCGGCACAATTCCGAGCTAAATCGCCATTGAAACCTTCTCCCAAGGATCCAGATCTTGATCCAAGATCGTGATCGAGTTGGCCACGCCTTCACTGAAGAAAATCGCAACAAAAACGAAGAACAGATGAGAAAAAACGAAGAAGAAAGAGCTGAAGTGGCGAAGACGCGACCCAGATCTGAAACAGGGAGCCGTTTAAGTAGTTAAAGAAGCGGACGGCTGAGATTGATTGCGCTTCATCCAACGGTGGATCGTTGTCAGATTTGATTCAAATTTTCCAGATCTTGATCAGAGGTCAGGATCATCCTCGTGGTAGCTCGGATCTGCCAGATCTGTAGCGGATGGCTCAGATCACCTTGGACTTTGAATGGACGCTCTAGATCTCTCTAATCGTGATCCAACGGTCAAATGATCTCCGATTGAGCTGAAATCTTCAGATCTTGATCTAATCACTTGATTAGACCCAGTTCGGATTGATCAAAAGTTCTCAGATGGTCTAGATCTAACCGTTCTTGCATCGGACGGTCCAAATGAATCGGAGCTTGATTACTTGACCCAGTCCACTTTTGACTCAACTTTGACCCAACATGACCTAGGTCCATAATCCTTCCAAGCCTACAAAAGTAGATCAAAAATTTAGTGACAAAACAACCCAAATATAACAAGATTTACAATTAGGTCCAAAAAGGGTATAAATCCTAAAACCTAGGGTAAATCCACAATTACACAAGTAAAATATGGGTCAAACACAGATTTAAACATATAAAATGATCAATAAAATGACACTTATCACTCCTTGTGTGCTGTTTTCGTTGCAAGTTTTTTTTTAAACTTAGTTTTACTTTTCTGTTGCACACTTGATTTCTGAAAATCGTAAAAGAAGTTTTAAAACTCACGTGATTCACCCCATCCCCCAACCATCCCCCCCCTCAAACCATCCCCTCGCTTGCATCGATCCTACAAATCAAGCCTAAACATTTGTCATCTCTTTTTGATTTTTTGAACTTTTGTGATTTGGATTATGTTTGGTGATTATAATCGCTCATTTTTTAGGTAAATTATGGATTCTAGAATTATGAAGTAATCTTGTGTGATGTAAATACTATTTCATTGATCTATGCATGTTTTTTTTGTGATATGTTGAATTATGATTTGGATCTACAGTGTTAACACAATCTCGATGCTAAAAGCATGAGATTCATATCCCACGAGGATTTAGAGATGAATTGAAAAGAGAACCCAATCCTTCAACTCATAGAAGGAGACATGGAGAGTCAAGCATAAAAATACAACCTAGTTTGCCGTGAAGAACCATAGGTCGTCATAGAGTTTAATAGATCAAACCTAATTTGTTGTCACATAATAGGAATAGTAGTTAATTTGGGGTCATGGGATCTTGTGACAGGATTCCCTCTAAGTTATGATCTCTAATTGTGATCTTTCCGAAAGTAGATAATGATTAGGATTGGTACACCAGTATAGTACCAAAAATTCATATCGATTACATAGGATAATTTACCTACACAAGCCAATATTGAAAACAACAATTCAAATATAAATCAAGTGTTTGCTAACATAAAGGTGAAACTGAAGTCCTAGAATCACTTTCTCTGACTGTCTTTCTACTGCTTTATTTGTCTTTCTCTGATTTCTCACTGTAATCACATTCTATCTTCCTACCTTGATCACCTCTCCTCTCTTGCTTCTTTCTTCTCACTTTATTATACTTTCTAGTTTTCAACAGCCATGATTTGTGATTTGTCTAGATAGTTAAATTTGAATAGTACCAGTAGATTCGATATTTTTATTACTTGACGATACAACCGTGTACTTACGGTTTGCACACATCAAGTCCCATGGGAATCGAACAAGTCTAAGTGTAGGAGTTCAAGTATTAATTTTTTCGATTTAGGTTAGTTAGTTTGTGAGTTGACTTGGTTTGTTTTTCTCATTGACAAACATTACAAATTATATTTTCAAAGTTTTTTTTTAATTTGGTTAGATCTTTAACTAAACCATGTTGACTCATTTTTGAAATGAGTCTTATATGAGTGTCACCTAATCATCTGTGTCATAACTTAACTTCCTCTTGTTGTGTCAGTATACACTTAAGTGAGCTTGGAATATAAATTATGTTATTTTTCTTAATTCCCTTAGGTGTTATTTCATGATTTTTGATGTTTTTAATTAAACATTCAAGGTTTGAGAAGGTTACTAGATATTCAAAATCATACAACTAACTGATGCTATGTAGATTAAACTCAAACTTATCAACTAATAATACCTTTCGAATAATGAAATTGGAACATAGTTCGATATTACCTCTTTTGATTACCTTAAGTTTTTCACTATTGCCAAATGCAACTAATTCTAAATTCTTGAATTTTAGTTTGGTGAAATTTACACCGTCTTCAGTTATGTGTCTAAAGCACCTGCTATCCAATATCTATTGGTCTAAATTTTTATGTTCCTACACAAAATATTTGATTTAGATCCAACTTAAAGGGATTTTAAGATAGGCTGATTGATTTCAACTCCTTAGTTTCCATCTCACTTATTATAGATTATGAAAAATGGTTCTTTGTGAGATGGATACTAATCTAATCCATTAGATTTGATTAATTGAAATTTAGATTAATTGATTATAGTTTATTTAATTTTGTTAAATTTTATCAAGTTAATTTTATTAAATTTAATTAAGTTAATTTGGTTAAAAGTAAATTTTTGTTAAAGTTTTAATTAAGTTAATTTTGTTAAATTTTAATTCAGTTAATTTTGTTAAATTTTATTTGGTTCACAGCCCAGCGACTATTAGTCCAAGGTCCGCACTCGCTGAGTGCTTTCGTTAGGCAATTCACTAATAGCATAAATGTTTACAGATGATATTGAATTGAAAGTATAATTAAATAGACCAAGTATACCAACGACTTAGAGTAGAAGTTTGAGCGTAGTTGTTGGGGCAACATATCAGAGTGTAGTGGAATTTCGAAGCAGCACGGAAGTCATCTAGGCGTTGAAAGTGGTATTAAGTTGATGGTGGAAGGGTTCTGTTATATGACCTTCCAGGCGTGTAAATTCCTTCCGAGCATCTTTATCGAGTCCTATCTGATTCACCTTCGTCGCTAAGTTATTAATTTTGGGCGCTTGGATCCCTTCCGAGCGCCTAGATCATTGACGTGACACCACCTGAGCGAATCTATCTCTTCTTGGGCGCTTGAACCACTCCTAAGGGCTTAGAAGTTGACGTGTGCTAGCCAATAAGGGCATGCCAACTCAATTGCTCACGTAGCTGGATTCAGGTCATCCCGAGCCTGGATCCATCTAGTTGCCTGACCTTCGGGCACTTAGATCCCTTCTGGGTGTTTGGAATCGCTTGATTCTGGTCACCTTTTTACATCACAGAGTTACCATAATAATAATAATAATAATAATAATAATAATAATAATAATATCAGAAATAATTTGGTAGTCTCAGAATTGTCCAGTTCTGAATTTGGATTTTTCTAAAACCATAGGTCGGACCAATACTTACTGTTTCTTTCAAAGGAATGTGCCCTCACCTATTCCTTTCAAGAGAGATTACCAGTTTGACAAACATTTTGTTGAGGCAATCTGTGGTCCGAGGTGACCAAGTGTTTTGATGTTTGGGCAAAGGGTTTAAGTTAGGTTTACCCTTGTTATCTCATATGTGTATGTTGAGTGTGCAGGTTGTACAGGTTACACATATGGACTTGACTGGACGACCTCAGTACGGTGAAGGATGGCATGGAGGCAAGCTGGAGGCTTGCGTACGCATCCGAGGGACCTTGGAGAGCAGGGACGATGAGCTGATGGGTGCGGACTTCGAGGCATGCGTGAAGGATGGCATGGAGGCAAGCTGGAGGCTTGCGTGCATCCGAGGGACGGGAGTCGAAGATGAAGAGGGCGCGAAGGCAATAGTCGAGGTTGCAGATGAGGAGTCAGTCGAGTCGTGATGGTACGAGTACTGTGTGAATGTACTTGGGAAGGGTTTCAGCTAGGGACCAGTCGACTGCCCTGCGAGCAGTCGACTGGTAGATGGTTGGTGAGTTGACTGAAAATTCGAACGTTGGGGTGCAACGGTCGAATTTTAGTGGCACCAGTCGACTGCCCTGGGAGCAGTCGACTGGTGGCGAGGGTTTCAGCCCGAGTCCTATTTAAAGAGGATTTCGTGGTGGCTGAGATCTTTGACGAATCTTGTCTTGGTTAAAGGCAAGATAGTAGTCTTTGTGCTCAGGTCCTGTCAAGGTGCTGTGGCGAGGTTTCTCCACCCACAAGGAGCGACAGAGTTAGCCGGAGGTTATCCGGGGAGTGATCCACCGACGGATTCTTGGATTAGTCACCCGTCCGGGGTGGATACCAAGTAAATCTTACGTGTTAACATTGGTTAGTTTTTGTCTTATTATTATTATTGTATATTCCGCTGTGCAACTAACCGTGTAGGAAGAAAGGGGTTCGAAATTCGCTATTCACCCCCCTCTAGCGGACACAATCGATCTATCACATTTGTTTCTCCATACCTATTTGGATTTTTGCTCAGCATCTAATCTTGACTTTCAGAACTTCCCGTTAGACGTTTAATCCTCGAATGTGTTGGGACCGGTAGACGAGCTAGAGGGGGGGTGATTAGCTCCGATTTGCTCCGTGATGATTTGTCGCGGCGAAAGACTCGAGCAAACGCTAACACAAAGGATTTACTTGGTATCCACCCCGGACGGGTGACTAATCCAAGGATCCACTCTCCTCACTCTCTCATACACTATGAAAGATCTCCTTCTTGAGGTGGAGAAACCTCTTACAAGCTTTCACAAAGATACAACAAGAATCCAAGCAAATACAATAATGAAATCTTACAAGATTTACAATGATAAACTCACACGTTGCTTTCCTTGCTATCTTCAAGCTTGTGATCGCCTCTAGAGCATTGGAAGTGCAGCAACACTAAGCCCCAAAGCCTCTCTTGAGATGGCGTGGAAGAAGGAGGAAGAGAGTTGGCTCAAACCTGCGCGAAAGCCCTTATACCCGACGCCTAGGGTTTCTGAATCGATTACCCAATCGATTACCACGTCACACTTAGTCGTTCAACGGCTAGTTTTCGAACCGTAATCGATTAGGCAATCGATTACGAGTGTCCTGAATCGATTACCCAATTGATTCAGAACTCTTCTGTTCTCTCGCGTAAACTGCCGTAATCGATTAGCCAATCGATTACCGATACCCTGAATCGATTGCCCAATTGATTCAGGGCCCTTCTGTCCTCTCACGCAAACTGCCCTAATCGATCACCTGATCAATTCACCCAATCGATTACCCAATCGATTGAGTCCAACCTAACTTGTTTTCACAAGCCTAGGATCCCCTACCAAGTGTCCGGTCAACCCCTTTGACCAACCTGGATTTCTACTGCCTAGCTCCCAGCTCGGACTTAACCTGGTTCCCAACCAGATTCGCCTAACCCTCGAGTTAGGTCAAGTCTCTCTGTAGACTTCCACCTTGCCAGCATGCGATCTCCCCGATCCATCTGGACTTCACCTAGTCCCACTAGGTGTGCCTAGTCCCACTAGGTCTTTTCCCATGCCAGCGTACGATCTCCCTGATCCACCTGGACTTCACCTAGTCCCACTAGGTGTGCCTAGTCCCACTAGGTCTTTTCCCATGCCAGCGTACGATCTCCCCGATCCACCTGGACTTCACCTAGTCAAGTCTCCAGTCAACCTTGACCCACTTGACATCATATGATATTCAAACATCATAATACATTCAAACATCATTATCAAACATCGAAACATCCAAACTCAAGCTTACCAAGCTTAGTCAGACTTAAGCTCACCCGAGCCTAGTCAAACTAGGTCAACCCTGTTCTAACCAAGATTGCACCAACAATCTCCCCCTTTTTGATGTTTGACAATATGTTTGAGAAAGACTAATCTCTATTAGCCTTTCAATCTCTCCCCCTTTGACACACATCAAAAACACTTCCCGAGAGTCTATGTGGTCAAAGGCATGCCCAATGAAACCCATGCTCATCCTTGAGTATTCATCATGATGAAAATTCCCAATTTTCATCCTTGCACATATACCAAAAATAAAAATTCAAACTCATGCTTTTAAGGAAGACCTCCCCCTCAAAACATGCTCTAAACCTCTAACATTGCACCAACAATGATCTTGGGAGTTCCTAAACCTTTAGGAAATCTCAACTCGAGGTTATGAGATTTTGAGATTCAAGACTCGAATCAAAATCTCTCCTTAACCCTATAGTTTTCACCAAACCATATCCCTTTTTGATTTCATACTGAAAGTTACCCACATAAACTTATAAAAGTATTCCAAGGGGCTAGGGATTGGTAGGTTACTCAAAATTAGGTTATTAGACTGAAAATAGACAGTTTCAGTCTCACCAATCGATTGGCGTTAGGAACCAATCGATTACACTAGCCTTAATCGATCAACTGATCGATTACGGCTGACTGTAATCGATCAACGGATCGATTACACGAGCTTCTGTGCTCGCAAAAAGGATCTACCAATCGATTGACTAATCGATTGGCTGCTGTCCCAATCGATTACCTGATCGATTGGGAGTTTCTGGTTTCTGAAAACAATTTCAGATTGAATTTCAGAAACCCCTAAATAATTCTACAAATTCAAAAAATTTTAAAATTTTGTGTAGACATTATTTATAACATATACTATCAAGGAAAAATAGTTTTCTATGAAAATAACCTTTATTTCCAAAGATTGACACAAAATTGGAAACCATTGAAATATTTCAATGTTTCACTCTATTTTGTACCCATTTCATCAATGATGAGTGCTATCAAAAGATAGTCTTCACCAAGGTTTTCCATAATAGTTTTGAAATGTTTTTCAAGAACAATTTCCAACCATGTTCCTTGGGCTAAATGCACATGACTTGTACATTAGCTTTCCCAATGATTGGAGTTCATTTATATTCAAATCTTGATGACCCTAAAACTCAATAAGATGCATATAAATCAACACCTTGAGTTTTGTTCATTACCCTAACATCTCACTTGTTTCTAATGTATCTCAAAGACACATGCAAGTCACCTTATGGTCTTAGTGAGATGTGAAAGTCATGTTCTCCCTAAACTAAGGGTTCATGCATTTCTATGTAGACATTATAAACTTTGATCTTCCACCTAGGATGTCAATTAATGCCAATGTCCTTAATTTCAATTAAAAATTGACTTAATGCATGATAATGACTATGACATGCATCATATGAGGATTTTCAAAAGAAATTATAGCTAGATGATGCATGTATGACATGACATGTAATATTTTCATAATAACATATGAATGATAGATTATGATGTCATGGCATGTAATAGGGCATACAAAGCATGGCATGATAGCACAAAAGAAAATACCTAGATTTCCTATCTAAGTATCAATAACTCATCGCTAAGCCATTGATAATCCTAACTTTTCCCCTAATTTCCAAGATAATGCCAAAACTCCCAACTTGATCTATCTTTGGATTCTAACCTAGTTGTGCCAACTTTTATTGAGTTTAATCTTCCAAAAATATAGTTTGACACAAATTTTACTCCTCCTAGAGTAAACAATTGATTCCTTCATTTTCAAGGGTAGTAACTCCTTGAAAATGTCCCAAAGTGCTAACATCATCGAGGTTGGGTTAACTACCCTTCCAATTAGAGTTGACACTCCCTAGACCTATCTAGGGTGTGGCAAACACACTCTTAGGAACCCAAAATCTATTGGTGCTCCTTGGGTGTTCTAGGTATTCACTAGAGATAACTTCCCTTGACACCTTCCTAATGACCCTTCTAGGCTTTTTCGAAGCCTTAGTCATGTTAGTCTTGTCTTGGTCAACTCTAGGGATGGCTTCCCTTGTGGCCTTGACTTGACTTCTTGACCTAGATTGAGTTCCATATCTATATGGAACTCTATGATAAGATGGACCATCATCCTTGGTTTTAGTTTTGTATCCCCAACCTTTCTTACTCCTAGAGGGTCCTTGATTTCCTAAGTCTAGGTTTTGAATTTTTGATCCCTTAAATAGATTTTCTATTTTCTTAAGTGATTTTTCCAATTTATCAAGTTTTGACCTTAAAACTTGATTTTCAATCATTACCTCATCAAGGCTTGGTTTTCTAATATAGCCTTGAAAATTTTTCTTTTTGGCCTTGTTTTGGATAGGTTTACCATCAAATGATCTAATATCATCCCTATCCTTAGGTGTGGTAGACCTAGCATGGAAAGCTCTATATTTTTCCTTAGGTTTTTCATGCTTCCTATTTTCATGATAAATAGCATTAAAATGATAATAATTATTTCTAGCATGCATATTATCATGATGAAAATAAGTATCATTACCTAATGGTACCTTAGTCTTAATCTTGGAGGCTCCCCCTTGACTTGAGCTCCTTCTCTTTGCTTTGGTCGGATCCTTCCCCTTTGGACATTGGTTTCGATAATGTCCCTTTTGCTTGCATGAGAAGCACACAATGTGCTTCTTATCTGTAACGACCCGCCTTCTGGTGCTAAGCTTTAAGGCGGATCACTACTACTAACTGGCTGACTAACTGATTTATGATCATTGTTTTCTAGATGCTAAACCCAAGTGGGAGAATTTTAAAAATTCTTATTTTGCTATTTACTGAACTAACAATTCATAATTATGTGGAAAGTACTAACTAGCCCAAAATAAAGCAAAACTTTTATTTTATTATCTTGGCAGGATTTGATCCCCCAACCTCTACATTGCATGGCAAAAGCACCAACTAGCTGCTCTATATCACTTCTGTTTTACACAGTACCAGTCGACTGCTATATGCCAGTCGACTGGTCGGGCCACAGAATGTTTCTGTGCCCGATACCAGTCGACTGGTGTTTTTCTAGTTGACTGGTAGTTCTGAAAATCCAGCTTTCAGATTTTCAGAATTTATCAAACTTGAACTACAATGTACCAAAATCATATCTAACAAGCAGAATGACATAAATAAAGTTCCACAACTATTCTAGGGCATTTATTACATGTTTTTGGAGGGTTTCTAGCATGTATAGCAACTTAGAAATCACAAAAACAACATGTAGAAGCATAACATGAATGTGCCAAGTTCGTATCAACTTCTTATTGAAACTATTCAGTATTCCTATCTAAAGGCATCCTTAGCTACTACATGTCATTCCATATGGTGCATTAATCTTAGAACAAGCATATCTTAAGTATTTAGCATGTAGATCAAAAGTATCAAGTTCTTACTCCTAAAGCGTAAACATGGGTCTAATTTACCCTATCACAAGTAAATGACTCATGACATTCAAGCATTCACAAAACCAATATTAAGTCAGGTAAGTAAACTACTTCAAGCATACTAGGCACCACGAATACAAGTCTAATTAAGTTCATACATGGTTCACATAATATATTACGGAATAACTAAAGAAGCATAATAAAAACTATTTCTATGCTTTGCAAGTTCCGAAGACTTTTATTCCAACTCCACCATCACACACACTTTGCATCAAGCCCGCCGCCTCCGCTACTAGTGCTTTCCTTTACCTGTATCTGCAGTATAAGGAAATGCAAACTAATAAGTATAAAGCTTAGTAAGTACCATCTAGCCTCACAAAACTATGAAAACTCGAATTATGCTTTTGTAAAACATGCTATGCACATACATGCTCATATCCATAAGTAATCATGCTAGGCTCATGCTAAAATACATATCATAGAATATCATGGCATATAACTGAGACATGGCACACACTGAACTAAAACTGAAAAGTGAGCTTTAGCATGACATACATATCTGAACTGGAACTGAACTAACTAACATAAAACTAATTATTAAATTCACCACATGCTAATATGAATTTCTGAAAACTAAATACATATAGTAGGTGAAAGTAATAGTCAACTGCTGTGGGCCCGGCAATGTACCAACTGTGCGCGCATCCCTAATAAATCCGAGGTAGCAAATCCCGAATCCATTAGGGTTCTACTAGGTTATCTGAACCTAGGGGCAACTAGGAGCCCATCCCATACTAGGTTATCTTAACCTAGGGGCAACTTGGAGCCCATCCCTGGACCGAAGTCCGGTACAATGCCAACTGAAAATAAAATAGTTCTTTTATACTTTTCTTTTTCTCTTCTGATTCTTGCTTTTACTAGGTTATCTAAATCTAGGGGCAACTAGGAGCCCATCCCGTTGGACCTTGGTCCCAATCATAAACTGAAGCAAGAATTTCTATTCTTTAATGATTTCTATAGCATTAACTGAACTGAACAATTTAACAAACACCTAACGTGCTCCTTGACCCAAAACTGAAGGGTAGCACAATGTGTTTGTTCATAATTTACGATTTCTAATCGTAAAACATAAATACAAGGAAATAAAGCATACGAAAAATCAACCGAAACTACTTATACTGCAGGTGAGGGATACTTATATCCTGCGCTAGGTTTTTCTTACGAATAGAATCTGAAATTCCTGAGGGAACGTCGAACTACAACGTTCTTCTTGCTTCTTGGCGTTCTCCTTGCGTCTACGAGGGTTCTCGTAGAGAATAGGGCCTCTTGGGACCTTCCCTTCGCTTTCCCTTTGTCTTGGGCGGCAAGAGAAGAGGAGGAGAGGAAGAAAAATCGCGAGAGGAAGAGAGAGAGTCGACGGTGAGAAGATGTGAGGAAAAGAATGAATATTAAAACCCTAAGTTCCCCTTTTTATACTTACGGAAAAATTTAACTAACTTTATCTTATTTATCCTTCCCTCTATTCTACTTCAATGAAAATAGATTAGTCCACTTGGTAAGTCTATTCTCTTCTCATGGTACAGTCCAGGGTTCAAACCCCACTTAAATTTTTTTACTGCGCATTCTATTTTTATTCATTTTTGCCTTATTTGTCCATGGAAAATTTCTATAAAAATATCCATAAATTCAGAATTAATTCTAGGATATTTCTAAAATTAGGTTTGAGAATTTTCGGGCATTACATTATCCTTCTTTACCACGGGGCCGACCTCCTTTGGTTTCTCCTTGGTCTTGGGTGTCACTTGCACCTTCTTCTTGACCAAATTGGGACACTTACTCTTGTAGTGCCCTTTTTCCCTACACTCAAAGCAAATGATGTGATCTTTATTTCTACAAATTGAAATTCTTATACCTTTGCTTGTAGGGGTGTTGCATGACTCTTCACTTGATCCGGAAGTAGATACTTCTTCTTTTTTCGGAGTCAATGACCTTTGCTCCCCCTCAATCCTAGAGGTAGAGACTTCTCTTTTTCCTCCTCGGCCAATGCTTTTTGAATTTCCTCCCCGGATGTTGAGCATCTCTCAACTTCCGAGTCCTCTTCATTTGATGAATCTCCCTCTTCGGATTTGTCTTGACTTGGTACAGTGGAGGGATCTTCATGAAGCTTTACCAATTTGCTCCAAAGCTCTTTGGCATCTTGAAATTCTCCAATCTTGTCCAAGATGGTGCTTGGCAAAAGATTGACCAATAACTTAGTTACTTTGTAGTTGGCCTCGCATCTCTTGATTTGCTCCTCATTCCATTTGCTTTTCTTGAGGAGCTTCCCTTTAGTGCTTGTTGGAGCTTCAAACCCCTCCATTAGAGCAAACCATTGCTCTATCTCCATCATGAAGAAATTTTCAATCTTTGACTTCCAAAGATTGAAATTCGCCTTGTCGAATGGTGGAGGTGCCCGGGTGTCATAGCCGAACTCCATTTTGAAGTTGAACCCTCTTGATGATAACTTCTTGAAATTAGGGTTTCTTCCAACTTCTTCTTCTTCCTCTAGCTCTTGCCCTCTTGGCGATGAGTCCAAAGAAGAGCAACCTTGCTCTGATACCACTTGTTGGGACCGGTAGACGAGCTAGAGGGGGGGTGATTAGCTCCGATTTGCTCCGTGATGATTTGTCGCGGCAGAAGACTCGAGCAAACGCTAACACAAAGGATTTACTTGGTATCCACCCCGGACGGGTGACTAATCCAAGGATCCACTCTCCTCATTCTCTCATACACTATGAAAGATCTCCTTCTTGAGGTGGAAAAACCTCTTACAAGCTTTCACAAAGATACAACAAGAATCCAAGCAAATACAATAATGAAATCTTACAAGATTTACAATGATAAGCTCACACTTTGCTTTCCTTGCTATCTTCAAGCTTGTGATTGCCTCTAGAGCTTTGGAAGTGCAGCAACACTAACACCCTGTTTGGAAACTTTTAAGTAAGGAATTGGAATTCAATTCCGACCGGAATTGAATTCCGACCGGAATTGAATTCCGACCGGAATTGAATTCCAATTCCCATGTTTGGATGAATAGTAAACAACAGAATTGAATTCCAATTCCAGTGTTTGGAATCAATCGGAATTGAAATCACTTATTATATTTTTACCATTTTACCCTTAAGCAAAATAAAGATGGAAGCAGGGTTGCAGCAGGGTGAATTAGTCATTTTAAAGTTGGAAGGGAATGGAATTCAATTCCTTTCCCAAATCAGACCCTTTTGGGTCTGATTTATTTTGGGGTGTGTGAAGGGAATTGAAATTCAATTCCTTTCCAATTCCTTCTTAAAATTTGCTACCAAAGAAGGGAATTAAATTCTAATTCCCTTGGGAATTCCAATTCCCTCCTTTCCAAATAGGCTGTAAGCCCCAAAGCCTCTCTTGAGATGGCGTGGAAGAAGGGGGAAGAGAGTTGGCTCAAACCTACGCGAAAGCCCTTATACCCGACGCCTAGGGTTTCTGAATCGATTACCCAATCGATTACCACGTCACACTTAGTCGTTCAACGGCTAGTTTTCGAACCGTAATCGATTAGCCAATCGATTACGAGTGTCCTGAATCGATTACCCAATCGATTCAGAACTCTTCTGTTCTCTCGCGCAAACTGCCGTAATCGATTAGCCAATCGATTCCCGATACCCTGAATCGATTGCCCAATCGATTCAGGGCCCTTCTGTCCTCTCACGCAAACTGTCCTAATCGATCACCTGATCGATTCACCCAATCGATTGAGTCCAACCTAACTTGTTTTCACAAGCCTAGGATCCCCTACCAAGTGTCCGGTCAACCCATTTGACCAACTTGGATTTCTACTGCCTAGCTCCCAGCTCGGACTTAACCTGGTTCCCAACCAGATTCGCCTAACCCTCGAGTTAGGTCAAGTCTCTCTGTAAACTTCCACCTTGCCAGCATGCGATCTCCCCGATCCATCTGGACTTCACCTAGTCCCACTAGGTCTTTTCCCATGCCAACGTACGATCTCCCCGATCCACCTGGACTTCACCTAGTCCCACTAGGTGTGCCTAGTCCCACTAGGTCTTTTCCCATGCCAGCGTACGATCTTCCCGATCCACCTGGACTTCACCTAGTCAAGTCTCTAGTCAACCTTGACCCACTTGACATCATATGATATTCAAACATCATAATACATTCAAACATCATTATCAAACATCGAAACATCCAAACTCAAGCTTACCAAGCTTAGTCAGACTTAAGCTCACCCGAGCCTAGTCAAACTAGGTCAACCCTGACCTAACCAAGATTGCACCAACAGACTGGTCTAGACTTTGGTCTGATATCCTAGACTCCAAGGCTTCCTGCTTTGTGTCTTCGACTCCTAAGGCTTTCTGCACGACGTCTTCGATCTGCCAAGACTTTTGCCCAATCCACTTAACCAGGATTTTTTTTGCCAATTCACTCGATCAGGACTTTTTGCATTGTCCACTCTATCAGGACTTCTTTATCTAGCCTCAACTAGGATTTTCTTGCACATTTAGTCAAGTTTCTTAGATCACAATGAACTTTAACATTGAATCTTTATGAATATCAAAACATAAGTTTGATTAATCAGTACTTTCAGCACCAACACAATGTTTACTTAAGGTCCTTACCCACACTCTTCGTGCACATTTTAATATTTTTTCGGTTTAAATTTTTTTTAATACTTAATACTATAAATCAACCTTTAAAGTCGAAAGGTAAAATCTACATAATCGAGAATTTAAAAAAATAAATAACAAGAAAAACAAAAAACGAATGAGATTCGCATGGTTATGACTCTCGTATATATATTATGATCCTACCGATTCTATTATGACTCCATCAATTCTGCTCTGATTTTATTATAAAAAAAAATAATTTTGCACGATCTAAAATTGATTGGTGTTTCCGATCGTGTGTGATGAAATGATCCAGATCATAATTTTAACTTCATCGGGAATATTTGCATTTATAATATTGAAATTTCATTTTTAAGTGTGTATAAATTTAAAGGAGAACACTCATACATCTAGATTATTAGAGTTATTACATGGAGAGTGAAAATGAAAGATTAAATAATAGAATAAATGATGTGACATTTAAATAAATGATGTGATATTTTATATGTACATATTCGAATATCGGTTGGACAACATCGGCGGTTTTTGGCCGCCGTCCCATATCAAATTATATTTTGAAGGGCACGATAAATTCATCAAAAATCGCTACATATAAAATATCACATCATTCACTCCACCGTACCGTGTACTCTCTCATTTCCATTCACCCTGTCATTTTTCAGATTAACGGGGACCATCGGGTCTTGGTCTTGCACTCGGAGACTCTGCTGCTTCGTGGAAAACACATGAATCCGAACGAAGCCACTCTATTTGACTTCATTTGAGCTCGAGGGAGACTTCGCCGGCGACAGCGATGGCGGTGGATTCATCGTGGCTGGTGCAAGCTTTGATCCTCCTCCTCACCTTGGCTGCCTTCTTCGGTCTCCGATCCTTTCCCAAGCGACTCATCACCCGCCTCCTCCGCCCCTCTTACTCCGTCCAGGCCCGCCGCCACTTCATCGCCGGGGCCCAGCTGCTCTCCCGCGCCGGGAAATCCCGAAGAAAAGGAGGTGATAACGGTTCAGCCGATGCCCTCGCCCGCTCGGCCTGCGACGAGGCCGAACGCGCCATCGCCCTCGACCCCAGCGACGCTGCCCCCTACGTCCTCAACGCCCTCGCCCTCGATCTCCTCGGCCTCCACCTTCCCGCCCTCCGATCTCTCGACGCCGCCCTCTCCCCTCCGGCTTCCAAGTCTCTCGGGCCCCGCGAGCGCGGCGACGCCCACTTCAAGCGCGCCGAGCTCCACCTCGCCGTCGACCGCCGAGAACACCTCGATCAGGCCCTCGCAGATCTCCTCGAGGCTGTGCGGCTCAGCCCCGAGAACGCCAAAGCCTTCTGCCTCCTAGGGGAGTGCTACGTGGAAAAGGGTTTGCCGGATGAGGCGAAAAGGGCTTACGAGACTGCGATCGGGATCGACGACTCGCTTGTCGCTGCTGATGAGGCTCTCCGGAAAATGTCCGCCACAGAGGTTGGATCTTGAACCTCTCTGTTCCTCGATTACCAAAAACTCCATATTTCCCTGATTTATCATTGTTGGTTTCCATCAGTACTCAGCCTTCACAACATATTTTCTCTGTTTCTCTGTATCATTAGCATAATCTGCAAACCCTAACTTTCCAAAATCAAGACACAAGGCAAGCGCCTTGTATCTTGGTATATATTTTCAGCTTCTCGAAGATAAAAATAATGTGCCTTTTTTGCTTCTTGGTGAAGTTCTTTCCATTCTAATGTGTGGTTAAGTTATCAGAGTTATTGGAATTTTAGGGTTCATGCTTCTTATCATATGATACATTACAATTCATATATTCATTGAACTTTTCATATGAGCCAAAGGTAAGAAGAATCATAGCTAATTGAATTGATTTGATTTTGTTCAATATGATTCAATACAAATTGATCTTGTATCAATTCTAAGGTTAAAAAAACCATTAAAAATTAAATTTAACCAATCAGAAGAATATCTAACTCAATAAGAAACTAAATCAAACTCAATATAGTAAAAAGTAATCTAAAATCATTATGAAAGAAGAGATAATGAACAAGTTTATATTACACAACAACTAACAATGATTGAGATTAGCAAGACTTATCACACTGATACACAAAATCTGCTTCTACTCATCCCAGGGCCATTGAGCTGGTTCACCTTGCCCAATTGTTTGTCGGATTAGGAACTCTCCTTGGCTTGAACTCAACTTGGATGCATTTGAACGCGTGGATCAATCACCCGAAAGAGTGAAAACCTATTTCATTTAAATGGTTGAATGTGACCAAGAGTTGAATCAGTTGCCAATAGTAAATAACAGCTGATCAATGATGATTTGCAAGTGCATATGTGCAAAAGTTTAGACTTGGTTATATGCTATTATGAATGTTGTAGCTTTTCATTCATGCCGCCGAACACAGAATGTTTTACCTGCTTTATAACTAATGAATGTGTTTCGGATTGTATAATGTTGATTATTAAGAAATTGAATGGATTTATGCAGATGCATTGTGTGATGTCAGTTTTATGTGATAACTGCCAGTATAATGCCTATATCTATATAGTTAGACATCTCTAAGAAGATTAGATTATGCAATAGACTTGCCTATAGATGAATGACTTCTTTTTGCAAATGAAATGTGTCTAAGATGGTAAGAGTTTTTATTACTTCTTCCAAGGCCATTGCAATTCTTCATGTTCTCTAATGATTGCTGGTATTGGTATAGTTTGACCACAAACTATAGTTCCTTTGTTGTGTTGGTAAAGCCATTCACTAACAAACATTTTCATGTTCGACATTGTTCTTGTAGAATCATTTACAGAACTGCTGATTCTGGTTACTTCTTATTACTATTATGAATGGTTAAGTAACATCAAGTTTATCGTCTGATCGGCTGGTTTGCTCCCTAACAGTTAGACATGATTGAAACTTCTTGTACCTGTTTACTTGGAAAGAAGTGTGAAAAAAGTGATCTTGAATGGTGGAAAAATCGATTAGTTTCTTCTCTTGTATCATATGTTCAGTCCTTTCTAAATGATGACTAGCAAATGGTAGTTGTCTAACTTACCTCAAATCCGAAGAAGTTACATATTTCATTCATCCAATGGTGGAGAAGATGCAAGCCATGGCTCATGCGCTCCACGGTATTTCATTCGTATTGAAATGATCGAATTAAATTAATAAAAATTAACTATTAAATTTTGTCCGAGGTTGTAAAAATCTCGTTAATTATTTTTTTTAATCATTTTTTTTTTGGCCTCCCAAGCTGCGGTGAAGTGGTAATGAGGTTTTAACAGTTCACAAATATTACTATTCAAATTTTAATTAAGGGATAAATGTGATTTAAACATAAAAAATAGGGCTACATTGGAAGTTTGTGAACGTTTCGAGGATTTCGAAAACTACAGGGGCCTAAGTAAAATGGTGGCAACGGTCAATTCAATTTCATCGGACCAAAATTAGAGCAACCTGAACGATGGCAGGTGGAGAGAGATGGGGGGAGCAGAAGAACTAAAGCGCATCAATCGCCGCTCCTCTCTCTCTCTCGGTGGTCATTGCTCGCCCTCCCTCTCCTTCCTTCTTTCTTCCGCCCTCGGTTCCTCCGCGGTCACCTGCTAGGGATTGGGTTTCCGCCTTCCGGCGCGGGAGATGGGGCAGCAAACGCTGATCTACAGCTTCGTCGCTCGGGGCACCGTCATCCTATCGGAGTACACCGCCTTCACCGGAAACTTCACCTCCGTCGCCTCCCAATGCCTCCAGAAGCTCCCCTCCTCCAACAACAGGTTTTCCTACAACTGCGACGGCCACACCTTCAATTACCTCGTCGAGAACGGCTTAAGTGAGTCTCCCGAACCCTTTTCTAGTATTTTGTGCTCTTGATTCTCTTGTTATCCGACCTCAAAATTTCGTCCCGGCATTCTGGATCATGTTTTTCTTTTGAATCCTTTTTTTTTCATCGATTTGCTTCTTTAAATAAAGATGATTTTGGAATATGGATCTTAATTGTCTTTTATCTAGATCTTAATCATGTTGATATGAAATCAAGAAATTCTATGTCCATAATAAGCAATCCCAAATCCGCTATTTATCAAGGCTGCAAAGTTTTCGTATCGATTTTAGCTCGTTCAGCTGCAATGCAATGGTACCGCAATTTTGATAAGATGTGGCTACAAATGTTGCTACAAAATAGTTTGGGCATACACAACTCAACGAGGATATCACGAAGATGACTTCATATCGCATCTCTTAAAAGGATAAACTGACCTAGGTTTGCTATGCCAATTGTTGCAGCATACTGTGTAGTTGCTGTTGAATCAGCCGGCAAGCAAATTCCCATTGCCTTCCTGGAAAGGGTCAAGGAGGATTTCAGTAAAAAATATGGAGCCAAAGCAGCAACTGCCTCAGCCAATGGCCTAAACCGCGAATTCAAGTATTTTTCTTCTTTTCCCTAAACTAATTGTCATTAGTGAGCATAGTTTAGTTTTTTTTAAAAAAAAACAAAATCTTTTGGCCAAACCAGATCAAAGCTTAAAGAACACATGCAATTCTGTATCGATCACCCCGAAGAGATAAACAAGATAGCCAAAGTGAAAGCTCAAGTTTCTGAAGTAAAAGGAGTCATGATGGAAAACATTGAGAAGGTGATTTTTTTTTCTTCCCCCACATTGTTTGATTGTAATTGATAACCGATATTTGAAACCATCTTTCCCAAATTTGTTGATTTTTTTAGGTTCTTGAGCGGGGTGAGAAAATTGAACTTCTTGTCGATAAGACTGATGATCTTCGCTCCCAGGTACTACGACATGTTCTTCTTTGTGTGCGAGATTACTCATCCCATTTCACTACCACCACTCCACGATTCTAGCTCAATCGATATATATCCTATTTTGTGATATTTCAGGCACAAGATTTCAGGAAACAAGGCGCAAAGGTGAAGAGGAAGATGTGGGTAGACAATATGAAGATTAAGCTAGTTGTTTTTGGTATCATCGCCCTCCTCATTCTCCTCATAATCCTATCAATTTGCCCTGGCTTCAGGTGCTTCTGATAGTGCTGGATACTAGAAGTATTATCATCAGTTCCATATCAAACTGGTTCTCAATGTTTCAAGGCCATTTTGTTTATTCTATACGACGTTATCGATTCTACGATTTGGAATATGTGTTGTATATATATTTGACTCTTTATATATGTAATTTTTTTTTTGGGTTGAGACATTTGTATCTTCAAGAGCTGAAATTTAGTTCAGTTTGTTTGGCATAAAACATTTTTCTAAATTATATAGTTTAATTTAGATTGAAGGAAACTTTGACCCATGATTTGTTGGCAAGCGAGGAGGGCCATCGGCTGATGACGAGGTTTGGAATTTGATCAAAGATAGACTACTAACCTGTCGAATGGACGCTCGGGGGAGCTGGCTGGACGCTCGGGCAAAGTGACGAACGCCCGCGAACTGTAAAAAAAAAAAAAAGAACCGTTACAGGTTGGCCGGGGGTCCTCAGCGCAGGCACTTCGACTATCAAGTCAGCACTCCGACGAAGAAAAATGAGAGCAAAAATGAGAGTGAATAGTAGAAAAATTGGAAAGCATACCTGCACGTAAAAAAATGAAGACCCTTATATAGACGTGGGCGGCAGATCAAAATCTGCCAAGGCACTCTGTTAGGCTTAAATGCTTAAATTTGGGTGCAGGATTTGCTCGTTAAAGAGGAGACGAGGTTGTCATCGGTCGTGTCCAGCTGTACAATCACCCCGTCTCTTAATTGACTGACGTATATTAGTCTCCGTGCGTCAATTTGTTGTCCCATCGAAGTACTATATGTTGCGTCAATTTGTTGTCCCATCGAAGTACTATATGTTGTACAATCACTCCTTTTAATTGCTTGACACATATTGGTCTACGTGCGCCGACTTACTGTCCCCTTGAAGTACTATATGAATCTGAAGAATCTATTTGTACGCCTTTGTGCCTTGTCATCGTTAAACTGTATCCTCCATACGAGATTCTCAAAAGCTCATTGCCTGCTCGTCAGCATCCTTTCTAGCCCGCTGACTGGCTGATTGGTATAACAGATCCTTCGAGAGGAGGGAGTGGGGAGCCTCATGGAGCTATTGCCTTTGAGACGTGTATGCCCGACCGGTCGGATGGAGCCCGGTCGGACAGAGGTGCAACTGGCCGGACTGTCCGATGACTCGAGGCCATCTGACTCAATTGGACCGACTGAACGATGGCCCTACCACCTTTCCGACTATCCAACTCGCATGGCCAAGTTTGTCACATGGTAGACTGACCATAGGTGGAGCATCAACTGACCACCTGCGGGTTGTTCGACCAACCGTGCTACTGTCCTAGTCGGGTGCGCTTCGTGTTGGCAAGCTAGGAGGGCGATCACCTAATGACGAGGCTTGGAATTTGACCGAAGACGGACTATTGACCCAACGGTCGGACGCTTAGGGGAGCCGGTCGGACGCTCGGGCAAAGTGACGAATGCTCGCGAATTGTAAAAAAAAAGGACCTTCAGAGGTTGGTCAGGGGGGTCCCCAACGCAAGTACTCCGATGATCAAGTCAGCGCTCCGGTGAAGAAAAACGAGAGCGAAAATGAGGGTGACAATAATAGAAAAACTATAGACCATGCCTACGCATGATGCAATGGGGACCCTTATATAGGCGTGGACAGTGGACCAAAAACCTGCAAGGCACCTTGTCAGGCTTAAATGCTCAAATTTGGGAGCATGATTTGCTAATTAAATAGGAGACAAGGCTGTCATTTGTCGTGTCCAGCTGTACAATCACCCCTTCTCTTAATTGCTTGATATATATTGGTTTGCGTGCGCCGACTTGCTATCCCATCAAAGTGTCTGTACAATCAACCCCCTATCTTAAACTGTATCTTTGTATGAGATTCTCAAAGGCTCACTATCCGCCCGTCGACATTCTTTTTGGCTCGCTGACCGATTGATTGGTACAATAGATCCTCCGAGAGGAGGGAGTGGGAAGTCTCACGGAGCCATTGCCTTCGGGACGTGTATGCCCGACCGACTGAACAGAGGCCGAAGGTGTAGCCGGCTAAACGATCAAACTACTGGGGGCCATTTGACTTAGTTCGATCGACTGAGCGATCGCCTACCACCTTTCCGACTATCTGACTTGCATGGCTAACTTTGTCACATAGCTGACCGATTGACCGACCAACCATCGGTGGAGCACCGGCTGACCACCTGCGGTGGTCCGGTCAACCATCCTACTGTCTAGTCGAGCGTGCTCCGTGGTCCTTCGCTCAACCCCTCGAAGCTTAGTCAGTCTCATAAAAGAGATCGGTCAATGGGGTTAAACACTCGACCAGATCAACGCAACTAAAAATTTATTGTCGTGTGATCATGAATTTGAGTCTAAGACCGAAGTTTTGTGGGTTGAATTGCTTGTTTTTACATCCAATTTAATTTAGATTGAAATTATTTTAATTTATTAAAATTGTTCTATATATATGAAGCTCAAGTAAGGATGATAATGGGACGGGATGAGGTGAATTTGTCATCTCGATTTTGGTCCCTAAATTATATCTCCATTCTCATTCCCAATTATGTGTAATTCAGGAATATCTATTTTCGATCTCACACATATTAAATCCCATCTCAATTCCCGCTTACCATCCCAAGATGGAATTAAAAAGATAATCATCCTCACTTCTTATCTAATATTGCTAATACATCAGAAAATTTCTATCGTCATCCCCTCGAATCAGGGCAGGGTTAAAGGATGGAGATAATGTACCCATCTCTCGAAAATATTCCCTGAATACATCTCCATTTTGGATTTTTCCTAACTCCTATAATCAAAATAAAAAGGCATACTTTGCTTTTTTTTTAATTTTTTTTTTGCCTTTTTTTTTCTATAACAAATCCAAAACGCCCAAGGAAGAAGATTCCTCCTCAAATCTCATCCCCGAGTCGCGTTCTCCAGATCGCCATGGCGATCTTCTCTTCATGCCTCCTCCCCCTCCAATGGCGCCCCGGTCAAGTCCTTCTTCCTGGATTCCAACGGCAGCTTCTCCGTAGCGCTCGACGGCCCTTGCTACGTCGATTTCGAGTACCTCGTCTACTATGAGAACAGGGTCTCCGGCGTCGTCAAGTATGGCGGTATCGAGGACCTCAAAGGCGTCAAGGTCCGCCGATTCCTCATTTGGTCGGACGTCGACGCCATCAAGGTCGACCTCCCACGCTCACAGTATGTGTACTTCCAGGTCGGGTGGATCACGCGCAAGCTTGGAGTCGAGGAGCTTTCCGATTGGTCCCTATAGGTATAAGCTTGTGTTGTATTTTTCCATGTCTTTGGATTTTGTTCGATAGTATCTTGCCGTACACCTTTTGTATTTCTTAACCAAATTATGGATAAAAAAAAATCTCCTCAACCTTTTGTAGTTGTTGACCTCAAATCATCTATGTCGCTGGTTTTTAATTAAATCCTGTACTGGAAGAGAGTTCCTGCAAAGAAGTATAGCAATCAGAAAAGGTTTGTGGAACAGTAAAACAGAGGGATCTGAGGAGTCTCTTGAACTTGTAGGTTGTAGCCACCTTCTAGTAGCATGCCCAACGAGACCATTAGCGACATAGGAAAGAAGCTATGCAAGGTAACTTATCATCTTACTGCCGAGCTGATTGATGCAGGTGCCCCTTGATAGATAAACCGCTGTTGCCTTCCTGCTAGCTAGGAGACCTGTCCAGCTGGTGTACCTCTCCGTGTCATCGTTTCTCCCTGAATTTAGCTTCCATTTCATTGAGGATTGCTGTCCACTCTAGCTTTTCAATTATTTGTAGGATTCATTACTAGCCCGAGAAATTAGCTTTTCTTTGAAGTTGTTGCTGAGATCATTGCTAATGTCATCCATCTTTGTTATGCACACTGATGCTCGATTGAGCATCAGTGTTCAAGGAAAACAGTGTGCTTAAGCAACTTACTGAGAAGGGAATCACCAATGCGACCACATTACTAATAACTTATCTAGGTAAGGTTTTTTGAGCTATAGAGAAGAATAACAAATACTGTTAGTTGTAATTTTCCCATTGTGGTTCATATGTCTCTAAGATGGGAGGTCCACCAGCCTGAAATGGTTTGTATTCAGTTCACTCTGAATAAGTTACTGGCCGCATCTCTTGTCCATGATGCTATCCCTGCTGCTCCAAAATCATGTCACCATACCACCCATATGATGTATAAGTTGGAGATGCTTTCCACGAGATCTAATGGAAATGTAGTTTTCTGAAATAACTTTTAGGCTATCATTGTAACTTGGCATCATTCTGGTAATATCTACTCCTCTCAACACATATATTTGCAATACATGTATAATTTACAGAACCGCAAACTCTACAGTGAAATATTTCTTGTTGGATTTCTGACTTCATTTAATGTAACAGTGATGACGATCATGTTAATTATGTTAAATATTGTTAGTTAGGACAATTTTAAAACACTGCACAGATAGCATGAAAAAAAACTGCAATCTTATAAATATTGAGCAAATTTTCATAGGTATCCTTCAGTGTCCGACTAACCATATAAGTGCAAACATAGGTGTCCTGGGTAACACTCATTTCCAATGTACATTGATTTCACAAATAAGTGCAACTCCATATTTGCAACCTGGGAAACTGTCATTTCCAGTGGATTACAATTTAATCTTACTACTACAGTCTGAGAAGGGAGAAGAATGCAGGAGCCAAGACCACTGCAGACCATGAGAGACCAGCATATTGCAGAAACCTTATTCCAGTGTCAACATCGTATGCTTTGTGTGGCCCAAACCCCATCCTTCTAGCTAGATAGCCTGATGACTTGCCCTTAGATCTGCCCTTGAATTTTGGGACATAACATGATGATGTAATTGGGCTCAAAGTGTTGCATACCAGGGGGAGCAGCTTCTGAGCAACAGCCTTGCTGCAAATCTTAGCAACTAGTATGGTTGGGATGCCAACCAACAGTCTTCCTAAGAAGACTGCAATTGATAGTTCAGAACTGAATAAGATTTGAATATTCTCTGGTTGAGAGTGGAGATGTGTTTGTTGGATTCCACTTACCTGGATTGGATTTAGAAGTGTAAGAACATAAATTGTAGAAACAATTTATCAGGCTAGATTAGGTAATATTTTAGTTATGTAGGAGGGAAAAAAGAAAAGTATTTACCAGTCCAAATGCAACCCCATTAAAGGCTGTATGGTATTGGAAACTTGGGGTAGGAGAATCTGGAGTAGGATAGGCAAAGCATAACAAGAATGATAAACTTGCCCAAAAAGAAGTGACTACAACGAACCAAACAAAGAAAAACACAACTCAATTAGTTCTGGAAAAAAAATTGCTTCTTTAGCATGAAAGTTTTGAAAAGCATATCTATTTGACTCACTGTATACTCTGCATATGCGATATATGTGATATTCAGAGGTATATGTGGTTAATGTCAAAATATTAAAAAAAATATATATCTATATTTATTTTTCTGATTGAATGTATGCATCATCCTGATTATCACCATACCATTGTGCCCAGTTGTAATGAAGCCATCAACATGTTCATGAACTGTGAGCCAAAGAGCAAGGAGAAGAACTCCAAAGATGATTCCAGCCACTACATCTATCAAGCTATGCATTCCAAGGTACATCCTCCCTTGACAAAGAAGAAGAGTAAATTTTGGATTTCGGTTACCCCAAAATATTATTCTTATGCAATCTGGGATTAGATCATACCTATGCCAATCAGTACAGTGAAAAAGGAAAGTAAAGCCACAACAACAGCAACTATGGCATCACTAGCCTTAGGATCTTGTGTAAGAAAGTAGTGTGAAAAATATCTGCACAAATAAATATATAAACAATTTAAATATGAGGAAGTGCTAAAAAAACCCAAACTAGTGAAGGAAAATGTTATTACCCCAGGAGACAAACAGTATTTAAGCAATGTGAGGATGGAAAACCATATTCCATTGAGTTTTCTTTCTCTTCTTCTGTTGCATTCACTCTCCTTACAGGAGTAGAAATCGGTCTAGGAGCTGACACTATATCCTATAAAGTTTTGTTTTTTCATCACAAAAATGTTAAGCAGTAGACCACATTCAGTATGTGATTTAAACTTTGAAACGTACCTTTATAGAGTTCCCTATATAGTCACAGAAGGCAATCAACAGTGTCATTTGCCTCGCTAGTTTCCTGTGCCCACTCTATCAATGAAAGGAAAACAAAGAATAATTTCAAGCTTGTATTTGATCTGGTTTTTGAATTTGAGTATGAAAGGTTTTAGTCATTACCCAATAGACAATGGGAAGAAATCCAGTGTAGAAAGGCACTGAAACGATACAAGATATCATTGAAAACATCCAGTCCAAGAAACCATGTTGTGCCCTCTGCGTAAATGTAGAGATACTCCATTAGTTTTCTTATAAATGGGTGTGTGTGTTATCTATAGTTAACCTGCAGGCGGAGGATGGTCGGAGTTCCAGCGAGGACGCGGCGGGTGATGTAGGGTTGTATCAGGGCGCGTACTCTCTTTGAAAGTCCGAAGGTGGATGCAACCACCGCCCAGCCCAGGATAGAAGCGAGGGCCAGTGCTTGCCACAATGGGACGCTGCCACTCACCTCCATTTCCTCCTCTCCACCGGCCGGAAAATTAGTCGTCCATGGTCCCGCCTTTTATATTGAATGGGGAGAGCTGGCGGGAGAGAAGGAACGGCGTTTGCTTATATGAGATTACAAGGGACGGGAGAGAAGGTCTACTACTCCCATTAATGAAGGTTTCCTTCTAAGTTGACTTTAGTCACCGGCTTATAAATGCTGCAAGCTCTTCGTTGACTTTCTAACTATTCTAAGGTCTACTGCTCCCATTAATTGTGGGATTGCTTTGGACGAGAGAAGGTCAAAGAGATAATTAGTAGTGAAGATCTTCTCTTTTTTCAATTGATGAAAAAAAATATATGATAATCTTCACGCCAAATTTCTTTAATCGCCCGTCTTCCGATGAGATGAAAGGAGATAAATGTTCTCTTTAAGTGGAAGGTTTATTTGATTTTTTTTTTTCGGTTGCAATAAGAGATGATTATGGTCACTTTAGACGTTTTCATAGTCCATTTTAGGATTTTTTTTCTTTTTCAAATTGTTGATGATTGTGTAGGAGAGAAGAGAGGTAGTATTAAAAAAATAATTAGTGAGGTTAGGAACGTTAAACTTCAGACGATTAGGTTGCGTTTGGTTAGGGGTAATGTAATCCAGTTTGTAATGTAATTGAGTCTGTAATGTAATCCAGATTACATGTTGTTGGCCTTGTAATCCATATTATAACACTTTTACTAACTTTTGTAATGCAGATTATATTACATTACAGTTTTAAAACTATACCAAATAAAGTAATCAATCTTGTAATGTAATCCTGATTACATTACAAAGCTGATTACCCCTTACCAGACGTTAGTTCGGTCTCATAAAAAATTTTCATCGCTCGTAGAATAAATCGGAAAGTGTTCACGATGAACATTTCAGAAGTCGTTCTAGGATTTGTGTTCTATTTGGAGAAAAGATTCTTACAAAACACTCCGTAATTAAGGATCGAACTATAGATACCTACGATGATAACTTATCGTTCTTCCGTTATACCATAGTCTCGGAAGAAGAGAGGTCGCATTAGAGATGACACTATGTAGTGCAAAAAAAAAAAAAACTTATTTAGTTGTGTATTAAAAATAGAGTGATGTACTTTTAATCTCAATTATCTACATAAGAAATATATAAAACTATGTTTTGTAATTATTTTTAACGATTTTGATTAATATTTGGTAGGATACAAGCCATATTATTGTGTTGGCATACAAGGAGGTCAAGTTGGTGTACAATTGAAGCATTTCACTCACCTGAGTGTTTCTCATCGACGATGGTATAGCGATCGACATGAAGAAAAATAAATTAGAATACCGATCTAGGGACGATGAGAAGAAGAAAAGTAAATTATAATATCGAACCATCTTCTAGATGAGAAAATATTTAATCCTCAGAGGAATAAATTCCATTTGAATTGATCTTTGCCCATCGTTGATCTTATTGCGAGATGAAGAGAAATAAATTATAATACCGATCTAGGGGCAATGAGATCTAGGGACAATGAGATGAAGAAAAGTAAATTATAATATCGAACTATCTACTAGATGAGAAAACATTTAATCCTCAGATGAATAAATTCCATATGAATTGATCTTTGCCCAATAAAACAAGTCTATCAACCAAGTATCAACTTGGTTATACTTGTAGGGTGCCAGGTTGGTGTGAAAGATTATACACAATGGGAATAATTTCTTCTATAAGAATCTTTACGAAAAAAAATAGTTCTCAAAATAAAGAATTAGTTCTTAATATAAATAAATTATTCAAAAAAAAAGTAGTGATAACACTTAAACACGCATCTTAAAGGCCCATTGATCCCGACCTAACTTATGTGTAGTTCGGTCAGTCAGTTTGGTACCACATAAGAATAGATCATGGTCACGGGAGCTCCGACAACCCGACGTGGCAGACCAAGGCCATTGGCTCGAGTTCCACTCGGGTCGGATCGCCGACCAGATGGCTAATCGGGTATAATCTGAACTAGCCCCACCGTGAAACGTCGAGTGCTCGACTTAAGGTCAGCCGCTCGGCACGTTCCTTATGTTATAATTCTATTTTCCAAGGGATGAGTCGGCTGAGCTAAGTCCAAGCACCCCGCGACTCGGTGTGTAACATATGTTCCGGTCAGTATGTCATTAGCTTCATAGTTGGGTTTGCCGTGAAGTAACTGATCGACTCATCCTTTAGGTCCGCCCCAGCTCGGAAGTTGTCGCTATCCGCGGTAGTACCTACCCCTGACACAACACTGATACAGATAGTATCGAAGTCGGTGCAGGTCGGCTCGGGCCTGACATCACTCGTCTCCGAATCACGAATATCTCGCTGATATGGTACCTTCCTGACAAGCTCTGGCAACCCATAGCAAGGCGCCCCCCTACGTATGTCAGGATGAGGCGACGTCGATCGGCGAGCTGACAGTAATTCCTGATCCTATCCCCATATGAGACAAAATGGGATAGAAGGGGACAGAAGTTGTCAGCTCCCTCGACTATATAAGGTCTTCCTCCTTTCTTCTACAGGTATGCGTAATATATTTTAGCTATAGTACTACATTTTAGCTACAGTTGTTCTTCCTTTAGCTTCATCTTCTCCACCGGACTCTGACTTGATCGTCGGAGGGTCTTGCCGGGAAACTCTCCGGGTGGGTTGCTAACGGTCATTTTTCTACTACAAGAGAGGCGATACTTGGGGCAGTCCTCCGTGCCACTCATCATTCTCCATCGACAAGCTAGCTTCGTCATCAAATTGAGAGTCCACCTAGCTCGTTCTTCGACAGGATCACCCATGTACAGGAGCGAATCTAGAATTATAGATTTGGAGGGGTTGTATACTCCATACCGTAAATAATTATTATAATAATGTTCTTCTCAATCTTTATACATAATATATATTTAATTGAAATTTGAGAAAAGAGAGATTTTTTTTAAAATTTAGTCATCCAAGGGATTGACCCTAGATATGCGCTAAATCAAAAATAAAACTTACCATTAAGTCGACCATGAAAATATATTAATAAGGAGTCAAATAATATATCTACTCAGAAAATAAAAATTTCTATATTAAAAAAATAAAATTTTTTATATAAAAATAATATTATTAAAAAATTAGGGATTCGTGGCTCCCCGGATCCATATAAATTTACCCCTGCCCACATGTCATTTTTTTTATTAAAGATTAAGAGTTAATGTACGCGCACAACTACCTTTAATTATAATTAAAGATATCTACCTTGAAATCTTAGATCATTTATAATTGTTTGATTTATTTTTCTACAAATCAAGACACGTATGATCTTTAAATATATTTATTCTATTCCAAGACCTAACACAATCATGAACGCATGATATTTTTATATAAAAGTCAAAGGCCAATCTCAAAGAGATGATTATCTGCAATTTCGACTTCATGAACTTGTTGCTTAACCTCCCTTATATTCATGGGACTAACTTTACAGGTAGTTAAGATACCGGTTTTTTTAACGGTAAATTACATAAAACTCCCTAATAGCTACTTCGACTTTGCATGCACTCCCCATTTAAATTTTTTTTTGTATTTACTCCCTGATGGATTGAGTATAAAAGAGTGAAAATTGAGTATGCATCAATGAAAATTGAGTATAAAAGAGTGAAACTTGAGTATAAAAGAGTGAAAATTGAGTACACGGGTTATTGATGTGGTGAATGCAATCTTACATACTCAATTTTCTAACTTTTATACTCAACTTTCTTCAAATAATACTCACCAATCTGTCTTGTCAATCCCATCAGGGACTGCATGCAAAGAAAAAGTTATGTGGGGATTATATGCAAAGTTGAAATAGCATATGAGGAGTTTATGAAAATTTACCCTTTTTTTAACGTATTTATTCTTAGCTCTCCATCAAACATTTCAATTAATGATTAATTATAAGGTTGCGTTTGGTAGGGTGTAATCCACCCTGTAATGTAATCCACCCTGTAATGTAATGTAATCAAGATTACATTACAGGGTGGATTCCTTTGTTTGGAATAATTTTAAAATCGTAATATAATATAATCTCGATTACAAAAGAGGTTGATGATTTATAATTTGGATTACAAAACAAAATCGATGTAATCCGATTACATTACAGCTTGTAAAGTTGTCGGCCGGACAGCGTCAGTCGACAGCCGGCTGTCGCCGGCCGCCGCCCGCCGTCGGTCGCCGCCCGCCGGTCGCCCGCCGCCAGCCCGCCGCCGATCGGTTGCCGGTCGTCGCCGGGCGCCGGCCGCTGGTTGCCGGTCGTCGATCGTCGTAAACCATGATCGTCGGTCGTCGTTGTCGGTCGTCGGCAGCCAATTTTTGATTACATTACAGGGTGGATTACCCCTTCACCAAACGCAACCTATGATTATCAAAGATTACATACAATTTATTACCAAACATAGTAATATAATCTTGATTATATTATATTACATTACAATCTTGATTATATTACAGACTCGATTATATTACTCGGTACCAAACGTATTTGTATTGTTGTTTTCCATTTTATTACTTGTTTGGATCAAGACCCGTTAGGCCCGACTCTTGCGGTTGTCATACAACAGCTGGCCATTTGATGTGACTTGATCGAACTCGGAAGCAAACAAATAAAAAAAAAATTAGTAACAAGCTGTCTTGTGGATATTAAATTATAAAAAATATTAGTTATTTTTAAAAATATTTTTGGTATTATTATTTTTTATGGAAAGAAAAATTGACAATAAATTTAGAATTTAAAGTATCTCGACCCATTTTTTTTTTGGCTTCCATGAATTGTAATTGGGTTAGGCGAGGAAGCTCCGCCGCCACCAGCGCAGACGCCGTCGACGACTGGGCGATGGCTAAGGCGGCCGCGTGGGCGTGGTACATGCGCAGATCCGGAGCCGACGACTCCCGCGCCTCACCCGAGTCCGACCTCGGCCGTTTTATACGCCGGCGGCCGCCGCCGTCGCGGTACAAGCAGGAGGCTACCTCCGCAAACACGGCGGCGGCGGCGGATGAGGTCGGTCCGACCGGCGACGCCGTCCCCTTGCTGGACTTGTACGAGATCGAGAGGATCACGAGGCAGCTGGAGAGGCTCATCGGCAGCAGCGGCGGCAGGACCCTGCGAAAGGAGGCCGCCGAGGTCACTGCATCTCCCTCGCCGCCATCGCCTTCCACCACTTCGATCATGTCGACAAGGAAGGCCGGGAGGAAATGGGCGTGCCATGCTGCCGGAATATGCGGTGCGGCTGGAGACGCGGTGGCTGCTGTGCCGCTGGGAGCTCGCCGGCGAAGAAAGGCAGCACGAACGTAGTACCGTAAAGAATTTACTGTAAAATAGCTTCAAATCTTGGTAAAAATTTGTGTATATAAGTCCATCTTTTCAATTGAAAGAGAAAACCATATTGCTTGCCATAATTTACTGATCTCTATTATTTTAATTTTAATAAATTATATTTTACCCTAAAACTTTCAAAAATCATATTAATTTTGCCCTCTTCTCGTAATATCAATTTAATGGCAAACTTGACTATAGTATAGTAGAAGAGTGATTAATTATCATTTAAATATTTATAGTTCGATCCTTAGCTATTACAAAGTTTATAAGAATATTTTTTTTTTCAAATGGAGCGCTCAATCGTGGGATGTTAAGTTTCTGGACCGTCTGCCGTGAGAGCTTCCCGATTTACCCTGACGACCAGTGAAAAATTTTCGTGGAGCCGGACCGATTGCCCCATGTTCGACGTTACCCAACCTAGTTAACCATTTTTTAGCCCCTGGGGCTATGATGTGATAGTAGGGCGACTAATAGTCATCCCAGACATCGACGGTTCGATCTCCAGCTACGACGTATTTTGTAGGAATTTTTTCTCCAAATGGGACGCAAATCCTGGGACGTGCTTCTAGACACCCCCCCTCGCGCCGCGACCAAGCTGTAAGCACTTCCCAATTTAGCCTGATGATCGGTGAAAATTTTCTGTTCAAATGGGTCGATCACCTCAAATTCATCTGCTATCTGATTCATTATTTTTTTTAATTTAATGGCAAACTTGTCTCTAAAGCAATGTAATGATTAAGTCCTTCGATAGATAACTACAAAATCTAAGACTTTAATCATAGCTGTGACGTATTGCAAGAGATTTTTCTTTCAGTGAAAGCAGACCTAAGAATGATAGTTATCTGGATAGACCTCCATGAGCACTTTTCGATTTATCCTAGTGGCAGATAAAAAATTTTCGTAGGGTCAATCCGATCATCCTAGGATTAGTCTATTCAAAAAGTTAAATACTCGGTGTCAACTAAAAAAAATTAATGACACTCAATCTCACTAGTTGGCACAGTTAATACTTATATGGATGGTTGCTCCAATAGATATTGGGTCAATTTTTAATGATAAAATATCTTTCGTAATTTATTTATATGTATCTAGTCAGTTATTGATGCTATTGAACCGTGAGTCATATCACCTTTGTTCTAATTTAATGACAAACTCAATTGACCCTATTTTACTGGCCATTTGGAGTTCATTTGATTAGTTGAATGTTGTTAGGCGACAAATAAGCCCCACCTTTCGATCCTCAGTTTCTTAGTTGCGATCTAACACAAGATTTACATCTCCTCTCACATCCTCCTCCTCATCGGTAGTCAAGTTAACATCTCCAAACCCCACCTTACATATGTCCATCGCGATGTCCACCTACGCCACCAATCTCTTTCTTTCACCATCACAATCTCCCCACGCGACCGCAACCATATATTGCTATCCTCTTCGCCTTAAAGAGCCTTTCCATGAGTTCTACCTGGGACACAAATTGCATTGAACATTATCTTCACTAGACTAGACGACAATGAAGGAGGGGCCAAGGTTGTATGGCTTTAAAAATCCTAGGGCAAAATGTAATTTATTAAGGGTGCATTTCGTTCATATAATTATCAATAAAAATTTTATTCGATTTAAATAATTAACTATTGTCGAGTAATAACCATGCTAACCCAGCACAAGGTCGGTTCTTCATGAGAGGAACAATGGCGGATCGAAAGGCAAAGAGAAGTACCATACGATCCAACCAAACACAAACACAAATGATCAGTTCATACAAATTAAATTGGTGAGTTTCGTTTGTTACCATCGATTGAAGGCCGGCAATAGTCAAAAATATATTTGTAATTGCATACTATTTATGTCTTTAAATTTATGTCAAATAAATTATATAACAAACATAAAAAAATATCAAATATCAAATTTATTTTGTTGAAAATAGGTGTAGAGATAACATAATAAATATTAAATTAGATTATAACATTATTTAAAATTGAATTAAATAATATTAAATAATATTTTATTTTCTGTAATCTTGATTATTTTATCAAGTTCAAGTATTATCTAGTTCAATCATTTTTTTTAATCAAACACACCCTAAAAGCGAACTTTAAAATGATAAGGAAATTACATATCTATTGTGTGTAGGAAGGAAACGATTGCTTGCTTGTATTTTTGTGATGGATAATGTAATCATGAGCATCTTGTTTTTTTGTGTGTTAGATTGAAATTGATTAGAATATTTGTGTGTGTTACATAACAACAAATGTTTTGGAGTTGTAGATTCTCGAGAATATAATGATTGATGACATTTTGTTCTATAGCTTTCTAGGCTTTTAATTCTCAACTGAAGTCCAACTCTCTCAATATTTATATTTTGATTTTTTTTAAACTTTATTTTCTGTTAACAATTGCACAAAGATTAGATTATAGATTATAACCTTCAATAAAGTCCTTACAAAAATACAAAAAACTCATTTCACAAAGCAAAAGTTATGAACTATAGCTGCTACATATAACCCTAAACATGATACACTATCTATATCAATATCAGTAAATCATAAAGCTGTAAACCTCCAGAGTTGATCAGAAATTCATGGTCTTTAGGACTTCAAAAAACTTTATGGCCTAAGTGCTATGAAAAGAAAAGGCCTTGCATCATAAGAAGAACAAGTGATGTAATGATCAACAATGCAACAAATTCACTCACCCATAGATCAAAAGAAAGATCAATCATAGTAATGAAATCTCTACCAAAAGACGAGGTTGATTAAACTTTCTATTTTGCAGCAACAAAATCCTTTACAAACGAGGGAAGAAGTATACAAACAAGCACTTAAGTTTTCAGTAAACAAGCTATGGTGTACAAAAGGAAGATTGCAATGTATGCAAGGGTTTCAACAAATTAACTCACACAAAAGTTAATTTCTGACAAAATAGCAACAAAAGATCAAAGTGTATTATTGATCTAGCAAACAATGAGGCTCTGCAATTCCACCCAAGGGAAGTAGTATACGAGTACTGAAGTATTTGATAAACTACATGTGGTGTCAAAAAGGTCTAAAATGTTTAGAAGAGCAACAAATTTACACAGCGAGAAAGTTTATTTAGCAATGAAACCTCAAAATGTGGTATCAATCTGAAACAGGACACAAGGGAAGAAGTATACCAGAACTTAAGTGTTTGTAAGAACTTCAACAAATTTGTGGACACAATGTAACATAACCATTAATCAAGTATCCATTTCTGTATCAGAAATAGAGGCTGTGTTTGATTTATGAAAAATAGCAACAAAAATTCAAATTATTGACCTGACAGTATGAACTTCTCATTCATCACAACTCGCAAGGGAGATAAATAAGCAAAGAAGTTTTCTAAGATTATTAAGGAAACAATTGCCACCCAAACAGAAGATGTAAAACAAAGATAGTTATATAACTATAGAAACGAGGAATCAATTGTTTATGCAACCAGCATATGTGAAAGACTCAATGAAGAAACAGAATAACCATAAAAGATCTAATTCATCAAGAACATATTATAATACTCAGCTGAATGAGATTGATCAAAAGTACAATATCTAAGTGAATAATCTCGCTGTGAGTAACCTCAATCATCTGGTTATTTAATATCTTATATTGTGCTATCTTAACAATCAAAAGATGCATGGATCAACAATAACACGATGCAAATGAAACTATTCTTTAAAATCAAAAGATCAAATTGGGCGACAACAATCGAACTGATAGAATGGACAAGCCTGCGTTTGGACCGTCCCGTGTTCATTCGGAGCGTTTGAGCATTTCGATGCGCTGGTTGAGCTGGTTGATGCGGACCAAAAGCCCGGTGACGGAGAAGAGGAGCCAGTAGAGGAGGAGCGCGGAGGCGATGAGGAGGGCATTGCGCTGGCTCTTCATGATGGACTTCTGGTGGCGGACGTGCTCGGAAGGAGTGCAGGCGTGCTCCTCCTCGCAGGTCGGCCGCATCTCGTACTTCCAGTAGATGTCAGCGAGGAGGAAGAGACAGAAGGGAACCACCGCGAGGAGCGGCTTCAGGGCGCTGCGGACGACGGCGATTAGCCCTCGGCGGAGGACGTCGAGGCCCGGGAGCGTAAGGAACAGAAGCATGATGGCCTCCGCGCCGGCCGCATAGCCCAGCACGACCCACTCCAGAGCCATGGAAGCGAGATCGATGGATCAGCGGGGAACCTTCACAACCCTAATCGGAGGCCGAAGCAGATCTCGATTAGAAAAGCATGAATGGATGCCTTGGGGGATTTAACGACCCGAACGAGCAGACGAACAACGGGACACATACGAATTCAACTACACACAATTTTCTACCTCCTCGATTTGGGCTATCTATTGGTTCAACAGAAGGGTCCCACATTTTTTCAGATGGAAACCAGGACGCGGAGATGGGTAGATACGAAACCTCGGATTAAAGACGACTCAGATGAAAATTTGATTGAAATTTCCAGAGAAATTCTCAAGAATTAACAAAATTATCAAGAACAAAACTTTATAATCCGCCAAATTTACATCGAAAGAATTATAAACACAACTAATGCAATTACAAACCTACGGATGCGATGCAACGCGCGTCGTGCTCGAACGAGCGGCGCTGGTGGTTGTAGTGGTAGTGGTGGAGGTGGAGGTGGAGGTGGAGGTGGAGGCGACGTCGGAGGAGGCGGAGGAAGATTCGCCGGCTGCATTGGTGGGTTCTGCGGCGGCGGATCCCCGGGTGTAGGTGGCGGTGAGCCCGTGGGATCTCCTTCGGTACCTGCGTCCTGGAATTCCGGGCGCCATTGGCTCCTCCAACACCAACGTCGTCGTCGTCGTCGTCGTGGTAATTTTTAACAGCACGACCAAGACGCGATTCATATCGGGACGCTGCTTCGGGTCGGCCTGGGTACAGAGGAGCGCTAGCTGGACGCACATCGCCACCTGCTCCGCGTCGGCGCCGCTGACGGCCGGCGACAGGGCCGGATCCAACAGCTCCACGCTCTGCCCCTTCTTGTAAAGCTTCCATGCCTGGTCAAAAAAGAATCAATTTCATATAACTTCTGTTAATATCGAAGCGTATATGATAGAAGTTGAATTATACCCATTCAAGGAGGCTGCCGACGTCGGGGTCGGGGAGGGAGGCGAAGGCGGAATTCTTGCGGCCGGCGACGAGCTCGAGGAGGAGCACGCCAAAGCTGAAGACATCGGCCTTGACGGAGAGGACGCCGTGCATGACGTACTCGGGGGCCATGTAGCCGTTGGTGCCGGCGACGCGGGTGTTGACGTGGGTCTGGTCCTCCGGGAACAGCCGCGCCATTCCGAAGTCGGCGATCTTGGGCGTCCACCGGTCGTCGAGCAGGATGTTGCTGGCCTTGATGTCGCGGTGGATGATGGTGGTTTGCGCCGACTCGTGGAGGTAGAGCAGCCCTCGCGCCACCCCAACGATTACCTTGCACCGCCGCGCCCAGTCGAGCTCCGCCTTCCTCTTCCTCCGATCAATCCCCTCTTCTCCTCCTGCTCAATTCCAATCAGCAACAAAAGCACTTCAATTTAAAGCTGCTGATCGAAGAAGGATTGCATCTTTGACAACCAAGCACCAATTTGCAGAAGAATAACAAAAGGAGGAGGAATCGAAGAAGGGGCATTACTGGCGGTGGAACTTACGGGAGAAGAGGAGCTTGTCGAGGCTCTCGTTGGGAACATACTCGTAGACGAGGAGCTTGTCGTCGCCATGGGCGCAGTAGCCGTAGAGGTTCACCACATTCTTGTGCTGCACACGCGACAGCAGCAGCGCTTCGTTCTCGAACTCCCTCGCGCCCTGCCGCGACCACCGCCCCAGCCGCTTCACCGCCACCTCCCGCCCGTCCTCGAGCCGCCCCTGCTTCCGTATCAACCAAAACCCTAATCAACACCCAATCATCGACTTCTGCATCAATTCGTCAATTGTCTCTGCTACGATACCTTGTAGACTGGGCCGAATGCCCCTTCGCCCAGCTTGTGCTTGGGGCTGAAGTTGCTGGTGACCTCCACCAGCGTCTCGTACCGGAACACCCTTTGCTCCGTCGCCGCGATCGCCGCCAAGTCCTCCTCCTCCTGCTCTCCTTCCCGTCTGCAACCGCCACAGAGAATCGAGGAATCAGATGGCGACGCAAACTCAAAAATCCAGTGCGAAAGAAGAGGAAGAACGATAAAAGACCGACCCTTGCGGCGGCGATTTCCGAAGAAGCGTTTCACGATGCCGCTGAAGAACCTTCTTTTTTCGTGGCCATACGAATCGAAAAGGAGAAAAAAGCGCCGGCGATCGAAAAGGAGCAGGGAGTCAACCCATCGATCTGGTTCCGTCAATGGTTGCTATTTCCTTTTCAGATCGCAGTTCTTAGGAAGCCGCGGGAACACACACCCCACGGGTACCTGAGATCCACGATCACAGCCACACATTGGAGAGCGGGTAGAAAACGAGTAGAAAACGAGTGCGTTATGTGGATGTTTCTGCCTTTTATGCCAAACTATGGTATGCTTGTCGCTTTACGAATCGTCACGTAGTCAAAACTAACCATCCGCACTGCTGCTTAGGCCAACGTCACTAGACCAGACGTGGTCCCGTAACAATTTGGTATTCTTTGCAATATACTTGCTTGGTTGGTTCGACCCTACGCCACGGGCAGTTGCCCGTATATAAAGTTTCTAAACCTTTCACTGAACTGTGAATCTGTATGCGTATATGCTAAATTTGCAGTTTGTTGCTCTNCATGACAAACCACATTGCATCTCTAGATTGGTTTATATGACATCTATACATCAAAAACCAATTTTTATGCAATATGACTCAAATGCCATATTTTCATGCATGACACTCAATTCTAATGTGCCAAATCCCGAGGATTGAGACTCAAATCTGTCTCCAAATCCTTTGGCACACTCATGCCATCTAGACTTCTAGGAGAAATCCTCCCGAGATTCATTTACCATGAGTCACAACTTGACTCCTAGAGCTCCCCCCTAAGCTCTTAGCCATAGCCACCTCCTAGGTGATCATCTATAATCACAAGGTCACACCGGTGTACTTCTAGTGATTCTTGACCTACAAACCTAACATTTTTAACCTTAGATACCTTATCATTGGTTAAGATTTTCTTCCCTTTAACCTTGGACATCTTGTCCTTGGTCAAGGTCTTTTTGCCCTAAAATGACATTTCCTTGCCATTCTTGGACTTCCCCTTGTTATAATCATATAGCACCTTTGCATATAACTTCTCCATAGCATTGGATATCTTAGATCGATATCCTAGACCCGATTTATCATTGTTAGGTTTTTGACCACCCAATACCATACCTAAACCCTTAGACCCAATAGTGAATCTATCTAGGGGTTTCTCTAATTTATCAAGCTTTACCCTCAAAGCTTGATTTTTTTTTCTAGGTTCTTAAACCTAGAATCGACATGTCCACCTTGGACATTCCTAGACCTACCCATTCTAGGCACGTGTCTCCCCTTCTTGGGATTAATATCTTGGTCCTTTGGTCTAATGATCTTGGTTTTATCATGACATGATTTCCTAGGGTTTTGATCTACATAATTAAACCTATTTTTATAATGATATCTAAAACCATAATTATACATGAGAAAATAATTAACATTATAATTCCTAGTATGCATGGAGGAGTTTAAATTTGAATGATATTTTAAAATTAAAAATAGGGATTACCTCATCAATCGACTGATCAAGCATTTCTGTGGACTTCATCAGAAATATGCTAGGATAGCATATAACTATGGCAAGGAGTGGAAGTCCAAAAATGGCAAGGGGATGCCATGTAAAAGCAAGAAGAAAGTCTTAACTAAGGACAAGGGGTCCAAAGTTAAGAAGGTTAGGGTTGTAGACCAAGAGTCACCGGAGATACACTGGTGTGGTCTAGCGTTTGCTGAGTCACCTTGGGAGGTGGCTAAGGCTAAGAGCTCAAGAGGGAGCTCTAGGAGCCAAGTTGGGACCCATGGTCTATAGATCCCGGGAGGATTTCTCTCGGAAGTCTAGATGGGTCATGGAGTGTGCCAAAGGATATGGAGATGAGTTTGAAGTCTCAATCTTAGGGATTTGACACAATGAGTTTGAGTTTCGTGAATAAAAATATGATATTGGGGTCATATAGCATGGAAGTTGGTTTTTGATGTGTAGATGCCATATAAACAAATGCTAGGGATGCATTGTGATTTGGTATGGGCAGAAACATCACGAGGAGGTCAAAACTAGGACTTTAGGTCAAGGTTCAATTGAACCATTTAGCTAGTTTTGAGTTTTGTGTCAATCTTGGGATTGGTGATAGATACATTTTTAAATGTATTTTTTCCAAGTATATATGAGTACCACAAACTTCTTCACAAAATTTGGAAATTTTTGGAGATTTGTGAAATTTCTGGTGCATTTCTAAAATGGGTCAGAAATGATGAAAATAGGATTTCCAGGGTACCAGTCGACTGGTTCAGAAGGCAGTCGATTAATATAGGCTGAAATTATTTTTTCAGCAATCAAAAGGTGTCATAATGATGTAAAACAAGTGTGTAATCTTATGGGGGTTAATGCACTTTGTTTATGATCATTAGAGATTAAAGGATCTAATAAGAGGGAAATTGTTGGAGTCCTTTTGATGTGTGACAAAGGGGGAGAAGTGCTAGGTTTAAGTGAGAAACCAAAACACGCCTTTGCAAGAAATCCTAGGTCAAGGGGGAGCTTAGGTAAAGGGGAGCATTGTTGCTCATTTGGTGGCAAAGGGGGAACCTTGGGAAGGTTCTTAAAAAATCTTTGTAAGTCCAATATAGGGGGAGCCTTGGAGAAGTTTTTAAAAAATCCCGGGTTTGATAAAAGTCCTACACTCATTGGGGAGGTTAGGTGTAGGGATGTCTTGTAATAGGATCAATGTTTGCATTGCATATGCATTGGCGGTGTAAGTCCAAGGGGAAGCCTTGGCAACGTAAGTCCAAATGGTTATTAGCATTGTAGTTGCTATTTGTTTTCCCTAACTTAAACGTATTGTCAAACATCAAAAAGGAGAGATTGTTGGGGCAATCTATGGTCTGGAGTGACCGTGTGTTTTGATGTTTGGGCAAAAGGTTTAAGTTAGGTTCACCCTTATATTTGATATGTGTATTTGAGTATGCAGGTTTGTAGGATATACATAGACTTAGTTGGACGTCTTCGGGTCCAGTGAAGGATGGTGTGAGGAGACAAGCCGTGGGCTTATATGCATCCGATGGACCGTGGACAAAGTAGGGACGATGAGCCGAGGGAAGCAGACTTCGAGGTATATGCGAAGGATGACATGGGAGACAAGCTGTGGGCTTGCATGCATCCGAGGGACGAGAGCCAAAGTCGAAAAATGCTTGAAGGCAACAGATCGAGGCTGCTGGATGAAAAGTCAACTAAGTCGTGAGGGTTCGAGTGCTGAGAGAAGTGTACTCGGGAAATCCTAGGGTTCGAGTGCTGAGAGAATTGTACTCGGGAAGGGAAACCTTGGGTTTAGGGGTGGACCAGTCGACTGATGCTTGATCAGTCGACTGATGAAGTCCATAGAAATGTAATTTTAATTTGATCAGTCGACTGATGAATTCCCAGTTGATACCAATCGAGCTTGTGTAGGGTTTTCATGTAATTATAATTAACCCTACTAATTGAGCTTGTGTAGGGTTTTCATGTAAGGCAATTACTTTGCTCCATAGTTCATGCACATTTTTTAAGTTCACCTACACGACTAATCACATCGTTAGGCAAAATATTAAGTAAAATTGAAATTACCTTCTCATTTTGTCTTCAATTGTGTTTGTTGCTCCTTGGTCCAATATCTTGGTCAGAGCTTCTTCCCGTGCTTATCTTTCGGGGCTTCAAATGGTTCTTCTAGTACGATCATTAGATCCCAATCCATGTTGAACCACGTCTTTGTCCGTAACCTCCAATAATCGAAATTCTCGCGGTCGTAGGGAGGTGGAATGTTGATGTCGTCCCTTAAATGTTCTTCAAGTGCCATTTCCTCTAGGCTTTAGCTCTCCTAGCGGTTAGTTCGTAGACGAGCGACCCTTCGCTCTGATACCACTTGTTGAAGATCGATGTGTCGACTAGAGGGGGTTGAATAGACGATCACCCAAGTTTCATCGATTTCTTCATACACGTTGTTAGTTGTGCAACGGAATACAATAAAAACTAAAACTAATAATGAAGAACACACAAACCAATTTAACATGGTTCGGAGATAAAACTCCCACTCCACGACAGTCCATGAGGTGGACAATCCCGATCCGTCGGTGGATGAATCTCCGGAAAGCCTTTGGCTAGCTCGTGTAGCTCCTTTTGGGTGGAGAAACCTCGCCACAACCCGTAACACACACCTGAGCACTTAGACTACTAATTGACCTTTAACCAAAGCCAATTTCGTCAACCCTAACCAGCCAAACCGAGCTCCCTTAAATAGTGCTTGTGGCTGAACTAGTCGTTACCAGTCGACTAGTTCTAACCGAATCTGAAGGTTATAACCCAACATTCGAATTCCCAACCGACACCAATCGACTGCATAGAAGATCAGTCAACTGATCTTTCTGTGCCAACTACCAGTCGACTAATCATAGCATCAATCGACTACCCAACTCCTAAACCTAGGATTTTCCCTTCTCGAGTATAATTCTCTCAGCACTCAGACCCTCACGACTCAGCTGACTCTTCACCTAGCAGCCTCGACTTGTTGTCATCAAGCCTTCTTCGACTTTGGCTCTCATCTCTCGGATGCATACGAGCCGAGGCTCATCCTCTTGTCATCATTCTCGTATGCCTCGAAGTGCACTTCCCTCAGCTCATTGTTCATGCTTTGTCTATGGTCCTCGGATGCATACAAGCCTACGACTTGTCTTCTCATGTCATCCATCCTTCATCGGACCCGAATCCATCCAGCTAGGCCGATGTGTATCCTGCAAACCTGCATACTCACATACAAATATCAAATACGAGGGTGAACCTAACTTAAACCCTTTGCCCAAATATCAAAATACATGATCACTCCTGACCATAGACTGCTCCAACAAT
The DNA here is from genome assembly GCA_024364735.1 of Boesenbergia rotunda. Classification (NCBI taxonomy): domain Eukaryota; kingdom Viridiplantae; phylum Streptophyta; class Magnoliopsida; order Zingiberales; family Zingiberaceae; genus Boesenbergia; species Boesenbergia rotunda. The sequence goes on from JAGFNQ010004529.1 coordinate 270,653, forward strand.
TATATCTTCTTACTGAATGGTGATGTCATCTCATGGAACAGCAAAAAATAGACTTGTATAGCGCTCTCAATAATAGAAGTTGAGTATGTGACTTTTGCAGTAACTATGCAAAAAGTTGTCTGGCTAAAAAGGTTTCTGAAGCATTTGAAGATGAGTGAGAACAGTGAAAGTCCTGTGTAACAATGTACTAAATATTCAGTTAGTAATTGTAAAACTGAAACTACATATTGTTGGTGCGGAAAGCACCTGTCGAACCTTATTTTGACATTGGCAAAGGGTTCAAAATTAAGTATTAGATGTGATCTAACAAGTTATTTTAAGTGTGCAGAAAAGTCCTAGTTCAGCTAGGTACTAAGTCTTGGCCGAGGGTTGGGCACTAAGACCTTGCCGAGGTCTGGGCAACAAAGTCCTGATCTGGAGAATTGGGCAAAAGACTTGACTGATCGAGGATAATGGACAGGAGTCGAGACAGGTCGAGGATCGAAAGTTGCGAGTTCCGAAGTCGAGCAAAAGTCCAACCAGGGGTTGGCAATAGATAAACTCTCCTGAAATGAGTAGATGAGGATGCGTTTCTTGAAGAGTGAATAGTAGACGTTGATTCGACCTAAGATTTCGGTCGAAACCTAAAAGTCAGAACTAGACAACCCGAGCTGCCCGATACATTTCATATTCTATGTATATACTTTTTCTTGTGTTTTTCTAGTGTTGTTTTGCAGAAACACAAACTAAAGGAGGCTGGAAGCTAGTGGACAAGCACCTGGACACACAGGTGCCCGGGAGCACTCTAGGAGTCCGACAGTCAAGCGCCCAAAAGTACTCAGGCGCCTAAAGTCTCGGGCGCCCGGACTAATACTGGTGTATGGGAGGTGCCGAGTTCAGCCAAGCTAGGCTGAGTTGGCGCGCATGGATTGGTCGATCCACTTTGCAACACAAGCGTCTGGGAGGTATACTAGCGCCCGACAGCGGATAGAACTTAGGATCAAGTTCGACGATAGGGGGAGGGGGGTGCTCGGGATGGGCTTACAAGCACATGGGATATCCTATAAAAGGGCCTTCTACTAGTGCACTCTTCATCAAATTTTCTACATCTTTTGCTCTTGTGTGCTACGCCAGAAGTTACTCTACGACGCCAAACGCTACTCCAACGACGATGCTTCAACCTTCTACTCTTCTATCATTGGTATAATTGTGACTTTTATTATACTTAACTTCTGTATTTCTATTCATTTTTCGAACTATTAGTGATTGTCTAAAGTAAACGGTCAAATACAGTGGGCTTTGGAGTAGAAGTCGTTACAAACTCAACTAAGTAAAACCAACCTGTGTTAGCATTGTGGTTTTGTCTTTACTTACTTTTGCTGCATATTCGTTTCTATTACGAACCTCTCCTCCTCCTCCTACTCCTTCGCTCTTCTCGATCCTACAAATATTTTAGGTGCATTTCTATTTCCCAGCAGGAAAGGAAATGTCTGATAACATGATGGAAGACCTTTAATACTAACATCAGCCCGCTGATATAGACACAACAATGTTGAATTTGTAATTTTGTTTTGCTGATAATTTAAACATAAATATTAAGAAAAAAATTTTATGTATTTTTTTTTTTTACAATTTTCAGTGAAACTAACATGATAGAAGTCCTTTACTACTAACATCAGCTTACAGATACAAACACAACAATGTTAAATTTGCAATTTTGTTTTGCTGATAATTTAAACATAAATATTAAGAAAAATAAAAATCTTATAGAAGTCCAAAACCTCCCCTCCATTTGTTTGACCATGTCATCATGAAATGATTGGGTTTCTCTTATATATATATTTATATATATACTCTTCACATTCTAAAATCTAAATTAAATGACTTAAAACTTTTCTGCTTATAAATTAAAGGTAGTTTTTGAATCTACCTATTATAACTAACCTAACTAATTCTGCTCTCTGACACAGACTTGTTAATCCATAAGGGCTTTTTTAGTAAGAAAATGAGACTACATCGGATCCTAAATCAAAAGTGTTCCGAAAAGAATCTACGTCGGTAGTCAATCATTGAGATTCAGTCCACGCGGATGCTGACGGGAGGGGAGGAACTCTACGCCCTGCGAGATCAACACGAGCGTTAGGGGAGCACGCCAAAGATTACCCGGCGGAGCTCACTCCGACGTTCAAGTCAGTGCCTCGATAGAGAGGAGAAGTATAAAGTTAGAAAAATGTATGAGTAGCAGAGAGTGCATGACCCCCTTACCGGAGGGGTTAGAGTACCTTTTATACCTGCGGCGGCTGCCTTCGTGCGACTCCACAATCTTTGCCACGTCCCCCGTTTGTCGGTTACCGGATAACCTTTGCAACGGTCCACGTCATCATTAAATTCGACCCGTTGTGACATTTATGGGTCATGATAACTCCGCAATAATAGGATGGTTATCTGCAGATCCGAAGAAAGGGGAACCGTTACTTGAGGTCGAATACTTCTTGGGCTTCGCTTTCCCGAGGTGATCTCGGGGTCTTCTGTCTCGGGGAGTCCCGGGCACTTCGCTTCCCGAGGTGGTCTCGAGCACCTGGCTTCCCGAGGTGATCTCAGGAGTGAGTCCTCTGATTTGATCTCCGAGGCGTTTCTACCCGCGGGGGGTCTTGGGGGATCCCCTTCCCAAGACGGTATCGGGAGCACCGGAAAGAGAGTCGTTCAGACTCACTATATCTTGTCACATAACTTCTTCAACCCACGTGTTGGCCACGGAGTACTCAACCCTTTCAAATAGTTAAACTTTGTCGATATAATCCAAAATATGGAGAAATACATGAAGGATATGACTTGCCTGTAGAAGTGAAATGCGAACTCGCAAAAGCTCGCTCAACTCCAAAGATCATTTAGTTTCAGGGACGTCACCTCCTGTTCATTTATACAATTAAAGTTTCAGGTAACTTTTCTTACCATCACTTGGGTAGGTTCCTGTTCAGGGACGTCACCTCCTGTTCGCTTAGTGTAAACATAATGAAAATGGTAACAATTAATCTATTCAGTACAGAAGCATCTATCAAGTATAGAGGCTGGCTATCTGTCATGTAGACATATGTAACAATGTGTGTGTTGGCATAAAGAAAATGACATCAATTAGGCTATTCAGTAAATGATCATCGAAAACCCCTCAAGTAAAGGTTCTACTATGTATGTTAAGTGAAGGATTAAAAGATACTAAGGAGTGTGTGTCAGAAAGAGAAAAAGATGTACTAAAATTATCCCTCAAGTAAAGATTCTACTGTGTTTGTCAAGTGAATAATATGAGATTAAAAAGACTACAGAGTGACAAACATCAACTATAGTTGCAAAGGAAGTAGAGAGTAGATTTAACTGAGTAATAAAAATTCAATCTAAAAAAGTTGAAGTCCGCTTTATTGAAATCGAACACATTGTATCAAATTAGACATAAACACAACCATAGACAAGGCTCACCATTTGTTAAGAAAAAAAGGGAACCTTGAGATTGCCTACCAAGAAGAAATTTGCGCTCTAGTCAGATGCAGAAGCAAGATACACATCCCGGAACTAAAAAAGATTGAAAGAAAACATGAAATCATTCTATCAGTTATTTTAATTATGCACGCCAGTAAGATACAATTCTAATTCAAAAGACGTCATAGGAAACATAAAACTGTAAATTTAATCATATGCTTAAATCAAGTAATAGCATTACTAGATGCGGAGTAGAACAGTAAAGCCTAAATATGCACGGCGATACCGTCGACGTGAAAGAGCCTCCGCAGGGCGTGAGAGGATCCTCTGATGGTGGTTCGGTCTCGAAGAATGACACCGTCGATGTCGAAGGCGATCCCGAAGGAAGGCCTGCCAAGCCGAATAAGCCGCCTCAATTAAAGCGGAAGGAAACAAATGGGGATGGGAAAAAGAGAGGAGAGGAGAGTAAAGGAAAGGAAACCTGTCGGGTTCCGGGTGAGGAAGCTGAGAGAAGGACAGCCGGAAGCGCGGGTTCTCCGGCGACGGAGAGGATCTGGGCCTGGCCCGCGATGCCCGGAGGAGAACGTGACGAAGAAACCCCATGACAGATTTGGATGCGAAGCCCTTTACGACAAAATTATTTATTTGTATTTATTTATAAAAAATGATACAATTTTATACTTATTTATTATATATACAGAGAAATGATATGATACATAACTTATGGTACACAACCATGAGCACCTACATAGGTGGCAACTTACATATCACCCATCAAAAATGCATGATAGAGATGGATGATCAAGATTTCGCTACCTATGCAGGTGCTCATGATTGTGCACCATAAGTTATGCACCATATCAAGATTATATACATATTGAAAAAATAAATATAAAAGAAAAATAAAAAAAATAAAGGAATGAGTTTACCAGGTGTCGAACCCGAGTCTATTGCTTGAAAGGCAATTATGAGTCTATTGCTTGAAAGGCAATTATCCTGACCGTTGGACTACAAACACACTTGTCATCTAGTTTATATAACAATAATAGAGTCTAACTAGGGTCCCAAGAATGAAACTTGGCTCTAATATTTTTTTAAACATAAATTAGTTGATTAATCCTTTGTAGCTCTATATTAAACACTAAATTCTTATATGAAGTTGGCTCATAGGGCCCAACTAAGGTCCAATAGCCTACTCATCTAATAATGCTATATTTAAAATTATAAAATGTATCAGAGTGGTGCAGCGGAAGCATAATGGGCCCATAACCCATAGGTTCTAAGATCTAAACTTGGCTTGATATTTTTTTTTCAAAAAATAATTGATTTAAGTCTTTAGGCTAGCAAAAGACGATTCGCTCGCTCTCAGTGCACCCATCCCAGGGTCAACACGGAGGAGATAAATCACGAGTACTATTAGCCTTGGCCAACAACCTGGCGGCCAAATCAATATTTGATGGCCCAACTTTGACGACCTAAGCCGTTGGCCGTGCCGTTACTCACAAGAACTTTCCACCCCTGGCCAGTGGATTTTTACCTTCCTCAGGATTCGAACTCTAGACCTCCAGGCTAAGTACTAGAGTTTATGAATCCTGATAGCCAAGTGAGCGCTCATTGGATTCATAAACTGCGCTCACTTGTTATCTGGTTTATAAAAAATAAAGAAATGCGTTTGCCGAGAGTCGAATTCGGGTCTATTGCTTGGAATGCAATTATCCTAAGCGTTGGACTACAAACGCACTTGTCATCTGGTTTATATAACAATAATAGAGTCTAACTAGGGTCCCAAGAATGAAACTTGGCTCTAATATTTTTTTAAACATAAATTCGTTGATTAACCCTTTGTAGCTCTGTATTAGTCACTAAATTCTTATATGAAGTTGGCTCATAGGGCCCAACTAAGATCCAATAACCTACTCATCTAATAATGCTATATTCAAAATTATAAAATGTATCAGAGTGGCGCAGTGGAAGCGTGATGGGCCCATAACCCATAGGTCCCAATATTGAAACTTGGCTCTGATATTTTTTTTTAAAAAATAATTGATTAAGTCTTTATGCTAGCAAAAGACGATTCGCTCGCTCCCAATGCACCCATCCCAGGGTCAACACGAGGAGATAAATCACGAGTACTATTAGCCCTGGCCAACAACCTGGCGGCCAAATAAATATTTGACGGCCCAACTTCGACCGTTGGCCGTGCCATTACTCACAAGAACTTTCCAACGATCGACGACCTAAGGGGTCGTCAAAGTTGGGGCGCCAAATGTTAATTTGGCCGCTAGGTTGTTGGGCCGAGAGGTCAGGTTGTTGGGCCGCTAAAAGTTGATTTGGTCGCCAAAGGGGTCAAGGGGTCGGGTCGTTACAATAAAAATGCACCTTTTTATTGTAACGACCCGACCCGACCCCTCGACCCCCTTGTGCGGTCAAATTCCATTTTTGGCCGCCCAACAACCTGGCCCCTTTGGTCGTCGACCGTCGTTACTCATAAGAACTTCCCACCCCTGACCAGTAAATTTTTGTTTTCCTCAGGATTCGAACTTTAGACCTCAAGATTATGTACTAGAGTTTATGAATCCTGGTAGCCAAATGAACCTAATGTAGGGGGCTTGATTAAGTCTTTGTGGCTCTAGATTAGGCTCTAAATTCTAATACGAAATCTTCTCATGGCCCGACTAATATCAAATAACCTATGGACAAACAATAAAATATAAAAAAATAATTAAAACAAAAGACCCACACAAGACACTTTATAATTGATTATATTATTCTAAATATCGAATATTCATATTTTACTTATACTCATGGCCTTTATTTTGCTACTCATGTGATAAGGTTAAGATGGTTTGCATACCTAACTAAATGGATTATGATCCACGAATAGCTTTTAAAATTTGACTCCTTTTGATCTAACATAGATCTATCTTATATTTATCACAAAATATGAGTTTTAAACGAGTTAAGTGGTCATTGATGTTTATTAATCCTCATTCTCCTACCTTTTTCTTCCTCAAGATACTTATTTTTTCAAAAAATGCTAGCAGACTTTGTCTATGTTTATATGTATATTTTTCATTCGGTAATTGATCAAAAGCGCATTTAAATTTCTGAAATTCTTAAATGGCACACGTAATTTTCATATTTTTTAAAGGACATACTTATTTTTCTATTTTACTCATCCCATTAATCACTGTGGTTATTTTTCTATTTTATCCATCCCATTAATCATTGTAGTGTTGTATTTAAAGAAGTGGTGCTGCATTTAAAAAACAATACCAAAGAACAACTAGACCTGACGGTCGGGTTCAGTCCGGACCTAGCCTGGGTCAACGGGTCGGGTGGCTCGTTGACCCCGTTCGTCGGGTTGAACCGGAACCGGCCCGGCATTTTGTCGGGCCGGTTCCGAATCCAATAGCGATGGAACTGCCTAACCGGTGGTTCGAATCGCCTGTTCCAATGGCTCTGAGCCGCCGGTTAACCGGCAATTCGGAGTCGTTGGAGAGGTTTTTTTTTTATTTTTTTCAACGGTTAAGATCATTTGACCTTTTTTGAACAATGACTATGATTTAGTATCTATTATGATCCAAACTCTATAAATAGGGAGTTCATTTCATCATTTTCACACACATCTTCTCTACTCTCATTTTCAACTTCATATTCTCTACATGTTTTCGGCTTCATCTTTCGACGACAATGGAAGGTGGTCACGGAGCTTCATCATCTCGATCTCGGAGAAGAAAAGAAATAGCGCACGAGAATCCCAACATTTAAATTTAATCCACCGATGATGAGACCGAGACTGAGCCCCAGCACCTTCCGATACCCAAAACACAAGTAAGTACTGATGCAATTACTTCTAAGGTTCGGAAAAATCCTCTTTTAAAATCTTCTATTTTCACTAATTTTTTTGAGAAGGTCAGACTTCCGTCGAGAGAATTGCGTGCAAAATGTAAACATTGCAATGCTTCTTACAAATTTCAAGTCGACGGCGGATATGGGTCGTTAAAACGACATGTAGAAATGAAGCACCCGACGAAATATGGACTTGACCGCTCTCAAGCACAATTATCAAGATTTTCTAGTGGTAGTAGTACTGATTCTGGTTTATTTTTATATTCTGATAATAAATTAAGAGAATCATTAACTAAATTTATTTTCGTAGAACATCTCTCTTTTAGTTTTGGATCTAATGCATATTTGAAGATTTTTGTAAAGAATCTCTTAATTCATGTGCTAAACGTGTTCCTAGGACTATACTTACTCGTACAATTAAAAAATTAGTAAAACAAGGAAAAAAGAATTTAATAGATGAATTTAGTAAATTAAACAATTATAAAGTTTCTTTATGTTCTGATATTTGGAGTTATCATTGACAAACTCATTCTTATATGGATGTGACTTACCATTGGATTGATAACTCTTGGATCCTCCAAAAAAGAATGTTAGCTTATAGAGTTTTTGATGAATCATATATTGCTCGTAACATTGCACAATTATTATGTTTAATTTTAGAAGAATATGGATTGACTCATAAAATATTTTCAAAATCATTAGATAATACTAGTTCTAATATCGCTTCTATAGGTGAACTAAAATTTGTTTGCCAACTTGTTATTGGTGGTTTATGTTTTTCATATTCATTGTATATATCATGTTTTAAATTTATGTGTTCAGGATGGATTAAAACTTTTAGAAAATTATATTAAATCAATTAGAATCGCAATTTCATATTTACAGCCGCATCCATCTATGATGAAACAATGGGGTAGATTTTGTAAAACTAATGGAATGAGACCTAAAAAATTTTCACGTGATGTTCCAACATGTTGGAATTCAACATATCAATTATTACAAGTTTCATTTCAATATAAAGATTTATTATGTTTATTTTTTTGCACAAAATAGTAGTACTAATATATATTTATTTTCACAACAATAAAATATTTGTAGTAATATTTATGAAAATTTAAAAGTATTTAACGATATAATTGAACAACTTTCGGTGTTTATTATCACACTGCACATTTAGTTTTAGTGAATTTTTCTAGTAAGGTATTAGTATTAAATGAACATATCAATAATGAAGCTTTAACTTCTTGCATATTAATTATGAAAACTAAATGGGAAAAATATTTTTTTTATTCCTGAAATTTATTTAATTGTATTTGTTTTAGATCCTAGATTTAAATTAGAAGTTTTACAAGAAATGTTAACTTTATATTAAGACGCTTTAATTCTTATTAAAGATTCTTTTTCTCTAGATCCAGTTATTATTATCTATAATATTAGAAAATATTTATATGATCTTTATAATCAATATAATATTAAATATGGAATACAAACTAATATTTCTGAAACACAACAGCCCACTAGTACTAATTTAAAACCCACAAATCATATCTTAGACATAACCTAATTTCAAGATAAAATTGAAAGCATCTCACAAAACAAATAAGGATCCCTGTTTTGTCAGTTAGAAATGGATGAGATGGTTAGGATGAATAAAGTTAGATCAACCCAAATTTTGTTAATTTTTCCTCCTCACAAAAATTCTTTTTCAAATTTATCTTTATCTCTTTCAAAAATTCATTCTCAAATTTTTCTTAATATTTTTCAAAAATTCATTTTCAAACTTTTCTCAATCTTTATCAAAAGTTGGTCTTAAAACCCCCTTCTTCAATTTTTTTTCTTCTTTCATTCAATCCAGCTAATCAGATCAAACTCGTTAGACTGAACTCTGTCTCACAAAATCAACATAGGCTTAACATGCTTAATCACTTAAATTGGGTGAGATAGATTAGGCAAGTGAACTTGAACAACCTATCTTGTACTTTTACTAAATTGGATCCAAACTAAGTCACTTTATGTGTAGGAACATAAAGATTTGGACCAGTGGATGTTGGATAATGGGTGCTCCAGACATAAGACTGGAGACGAGTCAAAATTCACCAAACTAAATACAAGGACCTATGAACAGTAACGTTTAGCAACAACGCTACACTTAAGGTAATTGGTTCAGGTAACATTGAACTGAGCTCCGACTTTCTATCAAAAAAGTCCTTTTGGTCGACAGTTTTGAATTTAATTTACTCAGTATTAGTCAGCTTTGTGATACTGGATACTTAGTCACTTTTACCAACCAAAACTACCTGATTAGGAACTTACAAGACCTAGAAGTTACTCTAAAAGGACTTAGGAAAAATAACATCTATGTCATAAATCTACCTACCTCACTTAAGTGTTATCTAACTCAAATAGAAGAAACTAATCTTTAGCATAGGAGATTAGGACATGCTAACCTAAAGCTAATCTCTAGACTCAGCCAAAATGGACTAGTTAAGAGTATACCCAAACTTAGGAATATTGAAAATTCAGTTTGTGGTCCATGTCAACAGGGTAAACAGATCAAGTCTACCCACAAACTTACCCAGCCTGACCTGACCCAATTTGTACTTGAGCTCCTACACCTAAACCTATTTGATTCTCACGAAGTCAACTCACTAAGCGAAAACTGGTATTACATAGTTATAATTGATGACTATTCTAAATTCACTTGGGTCCAATTTCTTAAAACCAAATATCAATGTCTTGAATCCTTTAGAACTTTAACTAAAATCCTTGAAAATCAAAAAGATACCAAAATTAAAAGAATTCGAAGTGATCACGGGGCGAATTCGAAAACTTAAAATTTACTGAATTCTACAACACAAATGGATATTTTCATGAATTTTCCTGTCCTAGAACCCCAACAAAATGACCTAGTTGAAAGACAAAATAAAACCCTCCAAGAAGCAGCTTGGACCATGCTTAATGAATATAACTTGGCTAACCATTTTTTGGCAGAAGCAGTTAGCACTACCTGCTATATTCAAAAGAGGGTCCTAATCAATAAAAGACATAATAAGACCCCCTGTAAAATATATTATTATAAATCACCCAACCTACATTATCTAAGGGTCTTTGGCTGTAAAGTTCACATCTTAAACACAAAAGACTACTTAGGTAAATTCCAATCCAAGTCTACCCTTTGTGTATTTTTAAGGTACTCAACCTCAAGTAGCGCCTACAAGTTTATAACAAACAAACCCTTAAGATTGAAGAAACTACTAATATAATATTTAATGAAGAAAACCAATCTAACCCAATCAATCAATCTAACTCAAAGTAACCCAACTTAACTAATCCAAAAGATGATAAGTCTAGACCAGACCAAATTACTAACTCACCAATTGAATCAATTTCTGAACCAGTCTTAGACTTAACTACTGAACCGGTCCCTGAACCAAATTTAATGTTACCTACTAAACGGATCGCTGAACCAACCCAAAACCTACCAACCGAACATGAAGTTGAACCAAGTTTTAGGAGACCTAAGAAACCTAGACTAAATCACTCAACTAACCAAATTATGGGTGATCCAACCTTAGGGGTCAGAACAAGGTCCTCCTATAGAAACCTAAGACAGGTTGCACTGATTTCAAAGATTAAACCTAAGACCATAGAAGAGGCCTTACCTGACCTAGACTGGATCATTGATATACAGGAAGAACTAGCCCAATTTGATAGAAACCAAGTCTGGGACTTAGTACCTAAACCTGAAGGTAAGTCCATTATAGACATTAAGTGGGTGTTTAGGAATAAGTTGAATGACCAAAGTGAAATAGTGAGAAACAAAGTTCGCTTAGTGACTAAAGGTTTTAGTCAAGTTGATGGGTTAGACTATGATGAAACTTATGCCCCTGTAGTTAGACTTGAGTCAATTGGAATGATGTTAGCCTTTACAACCCATAGAGGATTCAAATTATACCAAATGGATGTTAAGTCTGTCTTCCTGAATGGATTTATAAAAGAGGATTCATTTTACATATCCTATTAATCACTGTAGTACTGTATTTAAAGAAGTGGTGCTACACTTAAAGAACAATACCACTTTATTGCTATTGATGGGGTTGAATGCCCCGTGGCGGGCACGTGGGCTGAAGAAGCTGTATGGCAACATCCACAGAGCCGAAACGATTCCCTTGTTGTGACACCCGAGTCCCTCTCGAGAAAGGGAACTCAGAGACCAACTCGAGTAAGTATAGCCCCGAAGATGGCTCCAGAAAGACACACCCCGAGCTCACCTCAGGGGGTAAGTCCCCGAGAGCACCTCGGAGAGATGAATGCCTGGGACCCCCGGCCTGAACAACCTTGAGATCACCTTGGGATAGTGGGGCCCAAGGAATGCTCAAGCAGAGGTCCGTTTTCCTCGGATCAGTGGGTCATCATTATCCATCATTACGGAAAATTATGACCCATGATAAGTAGCCATCAGAGCCTTAATCATCGCAACGACCCAGATTGAAGAACCGGGGGGACCGTTACCAGGATGATCCATTAACCGATAATTGAGGGGACGTGGCGAAGGTCATGGAGACTCGTGGATGTCCGCCGCAGATATAAAAGGTATTCCAACTGCTCCAGTAAAGGGGGTTTTAGACATTCTTTACTACACATTTACAGTCTTGCCTTTCCTTTATCTTCTCCATCGAGGCACTGACTTGAGCGTTGGAGTAGGCTCCGCCGGACAACCTCCGGCGTGTTCCCCTAACGCTCGTGTTAATCTTGCAGGGTGTGACTTCTTCTTTAATTGTCAGCGTTCGTGTGGGCAGAACCTTGGTGACTGGCCATCGACGTTGATTCCTTCCGGAACAAGTTTGGCGCCGTCTGTGGGAATCCAGTCAAGCACCCGAAGGAGCACCGATGGCATAGCCAGTCGGACAGTCCATGATCCTGACAAAAGAGGAACTTGTTCGCCAAGGGGCTACCACCATCAAAGAAACGCTCCGGCATCCACAAGTGGAGCCCGTCGATTCATCAAGGAAACCTGTCGGGTTCCGGGTGAGGAAGCTGAGAGAATGACTGCCGGAAGCGCGGGTTCTCCAGCGACGGAGAGGATCTGGGCCTGGCCCACGATGCCCGGAGGAGAACGTGACGAAGAAACCCCATGACAGATTTGGATGCGAAGCCCTTTACGCCAAAATTATTTATTTGTATTTATTTATAAAAAATGATACAATTTTATACTTATTTATTATATATACATATTGAGAAAAATAAATATAAAAGAAAAATAAAAAATAAAGAACTGCGTTTGCCGGGAGTCGAACCCGGGTCTATTGCTTGGAAGGCAATTATCCTGACCGTTGGACTACAAACGCACTTATTATTGTTTATATAACAATAATAGAGTCCAACTAAGGTCCCAAGAATGAAACTTGACTCTAATATTTTTTTTAAACATAAATTAGTTGATTAACCCTTTGTAGCTCTGTATTAGACACTAACTTCTTATATGAAGTTGGCTCAAAGGGCCCAACTAAGGTCCAATAGCCTACTCATCTAATAATGTTATATTCAAAATTTTAAAATGTATCAGAGTGGCGCAGCGGAAGCGTGATGGGCCCATAACCCATAGGTCCCAAGATCGAAACTTGGCTCTGATATTTTTTTTAAAATAGTTGATTAAGCCTTTATGCTAGCAAAAGACGATTCGCTCGCTCCCAGTGCACCCATCCCAGGGTCAACATGGAGGAGATAAATCACGGGTACTATTAGCCCAGGCCAACAACCTGGCGGCCAAATCAACATTTGATAGCCCAACTTTGACGACCCCTTAGGTCGTCGACCGTTGGCCGTGTCGTTATTCACAAGAACTTTCCACCCCTGGCCAATGATTTTTGCCTTCCTCAGGATTCGAACTCTAGACCTCCAGGCTAAGTACTAGAGTTTATGAATCCTGATAGCCAAGTGAGCGCTCACAATAGTAATATGAGAGTTATGAGAACGGGAAAAAAATTTCTGTTCTACAAGATCTTCGCCAGAGCAAGGTATGGGATTTATGTGTTTCGTACAATATTTCTGTTCTACACAATTGTACTATGAGAGTTATGAGAACGGGAAAAATCCGATAGGACGAAATATCATCCTACTATTGTGAGAAATGAAGTCGTGGATAATATTTCTGTTCTACACAATTGTATCATCCTACTGATAGTAGGAGCTCTAGAGCCAATTATGTGATGATTGACTAGGGACTTTATGTATCATATTCTATCATTAATAAAGGCATATTTGGTTATTATACTTTATATTGGTGTCAAATAATTAAGTATAATAATGTCCTTGGGTAGTAGGTTCTTATCTACATTATATCGATTGGTTGAATCGATAGTGAGATGATGTAGAGAACACTATACTAAACCATTCCTAGTCAAGCATTAATATTCAAGGACAATATTAATGCATGGAGATTAGCATGTAGGTCAATTGATGAATTGAGCTCACAAGTCATGGATATATGATATCAAGTTGATACATGAGTATACATTAGAGAATGTGTACTGAATTGACCCGCCATGGGAAAGTTTCATAGATTGTCATATGAGTGTCATAAACTTTCTCATGTGACTATTAGTATGAATAGTCGACTGATGTGGAGCACAGAAAGATCAGTCGACTGATGCTTGATCAGTCGATTGATGCTTAATCAGTCGACTTATGCAGTTGACTGGCGCAGTCGACTGGTGTCGACCAGAATGTGAATCGTCAGGCTGTGACATTCGAATTCGCGGGGGCAGTTGATGTAACGACCAGAACAGTATCGAGCACTATTTAAGAGGACTCATTTTTTGTTGTTCTTTCTTGGCGAAACAAGCTTGGTTAAAGCCTGTTAGTATCCTACAAGTGCTCAGACATTGTCAAAGGCTTGTGGCGAGGTTTCTCCACCACAAGAGCGACAAGAGCTAGCCGGAGGTGTTCCGGGGAGTCATCCACCGAAGGATCGGGATCGCCCACCTTACGGACAGCCGTGGAGTAGGAGTTTCATCTCCGAACCACGTAAAGGTGATGTGTTAGCATTGTTTTAGTTTAGATTTGAGATTTTCGCTTGCGTTTGCTAACCCTTGTAGAAGAAAATCGAGAAACTAGTTATTCACCCCCCTCTAGCTAAACGACAAGGTCCCAACAGGACAAGGTTATATATTGTCATAGTCACGGAAGTTAAGTCGGATCTCGATTTTCTCGTCACTTGGGTAGCAATGATGCATTGCTAGAAGCCGCTTATTGCTTATGTGTCTAAAGCGGTTTAGACATATTGTCAACGTTACGAGAACCTATTGGGTCATACATTAAGGGCACGATGCTTCGGAGATTAATTGATCTTAGTTTGACTAAGATTTGATCCGAATTGGATTAATTGAGTTAGACTCAAGTGAATCCAATTAGATTATGGGATTGAGATCTAATTTGAGTTTGACTCATTTATATTAGAGTCAACCATATTTGAATGAGATATTAATTTATTAAAATGTTTAATAAATTAATAATAGAGGAAGATGAAAAGTTTCTCTTCTTTGGATGAAGAGAAGTTGAAGAGCCACATGAGAAAATGTGCTCTAAGTGGGTTTTTATTAGCATTAATGGAGGAAAGCTAAAGGGACAAAAACTCTTCATATTCATGGATGAGTATAAAAGAGTTTTTCTTGTCATTTGGATGATGAACTTGTCATTCTTCCTTCCCTTCCTTCTCTTGGCCAAAATCCCTCTTCTCCCTCTCCTTCTTGCTTTGTGAATCTCTTCTTGTGGCTAGCACCACAAAGGTGATTCTTCTCCGAAGCTTGAGAGATCGTGTTTGTGTGGATACACATAGAGACACGGACACTTGAACGTGTAAGAGATCCGACATACCTCGGATAAGCGGGATAAGCGAAGGACACGTGCCAAAGATATACTTATACGATAGGAATTTGTAAATTAACTTTGTATGAGTTTTCTTTCGCATGGATTGCTCGTGGATCTCTTATTTCCGCTACGATTTTTTGAATATTTTTGCCTAGAGATCCCTACAGAGTCAACATCCTCTTAATCGATTGGACAATCGATTAAGGAGGATCGTAATCAATTAGTTAATCGATTACGACTGTATTACGCGAGAACACAGAAAAGGAGTTGAATCGATTGAGCAGTCGATTAAGATCTTCTTAAGCGATTAGTTAATCAATTAAGCTTCAAAAACTAGTCGTTGAACGGTTAGATTGAACGTGGTAATCGATTGGTAATCCTAGGTCGCACGAGTATATAGGGTTTTCACGTAGGTTGAAGCGGCAGCTCTTTGCATCTCTTCTCCTCCTACTACGCCAGTTCTTGAGCTAGTGTTGGTGCACTTCAAGAGACGTTTTCCAAGCAAGCAAGAAGAAGAAGAAAGCAAGGCAAGCAAGGATTTAAGTGTGCAAATCTTGTAAGATTTATTTTGTATTTGCTTAAGTCTCGTGTTGTATTTACTTGTAAGTTTGTACGAGACTTCTCCGCCTTCACAAAGGAGATCTTTCATAGTGTATAAGAGTGTGAGGAGAGTGGATCCTTGGATTAATCACCTCAAGGAGGTAAATACCAAGTAAAATCTGAGGTGTTAGCGTTGCTCAAGTTTCCGCTGCAACAATTCTTTATCGAGCAAATATCGGAGCTAATCACTGCCCCCTCCTAGCTCGCCTATCGGTCCTAACAAAACCAACAGGACCTAACTTAACTCGGTTGACCACATCAAAACTAACCCCGGAATACTTGCAGATGTCTTACTCCATGTTGAATTAAAGGTGGAGAGAATAGAATCCGTATACTTTTCTGGACAAGCTTTTATAATTGAAGGTTCTGTTCAATCATCTGGATCCAAGAGTAAGAAAAAATGATTTAAGAAAGAAAAGGGAAAGGAAAAAAGAAGCTGCAAGCTGACTTGCTATAACTGTGGAAAAAAGGACACTTTGCTCGAGAATGTACTAAGCTGAAAAAGATAGATCCATATTTATCTTCTTTTTATGAGCATTATGTTATGTTGCTACTTCAGGAGTAATGAACTATGTAGCTTATGATCAAGCAACATACGTAGAGTATTTCTAAAATAGAATCAAGAGATGTTATTTTTCTTGAAACTGAATTCCCAACAAAGGTGAAGTTGATAAGTTATTTTTTTTATTTGCAATAAAGGAGGAGGATAATGTTTCTGTATCAATAGATGAGGTATCATGAGAGATACTTGAATCTAATCAACCTAGTTAGAGTGATTTGCCGATGAATGAGTTAGTTTCTCAATAATCTAATATACGAAGTAGTCATCAAATTATACCTCGGAGAAGGTTTGATATTGAGAATGAGACATTAATGATTCTCCCAGTTGATGATGAAGACCTTAACCGGTTAAGGAAGCAACCTCAATGATGAGGATCTTGAATGGTTGAGGAAGCAACCTCAAACAATTGAGGAAGCATTGAGATGCTCAGTTAAAGAAAAATGAAAAGTTACAATGGAGGAGGAATTAAGTCTATGAGAAAAAAAAATTAAGTTTGGGGTTTAATCAATCTTCCTTCGGGCCGAAGGGCTATTGGGAATAAGTGGATACTCAAAATTAAGAGGAAGGAAGATAAATTGATTAATTAATACAAAACTCGTCTAGTTGTAAAAGGATATACCCAAATGGAGGATATTGATTTTAAAGAGACATTTTTTCCTGTTGTGAAATTTATGTTGATACATGTTATTTTAGCTATAGTAGCACATTTTGACTTGGAATTACATCAGATGGATGTAAAAATGATTTTACTTAAGGTAATCTTGATGAGGAAATCTATATGACACAGCCAGAGTGTTACATTGCTAAAGGCCAAGAAAATAAAGTATCTAAACTTAAAAGTCTATATGTGAGCCAAAGCAAGCGTCAAGACAATGGAACATAAGATTTAACGAAGTCATTTTATCTTATGGTTTCGAACTGATCAATGAGGATCATTGTGTTTACATCAGAAAGGAGAAAGAAAAGTTGGTCATCTTGTCATTATATGTTGATGCTATGCTAATAGCTAGAAATGACATATAATTTGTGATAGAAGTTAAATCATGACTTTCATCACAATTAAACATAATAGATATGGGAGAAGTTGAGTATATCTTAGGAGTAAAGATCATTAGGGATCGATCAAAAAGATTTTGGGATTTATCTCAAGAGGTTTATATCAATAAGATGTTACTTTTGGTGCAATTTGCACTAATAATCAAACTAGGTTTTGATATATGACAAATGATTAAAGTTAGATATTATGTTTGTCTAACTTTGTTACCAAATGTGCACGATTAAAAAACATAGGATTTGACACTAGGTTGAAGCACAAATAGGTTGATACCTAGTAGGAAGTTCAATTAGGTCTGCAAGGCCTGACAGCTGGCTGAAGCTCAGATAGATTGATATATAGTAGAAAGTCTAGCTAGGTCTACGGGACCTGATAGATGGCTGAAGTCCAGATGGGACATTTGGCAGGAAAACCTGATGGGTCAAAAAAACCAAGTAAAGACTGCAATTCGTAAGTGAAGGTAAGTCACTAGTGGATCGAGATCCAGTGATGATGAGTCCTAGTGGGATTTTAGATGCAGTCCAGCTTAGAGTCATTTTGGATGTCTAAGTTAAAACCTTGACTAGATCTTGATTTTGGGAAGGCAGAATCTAATTAATGATCATGTTTCTTAATTGTGCTAACTCTGTTTTGTAGAATATATTGTGTTATTGGATAAACGCTTTTTTGCAGGTTAAAATGTAAAATTGAAGCTTTGATGAACAGTGTGAACTGAGACACCTTAGGCTCAAAGTGGATAATATCATACCATTATGGAGATATCTAAATTTATTCGGTCCTAACAGTTATAAGACTTCAATATGTCAAATTGCAACATTAAACAAACTTCTATAGTAAAAGGTATTGTCTTAAGCAAAAGTATGTATCCCAAGACTCCTGATGAAATAGCTAACATGAAGAGAAAATCATATGTCAGTGTTATTGGTAGTTTAATGTACACTATGTTGTGTACACATCTTGATATCAGCTATGTTGTTGGCTTAGTTAACCGTTTCCAGTCAAAACCAGGATCGAGATACTAGAAAATGGTGAAGAGAATATTCAGATATCTCAAAGAGACAATAGATTATTATCTCTCCTTCCAAAGATCAAAAATGAGCTTGAAAGGCTACACGGATGAGATTGGGCAGGAGACTTTGATGATAGAAAATCCACATCGGATTATTGTTGGAGATCGATGTGCCGGCTAGAGGGGGTGAATAGACGGTCACCCACGTTTCGTCAGTTTCTTCCTACACGTTGTTAGTTGCGCAACGGAATACAATACAAACTAAAACTAACAAGGAAGAACACACAAACCAATTTAACGTGGTTTGGAGATAAAGCTCCTACTCCATAACAGTCCGTGAGGTGGACGATCCCGATCCGTCGGTGGATGAATCCCCGGAAAGCCTCCGGCTAGCTCGTGTAGCTCCTTGTGTGTGGAGAAACCTTGCCACAACCCGCAACACACACCTGAGCACTTAAACTACTAATTGGCCTTTAACCAAAGCCAATTTAGTCAACCCTAGCTAGCCAAACCGAGCTCCCTTAAATAGAGCTCATAGCTGAACTAGCCGTTACCAGTCGACTGGTGCCAACACCAGTCGACTAGTTCCAACCGAATCCGAACGTTACAGTCCAACGTTCGAATTCTCAGCCGATATCAATCGACTGCACAGAAGATCAATCGATTGATCTTTCTGTGCCAACTACTAGTCGACTGATCCAAGCATCAATCGACTGTCCAAACCCTAAACCTAGGGTTTTCCTTTCCGAATACAATTCTCTCAGCACTCGGACCCTCACGACTCAACTGACTTTTCACCTAGCAGCCTCGACCTGTTGCCTTCAAGCCTTCTTCGACATTGGCTCTCGTCCCTCGGATGCATATGAACCCGCAGCTCGTCCTTATGTCATCCTTCGCGTATGCCTTGAAGTGCGCTTCCCTCGGCTTATCGTTCCTGCTTTGCCCACGATCCCTTGGATGCATACAAACCCACGGCTTGTCTCCTCATGCCATCCATCCTTCACCGGACCCGAAGCCGTCTAGCTAAGCCTATGTGTATCCTGCAAACCTGCACACTCACATACACATATCAAATACAAGGGTGAACCTAACTTAAATCCTTTGCCTAAACATCAAAACACATGGTCACTCCGGACCATAGATTGCTCCAACAATCTCTCCCTTTTTGATGTTTGGGAATACGTTTAAGTTAGAGAAAACAACTATCAAATACAATGCTAATAAACATTTTGGACTTACGTTGCCAAGGCTACACCTTAGACTTATACCAGTCAATGCATTTACCAATGCAATGCAAATATGCATGGATCCTATCACAAGGTATCCCCACACCTAAACTCTCCAAGAGTTAGGATTTTTACCAAAATGGGCTTTTTAAGAACCTCTCCAAGGCTCCCCTACATTGAACTTATAAAGGCTTTTTAAGAACCTCTCCAAGGTTCTCCCTTTGCCAATAAATGAGCAACAATGCTCCTCCTTTACCTAAGCTCCCCTTGACCTAGGATTTATTGCAAAGGCGCGTTTGGTTTCCTACTTAAACCTAACATTTCTCCCCCTTTGCCACACATCAAAATGACTCCAATAATATCCCAATTATTGGATCCTTTAACCTCTAATGACAATAAACATTGTGTATTAATCCCCTATAAGATTATACATAAGTTTAATATCATTAGGATACTTTTCAACCTAGCTGAAAATAGTTTCAGCCTGTATCAGTTGACTGAGACAGTTACCAGTCGACTGATACCTATCGAAATGGAATCTCACAGTAACATCAGTCGACTGCTTCCTTTATCAGTCGACTGATCTAGTCGAAAACCCATACAGTAGCTAGTCTCTCTCTAGACAACACTGTTACCTGTCGACTGGTACCCTGATTTCAACCTTTTCAACATTCTGAACCCAATTTCAGAAATGCACTGATAGTTCCACAATTCTCCAAAAATTCCCAAAGTTTGTGAAGAGGTTTGTGGTACCCGTGTCTACTTGGAAAAAATACATTCAAAAATGTATCTACCACCAATTCCAAGATTGACATAAAATCCAAAACTATCTAAATGGTTCAATTGAACCTTGACCTAAAGTCCTAGTTTTGCCTCCTCTTGATGTATCTGCTCATACCAAACCACATTGCATCTCTAGCATTGGTTTATATGACATCTATACATCAAAAATCAATTTTTATGCATTATGACTCAAATGTCATATTTTCATGCATGACACTCAATTCTAATGTGCCAAATCCCGAGGATTGAGACTCAAATCTGTCTCCAAATCCTTTGGCACACTTCATGTCCATCTAGACTTCCAGGAGAAATCCTCCCGAGATTCATTTACCATGAGTCACAACTTGACTCCTAGAGCTCCCCCTTAAGCTCTTAGCCTTAGCCACCTCCCTAGGTGACTCATCTATAATCACAAGGTCACACCGGTGTACTTCTGGTGATTCTTGACCTACAAACCTAACATTTTTAACCTTAGATACCTTATCATTGGTTAAGATTTTCTTCCCTTTAACCTTGGACATCTTGTCCTTGGTCAAGGTCTTTTTGCCCTTAAATGACATTTCCTTGCCATTCTTGGACTTCCCCTTGCTATAGTCATATAGCACCTTTGCATATAACTTCTCCATAGCATTGGAGATCTTAGATCGATATCCTAGACCCGATTTATCATTGTTGGTTTTTGACCACCCAATACCATACCTAAACCCTTAGACCCAATAGTGAATCTATCTAGGGTTTTCTCTAATTTATCAAGCTTTACCCTCAAAGCTTGATTTTTTCCTTTCTAGGTTCTTAAACCTAGAATCGACATGTCCACCTTGGACATTCCTAGACCTACCCATTCTAGGCATGTGTCTCCCCTTCTTGGGATTAATGTCTTGGTCCTTTGGTCTAATGATCTTGGTTTTATCATGACATGATTTCCTAGGGTTTTGATCTACATAATTAAACCTATTTTTATAATGATATCTAAAACCATAATTATACATGAGAAAATAATTAACATTATAATTCCTAGTATGCATGGAGGAGTTTAAATTTGAATTACATTTTAAAATTAAAATTAGGGATTACCTCATCAATCGACTGATCAAGCATTTCTGTGGACTTCATCAAAAATATGCTAGGGTAGCATATAACTATGGCAAGGAGTGGAAGTCCAAAAATGGCAAGGGGATGCCATGTAAAAGCAAGAAGAAAGTCTTAACTAAGGACAAGGGGTCCAAAGTTAAGAAGGTTAGGGTTGTAGACCAAGAGTCACCGGAGATACACTGGTGTGGTCTAGCGTTTGCTGAGTCACCTAGGGAGGTGGCTAAGGCTAAGAGCTCAAGAGGGAGCTCTAGGAGCCAAGTTGGGACCCATGGTCTATGGATCCCGGGAGGATTTCTCTCGGAAGTCTAGATGGGTCATGGAGTGTGCCAAAGGATATGGAGATGAGTTTGAAGTCTCAATCTTAGGGATTTGGCACAATGAGTTTGAGTTTCGTGAATAAAAATATGATATTGGGGTCATATAGCATGGAAGTTGGTTTTTGATGTGTAGATGCCATATAAACAAATGCTAGGGATGCATTGTGATTTGGTATGGGCAGAAACATCACGAGGAGGTCAAAACTAGGACTTTAGGTCAAGGTTCAATTGAACCATTTAGCTAGTTTTGAGTTTTGTGTCAATCTTGGATTGGTGATAGATACATTTTTAAATGTATTTTTTCCAAGTATATATGGGTACCACAAACTTCTTCACAAAATTTGGAAATTTTGGAGATTTGTGAAATTTCTGGTGCATTTCTGAAATTGGGTCAGAAATGATGAAAATAGGGTTTCCAGGGTACCAGTCGACTGGTTCAGAGGGCAGTCGATTGATACAGGCTGAAATTATTTTTTCAGCAATCAAAAGGTGTCGTAATGATGTAAAACAAGTGTGTAATCTTATGGGGGGTTAATGCACTTTGTTTATGATCATTAGAGATTAAAGGATCAATAAGAGGGAAATTGTTGGAGTCCTTTTGATGTGTGGCAAAGGGGGAGAAGTGCTAGGTTTAAGTGAGAAACCAAAACACGCCTTTGCAAGAAATCCTAGGTCAAGGGGGAGCTTAGGTAAAGGGGAGCATTGTTGCTCATTTGGTGGCAAAGGGGGAACCTTGGGAAGGTTCTTAAAAAGCCTTTGTAAGTCTTATATGGGGGGAGCCTTGGAGAAGTTTTTAAAAAAGCCCGAGTTTGATAAAAGTCCTAAACTCATTGGGGAGGTTAGGTGTAGGGATGTCTTGTGATAGGATCCATGTTTTCATTGCATATGCATTGGCGGTGTAAGTCCAAGGGGAAGCCTTGGCAACGTAAGTCCAAATGGTTATTAGCATTGTAGTTGCTATTTGTTTTCCCTAACTTAAACGTATTGCCAAACATAAAAAAGGGAGAGATTGTTGGGGCAATCTATGGTCCGGAGTGACCGTGTGTTTTGATGTTTGGGCAAAAGGTTTAAGTTAGGTTCACCCTTGTATTTGATATGTGTATTTGAGTATGCAGGTTTATAGGATACACATGGACTTAGTTGGACGTCTTCGGGTCTAGTGAAGGATGGTGTGAGGAGACAAGCCGTGGGCTTATATGCATCCGATGGACCGTGGACAAAGCAGGGACGATGAGCCGAGGGAAGCAGACTTCGAGGCATATGCGAAGGATGACATGGGAGACAGGTCGTGGGCTTGCATGCATCTGAGGGACGAGAGCCAAAGTCGAAGAAGGCTTGAAGGCAACAGATCGAGGCTGCTGGATGAAGAGTCAACTAAGTCGTGAGGGTTCGAGTGCTGAGAGAAGTGTACTCGGGAAATCCTAGGGTTCGAGTGCTGAGAGAATTGTACTCGGGAAGGGAAACCTTGGGTTTAGAGGTGGACCAGTCGACTGATGCTTGATCAGTCGACTGATGAAATCCATAGAAATGTAATTTTAATTTAATCAGTCGACTGATGAATTCCCAGTCGACACCAATCGAGCTTGTGTAGGGTTTTCATGTAATTATAATTAACCCTACTAATTGAGCTTGTGTAGGGTTTTCATGTAAAGCAATTACTTTGCTCCATAGTTCATACGCATTTTTTATGTTCACCTACATGACTAATCACATCGTTAGGCAAAATATTAAGTAAAATTGAAATTACCTTCTCATTTTGTCTTCAATTGTGTTTGTTGCTCTTTGGTACAATATCTTGGTCGAAGCTTCTTCCTGTGCATATCTTTCGGGGCTTCAAATGGTTATTCTAGTGCGATCATTAGATCCCAATCCATGTTGAACCACGTCTTTGTCCGCAACCTCCAATAATCGAAATTCTCGCGGTCGTAGGGAGGTGGAATGTTGATGTCGTCCCTTAAGTGTTCTTCAAGTGCCATTTCCTCTAACCTTTAGCTCTCCTAGCGGTTAGTTCGTAGACGAGCGACCCTTCGCTCTGATACCACATGTTGAAGATCGATGTGTTGGCTAGAGGGGGTTGAATAGACGATCACCCAAGTTTCATCGATTTCTTCCTACACGTTGTTAGTTGTGCAACGGAATACAATACAAACTAAAACTAACAAGGAAGAACACACAAACCAATTTAACATGGTTCAGAGATAAAACTCCTACTCCACGACAGTCCATGAGGTGGACGATCCCGATCCGTCAGTGGATGAATCTCCGGAAAGCCTCTGGCTAGCTCGTGTAGCTCCTTTTGGGTGGAGAAACCTCGCCACAACCCGTAACACACACCTGAGCACTTAGACTACTAATTGGCCTTTAACCAAAGCCAATTTCATCAACCCTAGCCAGTCAAACCGAGCTCCCTTAAATAGTGCTCGTGGCTGAACTAGCCGTTACCAGTCGACTAGTTCTAACCGAATCCGAACGTTATAACCCAACGTTTGAATTCCCAACCGACACCAATCGACTGCATAGAATATCAATCAACTGATCTTTCTGTGCCAACTACCAGTCGACTGATCATAGCATCAATCGACTACCCAACTCCTAAACCTAGGATTTTCCCTTCTCGAGTATAATTCTCTCAGCACTCAGACCCTCACGACTCAGCTGGCTCTTCACCTAGCAGCCTCGACCTGTTGTCATCAAGCCTTCTTCGACTTTGGCTCTCGTCTTTCAGATGCATACGAGCTCAAGGCTCATCCTCATGTCATCATTCTCGTATGCCTCGAAGTGCACTTCCCTCAGCTCATTTGTTCATGCTTTGTCCACGGTCCCTCGGATGCATACAAGTCCACGACTTATCTTCTCATGTCATCCATCCTTCATCGGACCCGAAGCCATCCAGCTAGGCCTATGTGTATCCTGTAAACCTGCATACTCACATACACATATCAAATACATGGGTGAACCTAAATTAAACCCTTTGCCCAAACATCAAAATACATGATTACTCCTGACCATAGATTGCTCCAACAATTATATCTTCTTACTGAATGGTGGCGTCATCTCATGGAACAGCAAAAAATAGACTTGTATAGTGCTCTCAACAATAGAAGTTGAGTATGTGACTTTTGCAGTAACTATGCAAAAAACTGTCTGGCTAAAAAGGTTTCTGAAGCATTTGAAGATGGGTGAGAATAGTGAAAATCCTGTGTAACAATGTACTAAATATTCAGTTAGTAATTGTAAAACTGAAACTACATATTGTTGGTGCTGAAAGCACCTGTCGAACCTTATTTTGACATTGGCAAAATGTTCAAAATTAAGTATTAAATGTGATCTAACAAGTTATTTTAAGTGTGCAGAAAAGTCCTAGTTCAGCTAGGTACTAAGTCTTGGCCGAGGGTTGGGCACTAAGACCTAGCCGAGATCTGGGCAACAAAGTCCTGATTTGGAGGATTAGGCAAAAGACTTGACTGATCGAGGATAATGGACAGGAGCCGAGACAGGTCGAGGATCGAAAGTTGCGAGTTCCGAAGTCAAGCAAAAGTCCGACCAGGGGTTGGCAATAGATAAACTCTCCTGAAATGAGTAGATGAGGGCGCGCTCCTTGAAGAGTGAATAATAGACGTTGATTCGACCTAAGATTTCGGTCGAAACCTAAAAGTCAGAACTAGACAACCCGAGCTGCCCGATACATTTCATATTCTATGTATATACTTTTGCTTGTGTTTTTCTAGTGTTGTTTTGCAGAAACACAAAGTAAAGGAGGCTGGAAGCTAGTGGACAAGCACCTGAACACACAGGTGCCCGGGAGCACTCTAGGAGTCCGACAGTCAGGCCTAAAGTCTCGGGCGCCCGGACTAATACTAGTGTATGGGAGGTGCCGAGTTCAGCCAAGCATGGCTAAGTTGGCGCGCATGGATTGGTCGATCCACGTCGCAACACAAGTGCCTGGGAGGTATACTAGCGCCCGAGAGTGGATAGAACATAGGATCAAGTTCGACGATGGGTGGGGGGGGGGGGGGGGGGGGGGCTCAGGATGGGCTTACAGGCGCATGAGATATCCTATAAAAGGGCCTTCTACTAGTGCACTCTTCATTAAATTTTCTACATCTTTTGCTCTTGTGTGCTACGCTAGAAGTTACTCTACAACGCCAAACGCTACTCCAACGACGATGCTTCAACCTTCTACTCTTCTATCATTGGTATAATTGTGACTTTTATTGTACTTAACTTCTGTATTTCTATTCATTTTTCGAACTATTAGTGATTGTCTAAAGTAAATGGTCAAAGACTGTGGACTTTGGAGTAGAAGTCGTTACAAACTCAACCAAGTAAAACCAACCTGTGTTAGCATTGTGTTTTTATCTTTACTTACTTTCGTTGCATATTCGTTTCTATTACGAACCTCTCCTCCTCCTCCTTCACCTTCGCTCTCCTCGATCCTATAAATATTTTAGGTGCATTTCTATTTCCCAGCAGGAAAGGAAATGTCTGATAACATGATGGAAGACCTTTGATACTAACATCAGCCCGCTGATATAGACACAACAATGTTGAATTTGTAATTTTGTTTTGCTGATAATTTAAACATAAATATTAAGAAAAAAATTTTATGTATTTTTTTTACAATTTTCAGTGAAACTAACATGATAGAAGTCCTTTAATACTAACACCAGCTTACTGATACAAACACAACAATGTTAAATTTGCAATTTCGTTTTGCTGATAATTTAAACATAAATATTAGGAAAAATAAAAATCTTATGTGTTTCCTTTTACAATCTTCAGTTTTTACATGATTGTCATTTGCAAAAACTACTTGGCATACCAGAAACAAAAACAAGAAGAAGTCAGTCCTAACTATTTTGGTCAGTTATACAAAACCTCCCCTCCATTTGTTTGACCATGTCATCAAGAAATGATTGGGTTTCTCTAATATATATATATATATATATACTCTTCACATTCTAAAATCTAAATTAAATGACTTAAACTTAAAGGTAATTTTTGAGTCTGCCTATTATAACTAACCTAACTAATTCTGCTCTCTGACACTGACTTGTTAATCCATAAGGGCTTTTTTAGTAAGAAAATGTGACTACATAGGATCCTATATTAATAGTGTTCCGGAAGAAATCTACGTCGATGGTCAATCATCGAGGTTCAGCCCACGCAGATGTTGACGGGAGGGGAGGAACTTTGCGCCCTGCGAGATCAACACGAGCGTTAGGGAAACACGCCGGAGATTGTTCGGCGGAGCCCACTCCGACGCTCAAGTCAATGCCTCGATGGAGAGGAGAAGTATACAATTAGAAAAATATATGAGTAGCAGAGAGTGCATGACCCCCTTACCGGAGGGGTTGGAGTACCTTTTATACCTGCGGCGGCTGCCTTCGTGCGTCTCCACGATCTTTGTCACGTCCCCCGTTTGTCGATTATCGGATAACTTTTGCAACGGTCCACGTCGTCATTAAGTTCGACCCGTTGCGACATTTATGAGTCATGATGACTCCGCGATAATGGGTGATGGTTATCCGCAGATCCGAAGAAAGGGGGACCGTTATTTGAGGCCGAACGTTTCTTGGGCTCCGTTTCCCTGAGGTGATCTCGGGGTCTTCTGTCCCGGGGGGTCCCGGGCACTTCGCTTTCCGAGGTGATCTCGGGAGTACGTCCTCTGATTTGATCTCCGGGGCGTGTCTACCTGCGGGGGGTCTCGGGGGATCCCCTTCCCGAGAAGGTCTCGGGAGCTCCGGAAAAAGAGTCGTTCAGGCTCGCTATATCTTGTCACATAATTTCTTCAACCTACGTGTCGGCTACGGGATACTCAACCCTATCAAATAGTTAAACTTTGTCGATATAATCCAAAATATGGAGAAGTACATGAAGGATATGACTTGCCTGTAGAAGTGAAATGGGAACTCCCAAAAGCTCGCTCGATCAACTCCAAAGATCGTTTAGTTTCAGGGACGTCACCTCCTCTTCATTTATACAATTAAAGTTTCAGGTAACTTTTCTTAGCATCACTTGGGTAGGTTCCACTTCATATTGCACAAGCATATGACAGGCTTAGTGTAAACATAATGAAAATGGTAACAATTAATCTATTCAGTACAGAAGCATCTATAAGTATAGAGGCTATCTGTCATGTAGACATATGTAACAATGTGTGTGTTGGCATAAAGAAAATGGCATCAATTAGGCTATTCAGTAAAATGATCATCGAAAACCCCTCAAGTAAAGGTTCTACTATGTATGTTAAGTGAAGGATTAAAAGATACTAAGGAGTGTGTGTCAGAAAGAGAAAAAGATGTACTAAAATTATCCCTCCAGTAAAGATTCTGCTGTGTTTGTCAAGTGAATAATATGAGATTAAAAAGACTACAGAGTGACAAACATCAACTATAGTTGCAAAGGAAGTAGAGAGTAGATTTAACTGAGTAATAAAAATTCAATCTAAAAAAGTTGAAGTCCGATTGCTTTATTGAAATCGAACACCTTGTATCAAATTAGACTTAAACACAACCATAGACAAGGCTCACCATTTGTTAAGAACAAAAAAGGAACCTTGAGATTGCCTGCCAAGAAGAAATTTGCGCTCTAGTCAGATGCAGAAGCAAGATACACATCCCGGAACTAAAAAAGAAAGAAAGAAAACATGAACTTGAGCAAAAGAAGCTAGCTTCCTTACTTCACCAACATGAAATCATTCTTAAATCATATGCTTAAATCAAGTAATAGCATTACTAGACGCGGAGTAGAAGAGTAAAGCCTAAATATGCACGGCGATACCGTCGGCGTGAAAGAGCCTCCGCAGGGCGTGAGAGGATCCTCCGATGGTGGTTCGGTCTCGAAGAATGACACCGTCGATGTCGAACGCGATCCCGAAGGAAGGCCTGCCAAGCCGAATAAGCCGCCTCAATTAAAGCGGAAGGAAACGAATGGGGATGGGAAAAAGAGAGGAGAGGAAAGGAAAGGAAAGGAAACCTGTCGGGTTCCGGGTGAGGAAGCTGAGAGAAGGACTGCCGGAAGCGCGGGTTCTCCGGCGACGGAGAGGATCTGGGCCTGGCCCGCGAAGCCCGGAGGAGAACGTGACGAAGAAACCCCATGACTGATTTGGATGCGAAGCCCTTAAAAAATGCTACAATTTTATACTTATTTATTATATATACATATTGAGAAAATAAATATAAAAGGAAAATAAAAAAATAAAAGACTGGGTCTGCCGGAGTCGAATCCGGATCAATTACTAGAAGGCAATTATCCTGACCGCTGGACTACAAACACACTTGTTATCTGATTTATACAATGATAATAGAGCCTAACTAAGGTCCCAAGAATAAAACTTGGCTCTAATATTTTTTTTAAACATAAATTAGTTGATTAACCTTTGTAGCTCTGTATTAGACACTAAATTCTTATATGAAATTGGCTCATAAAGCCCAACTAAGGTCTAATAGCCTACTCATCTAATAATACTATATTCAAAATTTAAAAATGTATCAGAGTGGCGCAGCGGAAGCGTGATGGGCCCATAACCCATAGGTCCCAAGATCGAAACTTGGCTCTGATAATTATTTTTTTAAAAATAGTTGATTAAGCATTTATGCCATCAAAAGACGATTCACTCACTCCCAATGCACCCATCGCAGGTCAACACAGAGGAGATAAATTACGGGTACTATTAGCTCAGGCCAAATCAACATTTGGCGGCCCAACTTTGACGACCCCTTAGGTCGTCGACCTTGGCCATGCC
Organism: Boesenbergia rotunda; assembly: GCA_024364735.1. NCBI lineage: Eukaryota > Viridiplantae > Streptophyta > Magnoliopsida > Zingiberales > Zingiberaceae > Boesenbergia > Boesenbergia rotunda. Next base: position 300,214 of record JAGFNQ010004529.1, read on the forward strand.
GTTACTCACAAGAACTTCCCATCCTTGGTCTGTGGATTTTTGTTTTCCTCAGTATTCGAACTCTATACCTCCAGGCTAAGTACTAGAGTTTATTAATTATGATAGCCAAGTGAGCGCGCTCTGATAATTGTTTTTTTTAAATAGTTGATTAAGCCTTTATGCTAGCAAAAGACGATTTGCTCGCTCCCAGTGCACCCATCCCAAAGTCACGAGTTCCACCATAGTCGGGCTCACACCGTCGGAGGACGCCAATGACAACAACTCGAATTGCTGGCACTATAAAAAAATAATTATTTAGGGACGAAATTTTAGGACAAATATTTTTTGTCCCAGAATTACAACAAATTTTGCGACAAAAAAATTATTTGTCGCAAATTAGGAGCGAACTTAGAAACGAAATACGTTCGTCGCAATTTAGCAACAAAATATTTTTCGTCCCAAAAATTATTGCAATTCAGTAACGAATTTAAATATTCGTTGCTAATTCTGCGATGAATCTGCAACGAATTTATTATTTGTCACAAATTTTGCCACGAATAACAAATTCGTCGCAGAATTCCCAAAAATATAATTATAATTATAATTAAGTTTTATAAATCAGGGACGAATCTCAGATTCGTCCGAGATTCTCGGACGAATCTCGTATTCATCCTTGATTCTGGGATGAATACGAGATTCGTCTCAGAATCTGAGACGAATCTGTGGATTTGTCCCAGAATCAGGGACGAATACACATATTCGCCCCAGAATCAGGGACGAATACACATATTAATCCCATCCCAGAATAAAAGATAATTATAAAAATTTAATCAAGTCAGAAATCTTATCTAGGAATATCAAAATTACACGAAATCGATTCCTACGTGTTAGTTCCCTTATCTTGATAATATAGATATGCTCATACAATATATTTTGATCCAATTTATAATATTTTTTTCATTTCAAATTAACTTAATTAAGTTAACAATGTTTTAATTATAAATATAGTTGAGTTTAATATAGCTTAGAGTTACAAATTAAGTTTAGAACGATAAAAAATTAGTTCTATATATTTGTATAGCTCTCCTGATTATAAAAATGTTATCAAACATTATTAAGATCAAATATATTTATAGATGAGATTTTTTTAATACCAAACTATTTTAAAAAATTAAACTCGGATAAAAAAAATCACTAGTTTTGAGATATTATTTCAAATTGATATTTGAGAGCACTTATAAATTCAAGAGAAGTAGACGAACACGTAGAAATTGGTTTCGTACAATTCTGATATCTCTAGGTAGAGTTTCGGACTCAGTTTACTATTTATAATTAATTTTAATTCTGGGACGAATTCTGGATTCATCCCAGATTCTGGGATGAATCTGTATATTCGTCCAAGATTTGGCGACGAATCTGGGGATTCGTCCCAGAATTAAAATTAATTATAAATAATAAACTGAGTTCGAAACCTTACCTCGAGATATCATGATTA